>VDFB02358134.1:138715190-138818915 GCA_007258455.2 Sequoia sempervirens | reverse complement strand
GGACTAGATAGGTAAAATACCACATTCACACCAACACCCCCTTAAGTGAAACTTAGGGAGAAGGAACAAATCAATGAAAAGATGAAAAAATATGGGCCTCAAAAATAAGTCCTGATGAGGTAACCATGTTCAAACAATCTCTCACAAATAGAGAAAAGGAGAAAAAACTTGTTGAAGAAAACTCCTCTCCAAAAGAGAGAAATACAATGGACTAAGAAGCCTAAAAAATAATGTCCCAAAAAGAATAGAAACATGAAGAACATTAGTGAAGAACAAAGAATCTACAAACAACTATCAAAAGATGATTGTTATAGCGTTGAAACTAAAGGACCTCATTTAAAAACAAGATGATGATCAGGATTCAGAAGATAACAATCTACATGAGTGACCCCAATGATACTACTAAAATGATGCAGGGGCATCATTTCCAATCAATTTTGCTTTTCAATTTTGTTTTTTTATCAATTTTTGATTCCTTGTATCTCCACGAAATGTGGCCCATTTCATTTGGCAACAAGATTCTTGAATCTTCCTTTCTCGTTGACATGGATGGTTAGGGAAGTTAAAATGGTTTTTGCTCAATCAATCACCATAGTTAGAGCTTGGGTTTCTTAATTTTTTCCTCTAGAATAGGGTTGGGGAGGATTATTCTAGAAACAAGGAGGGTCGACAGTTTGAGAACAAGCCAGATCTACTTTGGTAGAGGCTTGGGTGTTGGGAAAAAAAGAATAGTATAGGAGGACAATGCCAGGGGAGTTGACTGGCTAGAAAGATTCCAGTTTGAGTAAACTTCAGAAGCAGATCAAATAGATGGGTGTATTCAAGCTAGACATCAAGGAAGTCGATCCCTTTAAGGGTCAATCATCATTGTAGTAAGTTTTGGTATAGATCAATACACATTTTAAACTTTGGTTTTTTGATCTGAGAATTATTCCTTTGTACCAAGGAAATATGATGAGGTTTTGTTCGATGTGACCATTTCCTTTCATTGTTGCCTTGTGAGATTTGATTCATGTCACTTTGAATGTGGAATGAGTTCTATTAATGTTCCTACCACTCTTGGAAATGAATTGGCCTAGCTGATTGGGCCAACATTTTGTAGGTTACTATATTTATTTTGGTGTTGTTTGTAGTTTCCTATCACTTGTAGGTTTCAGTTTTATTGTAACTTAATAGGCTACCATTAACTTGGTATCAGAGCATATATTTGTAAATGGGCCGCCATTATCTTGGTATCAGAGCCATAAGAGATTGGGAGATTGGGAAGTGGGCATAATGCCACCAAGAAGGATGAGAAGAGGAGGTGCTTGAGGTGGTGGTTGAAGAGGCCATGAAGACGAAGTTCTAGAGATGTTGCAAAACCCTTCAAAAAGGGTGGATGCCATAAAGTAGGAATAACGAAGGGGAATAGTCATTGATGATGTTAGTGAAGGTGGGGAAGAAGAGCAATCTCAAATTGATGAGGAAGTTTGAGAAGAACCAGAAGTAGTGGAAGAAAGATTGATAAAGGTCGTTATGAGTGTGGGAGCCAAACCAAAAATAGTGGTCCCTACTTTTTTTGGAAGCCTAAATGGGGAAGAACTCGTCGATTGGATTAGTGATCTAGACAAATATTTTGAGTACGAAGGAGTTGCAGAAGAAGGGAAAGTTAAGTTTACCTGTACAAGGCTCAAAGGACATGCTGTAATGTGGTGGGACTACGTATAGTCTAAAAGATGAAAGAAGAACAATAAAAAGATCACTTCCTGGGATTGAATGGTTTCCAAATTGAAGGAGAAGTTCCTTTCGGGAGACTACCAAATAAATCTTTTCAAAATATTTTAGAATCTCAAGCAAATGGATATGTCAGTAAAGGAATATACATAAGGGTTCTATAAGTTGGTGATTCGACCAGGTCATAGTGAAGAGGATATGGAAAAGGTATCAAGATACCTTAATGACTTGAAATGTAGTTTGCAGGATGAACTAAGTCTAGTTATGAGAGGAGGTTTTGATCTTTGATTCCTGTCACTTTGAATGTGGAATGAGTTCTGTTAATGTTCCCATCGCTCTTGGCAATGAATCAACCTAACTGATTGGGCCAACATTCTATAGGTTACTATATATGTTTTAGTGTTGTTTGTAGTTTCCTATCGCTCGTAGGTTTCAGTTTGATTACAACTTTATAGGCTACCATTAACTTGGTATCAAAGTGTATTTTTGTAAATGGGCCACCATTATAAAACAATGATTAGATGGTAAACCAAGGAAAATTCTATTTAACAATTGAAGGTACAAATGACACATTAATCTGAACGAGTGACCTCAATGACACTACTCAACCAATGCAAGAATAAACTATAAGTCAAAAGTACATGTATCAATAGTCTAAAGAAAAATTTTATCAATTGAGGATGGAAGGTTACCTCCAAAAAATAGGAATATAATATTGTCCATATGGTAATATCTCTATCTCTCCAAAATACATGGATAACAAACCTTTGCATCTATATAGTACATAAAAAATATTAGATACGTAGTTCACTCCAAAGCAAAACCAATGAAGCATTAACACAAATAGTATGATGACCCCCTATAATTCTTTAATACCATGTTGGAATCACTCACACTCTAATACCATGTTGAAGCATGAGTAACTAGGATGCAACTAGTATCATCAATTTGCAACACCAAATAAACTCCACACATACAAGAGAGAAGCAACAAAAAATATGTATTTCCACCAAAAAACAATACAATTTTATACAAGATATGTCTTGATACCTTACAATATGCAAGAGGAGGATTCCTTATAAAGGAAAGGTAAGAGATAAGATTAGACAAGATCATGAAATGTGTCTTAATCCTATAACATGAGACAACTAACATAAAAAATATTAAACGACCTAGGACACAAGAAGTAAATGACATAAGATAAGATAAGATGTCATCAAGACAACTAAGACTTCTAGAAAGATTCCTAGAACTTAGTCTCTCACAAACAAAGAAAAGGAGAAAAACCCTGTGGGAGAAAAATCCTCTACAAAAGAGAGAAATACATTGAAGGACCAAAAAACCTCCCAAATAATATCCCAAAAAGAATATAACATGAAGCACAAAGAAGTCACAAACAATTATTAAAAGATGATTGTTATAGTGTTGAAACTAAAGAACCTCCTCTCAAAATAGGAGATGATCAAGATCAAGAAGACAACAATTTGAATGAGTGTCCCCAATGATACTACTCAAAAAATGATTTAATAAAAAAAAATTAAATAACATAATAATTGAAGATACAAATGCCACATGAATATGCATGAGTGACCTCAACAAAACTACTCAACCAATATAAGAATAAACTACAAGTCAAAAATACATGTGGCAATAGTCTAGATAAGTTAGGGTTAGATGTAAGAAATAAGTTGTATTAATTTGGTGAAGAACCTTATGTACCATGCTTGTATTAAGAATGTTTATGTTTGTTTAGTATCACTTTGTTCATGGAATGGTTAAAGGTGGTAAATTCATGATACAAAAGGCTAGCACTTTGGTTAATATTGTAGATTATCTCACTAAGCCAATGAGCACAAATAAATTTATTTGGTGTAGAGAGGGCACAAGCCTTGACTCTTTAGCACTTCATTTATTTTAAGTTTCCTATTATGTTATTGCAATGTAAAATTCAAGTGGGAGAATGTTAGGATTAGTGTGATTAATTTGCAATCTTATGTCACGTTGTTTTCTACAAATAGCTCCTAGAGAGCATAGCATTTGATCTAGAACTTCGATTTCAATGGATTTTTTTTTAAATGAAGACCTTGATGAGCTATATTCATTAATAAATCAAGGTCCAATTTAGAGATCATTAAAACCATAAAAAATTCCTCAAAAAGTGAGAAAATAAGATCTAATATTTCATAATAGTACATACTCGAGAAAAGTATAAAGGGAAAGAGGTAGACTTGGAATATTATTATAAAGGAATTGAATATCTTGGAGGTCATGGTAAGAGGTTAATGATATTGGGAATTAAGATGTATCAAACTTTGTAGGTTCCTAGCATTAATTAATTTAATTAATTATTTTATGCCTATGTTTGTAATTTTATGTTCTTCCAATGACGTCACTTTGTGAGACCTACTTCAATGAGGTGGAAAATTACATGGTAGGTGACTAGGATGACATGCTTCATAAATTGGTGGAAATAGGAATCCCACTTTGTGGGCCCTCTAGGAGGCTTAATTTGTGGCATGTGTCATAAGTTGTAAGAGTGGCATATTTTATGACTGATTAGGACAATGAAAAATTATGACAACCATAAGAGTTGGAAATGGAAGTTTTTATAACATGTGGGACCATTTTCATGAAGGAGGCATGTTGCATGTCAAGTGGAACCATTTCCATGCATGCAAAAACCTTGTATGTTGAGATTGGAGTTATTTTGTGTAAGCAAGTGAAGGTAGGCACCTTGCATGGTCATCTTCAGGTTTGTATGCATACAGTGGAGAGGATGATAACTTGTGGCATTTATAGGAATCCATCATGTAGCTTTATAAATATGGATGTTTTATTTAGGACGGTGGAGAGGAGAATTACTCATTGTAGGGTTATCATGTCAGATTTCCTCTAAAGATGCAAGATGTAAATCTCCATGTTAAGGCTTTGATCCTGCAAGTGTATTGTAATATGTTGCAGATTAATACATTGATTTGATGCTTTGGAGTGTGGGTTTTTTATCCAAAATGGTTTTCCCCACATATATTATTGTTTCTTCTCTTATGTCTTTTTTTTGTTCATCTTCTTTCATATTCTTAAAGTGTTGATTTACATGTCATTATGCTGCCAAAATAAATACTTAGATCTATAAATTACATTATCTTTCCTCTAAGGGTTAATGTGATGGGAAATTAACTATGTTTATTTCTTTTTTAAAGGTATAATAGTATGTTCTTGTATCAAGTTGTTGAACATCTGATTAAAAAGAAACATAGGATACTAGAAGGTGCATATTGGGTTCATCTTTCCCTTTCAAATACCATGAGCTACATCGGGAAGAGTGGAGCATATTGTCATTAGTTGATTTCTATATTGGGTAAATGTTTTAATGCATAGTGGGGCATGAATTTTTTTGTATGGACTATGGTTTTGGTGGTCATTAGTTTATAAAAACCAATTAGTGTTTTCCTATTTCATTTGCTCTATATATAGAGTATATACGATAGGGGTTTAATAGTGTTATGTATGTGAAGTACTTTCAAGTAGGAATAATGTTATTACATTGAAGAAGATTAAGTGGATTGTGTTAGTGTAATCTTGTCATTAAGATTAATACAAGCTCAATATCTCTTTGGTGATGGATTTTTTTCCCAAAAAGTGTTTCTCCATATAAATTTGGTGTTATGTATTTTTGTTGTTTTTATTTATACTTCACTATGTTATATTTGATGGTTTGATCACATGTACTGATCATATTTGAGCATTATTTATTTATACTTTCATTCTGTCTATTTACCCTATTGTCAACAAAGACAAACATTTTTTAGTACTATGCCCATTAATTCCATGTTATTAAAAAAAAAAAAGTCAAATGCTTTAAGCATAGTATCTATTAATATCTCTGATGGAGAAGTGATTATATTCCCCATTTTTTCCAATACTACATCTATGGGATCAAATAATTGGGTAAAGGTCCATTGTCCTTGAGCTTTAATTGAAGTTAGTTAAATGCCTCACATGATTCATGATGATTATGAGTAAGATTATGCAAAGGATTTGAAAAAGTATCATCAATAATTTTAACAATGTGCTTAAGTAAGTTTAAGCCATGTGGATTTAAAATGAGTACTTGTTGGAGCTCTTTAAAGATTATGGCGGAGTTGTAAATTCTTCTTCATTAGTTCCAAATTATCAGGCATGTTAGTATTTCTTTGTTTTCAAATCAAATACACATGAAAATCATAGACGAGATCCACTAGGATTGAAGAGATTGACTTAGTTGAAGATGCTTTCAAAATCAAAAGTTTTCAATAATGAAAAGTACACAAAGATAGACCTAAAAATGGAAAAAACAATAAAGGATGGTGAGGGCTAAACCCTAAGAAATAATGCAATTAGGATCAACTAATGATCTAAGAATGCAAAATATAATTTAAATTTGAAAATAGATAAACAAACTAGATAAATATTAGATATAATGATGAAGGATACCTATTTTAGACCCTAGGTTAAAGGTAAGAAATCATAAAATTATCAAAATGTATGGAAATAATACATGCCCTATAATTGTTTTAGATAGTCTAGTTGATGGATATATATAATTGTAGCAATTAAACAAAATTAGTAAAAGTGAACAAAAAAATATTATTGAAAATTAATTGTTCAGAAGCACTTAGCTCTTTGTTGATTTTGTATTGTAGAAATAGGATGATTCAACTACATATAGTAATCAACAATTAGAATTAGAATCATGGAATTGATTTTTTGTTGATGGGCTCATGATAAATTTGTATATGAATCTAGAGTACTTCACGACTAGGTTGCATTGGCAATTTGGTCTTGGGATGCATCTAAGAATGCCAAATATAATATAAAGAAATTAGATAAATATTATATGATATCAAGAAGAGATGAAGGATACCCTAGGTTAGGTATGAAATCACAATATCATCAAAATATATGGAAATAATACACACCCTATAATTGATTAAGATAGTCTAACCCCATGCCCCCATGTAGCTACTTAAGTACATTTTCTGCTTAAGTTTAAGCAATTGGAGTGTTCCCATGCAAATTTTTAATTATGGGAAAAAGATAATTTGAAATCTTTCCCTATTTTAGTGGAGCAACTACAACTTATGAATTGAAAATAAGCTTTCAAAAATGAGGGGCTATAAATAAGCAACAACTACACATTGATAAAAATGACATTTGGCTTCACAAATTTCTTTCCATCCTTTTTAAACATTTGCTTCCAAATTTTTTTCTAAATTTTAATTGGACAAATTGTTATTAATACTCTTAATACAGATTTAAAATGACTACTAAAAAATAAGCAAAAAAAAAAATATACATGGGGCTACTAGCTCCACAAATGATTCTAAAATAAGTTGAGCAATAGCTGCTAGTCAAATAAGCTAAGCAGTCGCATGGGGACCTATCGTAATTGAGGGATTTTAATAATTATAATAATTAAACTTAATTAATCAAAGATGAACAAAAAATATAATTGAAAATAAAATGTTCACATGCCTTTAACTCTTTGTTGATTTTGTGTTGTAGATATAGGAAGATTCAATTACATGTTGCAATCAACAATTAGAAGTAGAATTATGGGATTGAATTTACATTGTTGGGTTCACGATAAATTTGAAGATGAATCTAGACTACTTCACGACTATGTTGCATTGGCAAGATGGCCTTCAGATTCTTTGTCTCTATATAGTTTGGTCCATAGTTAATGTAACTTCTTGGATTTCACTACTCTCCTCAATAGTTATGCCTAAAATGTGGGTTTTGTTGAAAAGTATAGTAGAGCCTACTATGTTCAAAGGGAAGGTTTACAACTTTCATGGTAATAGTCAAAACCCCTTGTCTATGATACACAACTAAAGGCACACCAAACAAAAAAAAAATGCCTATAATGTCAAATATTGATGTAATGTTGATGCTAAAGTGCAAATGCTTTATAATAAAACTTTTCAATGAGATGTTTCAACAAGTATTAATGACCTAGGACTATCTAGAATACAATATTCTAGATGCCCAGCTATAATTATTTTGATATGCAAGCTAACAAGATATCATATACTTTTTAAAAAAGATTTTACTCAAAAAGTGAGATTAGACCATACCGCTATTCAAAACAAAGAATAAAATCACATATACAATATAATCCAATGAAATACTATAAAAATAATCAATCCAACAAACCATTCAAAATTGAAATAATTAGGTCTTTCTATTCTAATGAAATTGAATGCTACTCAATACCAACACTTTCATCCCTTACACCACCTTTTGTTTGCAAGTGTGTGATAATAAGAAAAAAGAATATGTGCCAAACCTGTCGTTAGTATGGGGAGGGATGGCGATAGGGATGGAATCTGAGCCACCGAAAGTAACAAGAAATTTTCTTTGTTTCTTCTGAGTACGTCATCATTACAACAATTTCCCATGCCTATGGCGGTAATGACAAATATTAGGTAATGATTGCTTATAGAATATTATTGCGAATACTAAATATTTACTATTTTCTTGCAAAGGACGGTGAGTTGTATTCTTTTTAATTTTAATGCACTTTAGAATGGCATCAAGTGAGCCATGTTATGACCTTGTTAAAAAAAAAACATAGAGTTTATTTTTATTTAAATAAAAAAAATTATAAGTCGTAAAATTAAATATATAAAAATAATTTAATTAAATAAAAAATAAAATAAACAAAAGAAATGGAATAGTAGAAGTTTGCGATTTTTTTATAATTTTTTATGTAAAAAATATTTTAAAGAAGTTTAAAAATAATTTTTTTACACACAATGAATGGTGAATATGTTATTTTAAGATCTATTTTTTCCGTCTTTTTTTTTCAAGATCTAATTTAATATATTCTCATAATAGTATCAAAATATTTGAAGAAATTTAATATTTCAAAGATAGGTAGCAAAAGTAACATCTTTTCATTTATGAACTTGTAAATATTTTGAATATAGTGTAAAATTTTATACCAAAACTTATTCTAAATAATATATTTGAATATAAATTTATATAATTAAACATATGAATTTCATATTGTTATTAATTCTCTTATTCCAATCTACATATATGTGTTTTTTTTAAAACCATGAATTTTCATAGCATGATGTACATTTTACTACCTTTTTTAATCTCGATTTAAGAGTTAATTCCACCTATCCTTATTTTCAAAAATAACATCTTAATTTTTCATTTTCCAACTTTCAATTTAGTTAACATGTATTCATATAAAATAATTTTTTTCTCATACAATATTATATTTTTATTTAATACTTAAATTTATAAAATATTTTTTAAAAATATTCATATTGTAATATGAGATTCTCAAATTGATTTAAAATTAATTTTATATTTTAATTAATTTTATATAAATATTTATTCTCAAGTGGAAATTACAATTTTCTTTCAATTTCTAATTTGAATAAACCAACTAAACTTGCTTTCCATGCCATT
Organism: Sequoia sempervirens; assembly: GCA_007258455.2. Lineage (NCBI taxonomy): Eukaryota > Viridiplantae > Streptophyta > Pinopsida > Cupressales > Cupressaceae > Sequoia > Sequoia sempervirens. The sequence goes on along the minus strand of VDFB02358134.1, from coordinate 138,809,735 downwards.
TTATTTTATGATCAATTATAACTCACATTTGTAGATTATTTAATCGGAATCATATAAAAAGATTGCATCATGGTAATATAATTGATAACATAATAATAAGTGCACAAAATATTTACATTTTACTAACAAATTCTCTACTTCTAACAATGAATCTACTAAGACTTCTTATACTCTAAACCTATATTATAGATAAAATAAATCATTGTAAACAAAATTGTAGAATGTAATACTATTTAATTTTACATACAATAAATGAAAAAACTTGCATAAATAAAAAAGAAAAATAAAAAATAATTTAATATTAATCAAAATGTGTCATATCTATAAAATTGGTGATATACTTTAAATATTATTAGATTCAAAACTATTCCTTGAAGACTCATTTGAAATGACCCTACCTACATATCTCTTTAAGGGAATTGGAGGCTTTGTAGTTCTCATGTATAATCATGACATCCATTACTTATCTTCTAGTAACATTAGTCTCTCTTCTTTATCTTTGTAGTTGAAAAATTATTTTCATCTTTATTACTCTAAATAAAGTTAATTTTTTTCTTCAATATTATGTTTATAATCATGTATCTAAACTAAAAGCGTCCCTATTAATTTAATGGAAAGATGCGACTAGTTGTAAAGTTAATTTCCATAATTTCAAAATATTTTACTTTAAATAATACCATCATTTTGGAATGCAATAATCTAAACAAAATAGAATACACATTAGAGATATTATTTATATATGATAATTTTTTAGTGTATTCTACTTCTTTAGGGTACAAAATATAAGAAATAAGAATAAAATCTAAAAGCAATATATAAATACTTAATATAGTGCTCTATATTTCTACATATTTTATCAAGACCAAATTATTAAAATACACATTATTCTTCATTTAAATCATTAAAAAAAATGGACTTACATTCTACAAATTTATTTAGAATAATTAGATTTTACTATATCATAGGTCTAGAGTATAAGAAGCCTTAATCTTATTTGTTATAAGTAGAGAATTTGATAGTAAGATCTAAAAAATTAAAAGAGGTCAATGTTGAAAACCTACAAGGGTGTTAAAGGCTAGTAATAGTTAAACTTGCACAAGATAAAGAGAGATAAATCAATCTTCAATCACCCTACACCACATCTACGAGATATCCCAAGGATAAAGGACATGTCTCTCTATGTATCCATATAGATATATGTGCTACACAATGATAGGATAGGTGTGTGTATGGAAAAAATTATGTGAGAAAAAAAGTAGTCTGTTGAAGGAGAAGCTACTCAAGTACATGTGATGTGTATATTTATGTTTGGAATAAAGACTACATAATATTCAAAGAATATATAATAAGAATATATGTGTGCAGATCTATCTTATGATATTAACGAATATATAAAATTGTTTCAAGTCTTACTTTATGTATGTTTATCTATACATTATTTCTTATTCCCCTTCTATTGCAATACCCTCAAGTTAATTCTCTAACATAACCAATACATACCTTAGGTTTGGATTTTCTTGTTCATTTGGTTCCATTGTTAGGACCCTAGTTTATGGTGTGCAAGAATGAACTATAAAAACAAAGAAAAAAATATCATAAATAATATGACTAGAGAAAGAAGTCTTAATGATGGTTATTTAAGTAAATAAGATATGTGATAACACACTCTATATCTTATCTTGTGAGAGGGACTAGGAACCTAGGGGCTGATAAATGAAGTGGGGGGAATCCCAAAATGGATCTCAAAGAGATGTGACCACTAAGGTACATTTATATTAAGGTACATTTATATTGAGCCATTAAGGATGGATAAAATAATTTATAAAATCCCAAATTAAAAACCTTGTGACAAAGGGAGACAAAAAAAAGGTGAGAATTTTTTTTCAAGAAATCAAGATGGCTTACAAAATGTACATGGAAAAAGAAAGGAGGTTGAAACAAACCTAGGAAGGCTATCACAGAAGTCAATGGAGAAGGATAAAGAAGCATTTATAGAGCATTCCAAGATAGATGTTGCCAAATATTTTGGGATTATATCAATAGAGGAATAAATAGATACTACAATACCCAATAACAAATCTATGTAATTAACAATCCATATAAAAAGAGTAGAAGAAAAATTGACCGAATTAGTAGATATAATAAAATAATATGATGAATGTTAGGAATCAATGAAGAAAGGTCTTGGAAGTAAAATTTCTATATAAATTAAATTTATGAAGCCAAGGCATAAAAGCAAGGATTCTCTACAAATTGAATTTTTAACTATAAATCCATATTATGAACCAAATCTATCTACATCAAGGTCATAATTAATGAAGAATTTGAGGTTCTATTAACCTCAATTTTAAAACTTAAAAACATAGATTTGTGTGAAGACTACTGAGACAAAGTAGTAAATCGAAATATACATTCACTAAAGGAAAACATGATGATAAGTTTAGAATTTCAAGAAAAAGAAAATAATGTGAAATAATATTGTTGGAGAAGGTTAGAATAGAGGTGTATAGGCCATTAGAACCTATCATAAATGATCATAGATGAAGTGTAGATCATAGAGCTAATTAGGCCTAATAGGAATAGGTACATTTTGTAATTTACACATTCTCAATATCATGTATATGTATAGGATAGCAAGATATTGTGAGACAAATGTAAGAGAGGTAGATAAAATATAGGTAAGAGATTAAGAAAGATAAGAGGAAAGTAAAGAAGAGTATTAAGATCATAATATATTGTATCAAATGATACGATTTTAATACATATAAAGGATATTTATGGTGATTCAAATTAACATTTCATTGTTGTATAGTGTATGTTTGATTCTTGTTAAGTACTGCAGTATAGTAGTTTGTATTGCACAACCTTTGATTATTTTATTATTGATGTCACTGGGGTATAAATACAACTCCTAATAATTCCTAGGGCTCATAACTCTATTTAGTTTCACACTTTTATTGCTAACATTAGTTTTGCTACTAGGACCTTGGTAAGGAAATAGAGAAGAAATCATAGCCCCAAATAAAAACTATAAAACAAATAAATACTTTAAGAGAGATTATAAGAAAGACATTTTTTTAAAGAATTGTTGAAAATCCCCTAGGTCTTAACCTCATGAGAGGGGGGCTAGGAATCTAGTGGATGGTGAATGGAAAGGGGGGATCTTGGAAGAGATCCCTAAAAAGATGTGACTAATCAAATTGAGCCTATTATAACACCATGGGATGTATAAATAGACTAATGAAATACCAAATCATTAACACCCATGATCAAAGGAGATAAAAAGAAATTAAGATAAGTTAGAGAGGAAATTGAATTAACAAAATAGTTGAACATGAAGGATAAAATCATGGAAGAAATATTTCAGAAATAGACATAGGAATGTCAAAAAAGGTACCACAAGAGAATGCAAAAAGTAGAAAAGATTGAGTGTGAGTGTGCCAAGAAGTGTGTTGTTGAGCATACTGATGTGGGTGTTGATGATAAGGAAATAGAAATCTACCAAACTCTAAAATGAACAAATTTAAATCTTGACAAAGTAGGATAAATATAAATAGAGTCAATAGGAAATATATAAAGGTAAGGGGCATAAAGAAAGGAATTAGAAAAAAGTTGCAGAAATATTTAGCCCCCAAAACTTTGCATTTGATTAAATCACCAAATTTATAACACTAGTTTACTTCTTCTTCAACTATGAAGACCTTACTTGGCCTCATATCCTTGTCAAGTACATTATGATTTAATGACCAAATTCTCATTTTTTGAAATCCACTGATAATATTATATGGTGTCAATGCTTGTTTAAATGTGTTTCTAGCAAGAGTTGCCAACTCTTCCCTTCCTATTTTGATTTGGAGATGGTTTTCCATCCGTATAGTCCTTTGTTGTTTGAAATAATTTTTGAATGGAGAGAAGACTCTCACATCCAAGAGCTACAACTTGTGGTTGGTATGTGCATGAAGGGTGAGCAAGTCAGTGCATATATGTCATGCTTCCTCTATTGACTTGAAGGCCATATGACTGCCATGACCATTAAAAATAAGATCTATATTTCTAGGTGATACCCCACTTGGGATTGATTAAAAAAAATATTCTAGCCAACCCTTTTGTCATCTAGACATGTTCTTGGGTTGTCATGCATGCCCCTGGCTCACAATTATAAATATAGTTCTTTATATGTCGTTTTGATTTAAATAGATAGAAACCAAGGATACTACTTCTTGTTGCACTCACATGTGCTAAAACTATGATCCACTCCCTGCTTTTGGAGATTAAATGGTGGACACATTTGGAACCCATTCTTAAAATTACTCGTATACAATAGTTTTTTCCAACCTGTACACTAGTTTCATCATAGTTCCAAATTTTGCAAGACCTATATTGGTGCTCATTGTATAAATTTTATAAATTGTCATAAAAAGATGTGACAATGCAAGGCCTTAGCATAATTTCTCTATTTGTTTTCACCCCTCTACAGTTCTAATTATCAAATTTGGATGCCTAATTTGAAAATCTTTCCACCATGACCTCCCCAACATCCCATCTTTGAAAGAGTTAGGCCTACACTCAATTATTTCAGCCACAATAGATTTAAGTTGAGAAACTTGAGTCCCATGGCCAATATCAACCATTTCCTTGCACCATTGGACAGTTTCAACCTCCTCAAATAAATTGGTTCATGACCCCCCTCTATTTGGTGTTGGTAACTCTGTTTAGCCATGCCCTCAAACTACTAGGCGAGATTCCCCACTTGTTCATTGTAACCTTGATGGAGATATGATTATCTTTGATATTTTCTAATATACTTTGGATGTCAAAAAGAGATCAATAATTTTTAGAGTCATTTGAGGACTCCAATTGCACATCATCTAATTGAGCACTGCCATCATCTGGTTCCAAACCTAATTGAGCAATGTCAACAGCTGGTTCCAAACTCAAATCATGTGTTGAGTGGTCTTCACATTCATGAACATCTTGTTGGTTGTGCATTGTTACATGTCTGTCGCCAAATTGTGCAAAGGTAAACTTCACTCCATGAGTCACTTTAATTGTGTGCCTTCTAGATGTTCTCTTTCCCTTTTTACCTCATGCCATATTTTTCACTGAACCTACACCTCAAGTAAAAATAGCAATAATTGTAGCATTGTTAAGATAAAATCTACAATATCAACAAAAATATAAACATACATGGTGACAAAAGTAGATGATTGTAGTGTAATAGTTGTTTGAGGAACATAGTGGTATAACCAATTATACTTATTAATAGTGGAGAAATACTTAATATTAGCATATATGTGTTTGGACTGCAAATATATGCTTAATACTTAATTTGATTACATATAAGTATATATTTAATGTGGAAACCATTAATATACCCTCTATCAAAAATATATACAAACATATTAGTAAAGCCATGTATAGATGACCATATATAATAATGTTCATATGTATGCTACTGTGTTGATTATACATGCTTTATTGATTAATAGAAATTGAGGTTTTTAAAATTAAACACTAAATAATGAGGATATCAAATTATACATGCTTTGTTGATTATATCACCCTAAAAGGGAAATGGGTAAATGAGAATGAACCCCTATCTATGGATTGGATAATGATGGGAGAAAGATACGATTAGTGGAGAAAAATAGATTCACGAGCATCATTATCTATAAATTGAAAGAACAAATGATAGCTTGACAATACCTAAAACCATGGAGAGTATCCATAAGACATATTGCATGATGGAGACTACAATCGACCAAGAGTAATGCATGATGGAAAATGATGAAAATAGATGACTTCAAACTATAATAGTTGGTTGAGGAACATAGTTGCATAACAAGTTATACTTGTTAATAGTGGATAAATTCTTAATAATAGCATATATGTGTTCAGTTTTTAAGTGAAACAACATAGATAGATACATAATTTCATGAATATAAACAAGGGGTTTTTGGAATTAAACCTATAATTAAAGAGAACCTTGAATTTATAACACTAGTTAAAATTGGAACCCCACAAAGTACATGTGACTATATTATAAGTTATGAATCAAACCATTGACATGTATATATGTATGTATGTATGTATGTATGTATGTATGTATGTATGTATGTATGTATGTATGTATGTATGTATGTATGTATACATATGCAACAAAAAAACCAAAATTGTGAAGGCTTTGTGACTGTTCCAAGAAGGTATGGACATTAAATTCATAAAAGCATTTTTGGAATATGCAAGCCATAATGGGGATCAATTATCCCCGGTGCAGATTGTGAGGGAAAATGAACTGGCTGAAGGAGTCTATACTCTAATGTACTGGGAACCATGGTTGAATAACTAAGCTCCGGAAGAGAAGAATGTAAACTTTTTTTGAATAAATAAAGGGAGCTACCCCCTCGGTAGTGCTTAATGATAAATAATATATATACATACATATATATGTAATATATATGTATATATGTATACATATATATACATATATATACATATATATACATACATATACACATATGATAATGAATGTGTATGGTGCTCTACTCTTTGGTAAGCCAACATCACAAATATAAGTAAAAAAAATTCTCATATATATATAGTTATATGATAATGAATATGTATGTTGATGTGTTTAGTTGGCAAGCAAAATGATACAAATATATACACAGTTTCATGAATATAAACAAGGTTGTTTTTAATTAAACCTTGAATTTATAACATTGATTAAAATTGAAACCCTACAAAGTAAACATGAATATATATAAATAATATATATTAAGAGTTTCTACTATATATACAAGGTTTTATTTATATGTTTGTATATATTATTGACAGACAGGATATATTAAACCCACCTTTGCCAAATAATTTAATATATATTTTTTATTATGAAAATATGAATTTAATATCTATATATATATATATATATATATATATATATATCACTGTGTATGTATGTAGGCATTTAGAAAATAACATATGTTGATAAGACAAAGAAATTATGGTTTTCATGTTATATTTCTATAATGAATGCGGTTTACAAATATCACATTGCAAGAGACGTAGATAGATAGTACCAACTTGAAGATGCATGGATAGTTCAAGAATGTGCAAAGGATGCTTGGTGATGTTTTGTATATTGCAGAGGATAATGGCACAAAACCTAGATGAAATTGATAGTTTACTACATTTGAATATGACACTACCTATTTTCCCTCTTATGATTCATTCAGTTTAAAAAATAAATGTATTTGAGTTTATCATTGAATTAATTGAACTTGTATTCAATCATTTGAACTTGTAGTTGTGATTTCTACATGAATTCCATGATGACATGACTGAATTATGAATTATATTTTGTTTGATATCTAGAAGGGGAGACTTACACCATTTATTGTTTGTGTAGGTGCTTATAGTAAATGGAGTTGCCCATGTGAGAGGAAGTATGAGAGAATGTGCATTCGATAGCCCATCAAGTTGATAGGAGCTTGATTTTATGTCAAACCAATAACTATGCATGAAGATGTCTAAATATAAACTTTTTTGAGTTTTGCAAACCTATACAAGTGGGTGGTTATTGTAAACATAAAAAAATTATAAAAGTGGGTATTTTGTAGCAACTTGTCTTATATTAGAAATGTACCTACATGTGTAGTTGACTATATTTATTTGTCAACTACATATTCACAAGTGAACATGTATACATGCATGTGGAAAATTTTACTAGACTTTATAAAAATTTATATTGCTTATAATGCAAAAGTTATTAGAGAGATTAGGTAGACAAGAGATGAACGATTATTGAAACATGGATGACTACTAGAACCTTTCCCCCGATGGTTATGGTTGACCATAAACTAACAAATAAAAATAAAAATTTAGAAACCTTAAAAATAAAAATAAAAATTTAGACCTGTCCCTCACCCTAGACACATGGTCATACACTAGAAAAGTAATTTGAATTTTGAAAACCACCTTCACTACCCTAGAAACCAAGCAATTTTTTATTGTTCCCTTCTTAGACGTGTCCTTTGCCTTTTACATATCTTATTGAGGTGCATGCTTTTCCTTTCCCATGTGTTTTAAATTTGTTTTGATGTTTTAAATTTGTTTTGAAAACTCTCACGCATGCCTCTTAGTAGAATTTTCGTGTATTGGTGTGCTCCATTATCTAGGCAAACACTCAAAAAGATTGAATTTTATTCAAAAATCTCGCTCGTTAGTGAGACACGCACTACAACTCAGGTTTTCCCTTATACATTGGTCTTGAGACATTAAAAAACATGCCTTCTTTATGGTAGTGCACATTTTATCTCCTAGGTGGGCCTTCAAACTACAACTTTGGATTCATTGTAGTGGCATGTATTTTCTCTAGAGTACGTGCCTATGGTCTAAAGAAATATTTTAATTTTTTAAATGATATACACTCTTATGTATTGACAACTCCTTGAATCCTAACACATGTTCAAATATTATCATTTTTATAAGTAGGAGGTATTTTTCATAGTGTAGGATTCAACTGTATAGTTTTATGAGTCAAACATAGATCGATGAGTTTGACTTGTAAAACTACACAATTGAATTTTGATAGCAATATCACAACTATCATTTTTACCATTTTTAAAAGTGTGTCGTTGTACTAGCATGTTCCTCTAAATACACATGTCCCTATACATTAGATGAGCATTTTAGTCTTAAATCTTTTGTATCAATGTGCTTCTAACTGTTCACACTCACCTAAGCCTAGGCACCTAGACTTAATGTGAATTCTTTCAAAGATTTGACACCTTACAAAAGTGTGTCTAGAAACTCTCTCAGTCACCTTTGATCAAAAATTTTTTTTCTTCTACAATCTTTTTAAGCGTTTTCTATGTGACATGTGCTTCTTGACTTGGTGCATTTAAAACCTTCCTAAGGTGCATTCGAATAATTTCCTAAAGTGTTGTCTTGCTTTCTATTGGTTTGTTGACGCTCTTGGATGTGTGCCTTTTGTTTGACTTCATTATGAAAGAAAATAGGTTCTTTTACATTGTCACACACTAGTATCTAGGCACACCTAAATATTGAAAAATGCTTTTCCTTTTACTATGGTGTATTGTTGATCACTAAAACAATGGATAAAGAGGATTTGATCTTAGAGAGAAAATGGATTTATATGTTCTTAGGTTCGTTTGGATAACAATTTAAATTCTATTGAATAATTTTTTGGTGAAACACATTATTAATTTCTAATAATGAACCTTCTTTGTATGAAGGTGTGCCCAAATCTAGATGATGCACCCATCTTCATGACCTTATCAATCAAATTTCAAATTTGAAAGGCTCCTTTCTTGCATCACGATGAGTTTCTTCAAGAGCCTTTTTCCATAATCCTACAAACATTAGAACATGACAAGAATACAATAAGATGAGATAGATTGTACAAAACTTGATAATGACTTTGTGAGAAAATGTCATACTTAAGTCTACAGACTTGACAAAATACAAAAGTTGTGTATGGGTACAACAATCAACAAACACATAAGTCTATACTAGTAAAATAAAGTTCTCATGCACTTGGGAAACACAAACTCCACTAACAACATACTTCTAGATCTATTTTGGACCTTCTATTTGACTCTAATTTCATTCTAGATTTATTTTATACCTTCTATTTGACTTGAATTTCATTCCAATACAATCAATTTGACTATTTGAAGAAAGTAGCATCCCTAATTTGAATTTCCTAGTTCATTAATTTATAGTTTCCCTAAATTTTCAATTCAATCAAAATTGACATCAAATCACAATAATGTTGTCCTAAATTAGCAATTAACCATCACATATAGTCATATAAGTATGTCCATATTTCTTTCACTATATTTTCACATGCAAGTTTCCTTAAGTCATGAAACTAGTGTTTACATTCTCAAACTCAAAATTCGATCATATATCAATAACACTAGAATTTTCATATATTTAACTCTAATTCCAAATTTTAAATTCAAATATTTAACAATTAGATTCAACAAGGTTCCAAAACTATTCTATGATATTCTTCAAGATTACATATTTTCCAAAAATCAATTTACACATAAAACCTTAAAGATTTCTTCTCTAAAAATCATTATATAGATTTTATATTAAAAATCTATTCAACACTCAACATGAATTCACAATCAATTGTAAATTCATCAATAATCCAAATAGAAATATTTTCTAAGTCCCTTTTATGGATAAGAATATAACATCTCTAAAGCCAAACTCTAAGTTATTAAACATTTGATGCACAACATGTTGAAGCTAAAAAGTAGTTTAAATCTTCAAATCTCTCCAAAACCCCTTATGACTTTGTGAATGCTAATATAATAATCGTGCTTTATAAAAATTCTCTTTTATATAAAATCCTTTTCCAAACTCTCAGTACCTAGAAAAATCTTAATTCAAAATAATAATATTAAATTCACTAAGTATAACAATTCAATTAAAACATATTATCCTTAAAGCATATTATTAGTCCCTGCCTTTATAAGCAGGAGACTAATGTTTTCGATTGAGAAAAATGCAATTTTAATTGTCTTGGGAACCGAGCGCGGGCTATGAAACAACATTAATACAAAGTTTTGTTTTTTCGTTTATTTTACTGAAAAAAAAATTACAGTTTATCTTGCCCTGCATTGGCGAGTGCCTAATTTCCTGGGGGTTTAAATTTTTTTGCATTAATTTTAAACAGTTTGTCCAATCATCGGGAGAGGGTGAAATATTACGGTTCTATCCCTAAGTTTTTGTTTGGTTTTTCAAGAAGGGCACATGGACGAGATGGGCGTGTGGCTGCATATTGCTTTCACATTTTGCAAGCGGGCATTCTTCATGGCGTCAGGTGGCATTCTTCCTGTTAGGTGTCTTTGTTCATGGCATGTACGGTCTTGGTTCATTCTACAGATGTTCGGACGAAATTTGTCTCTAAAGCCTGCTCGCCCACAATAGAAACGAGCGTTCAGGTGCCTGGGCTTGGACTTGGAGCTAGCGTTTGGAGGCAAGCTTGAGTCTTCTTCTTTGAAGCAGTGAGCATTTGAGGTAAAATGTTACACTAATTTCTTGCTGCTGAGGGTTGTTTTGCAACTGTATTTTTATTTTAGATTGATGGAAGGTACCGAACGGCCAAAGCCGTGAGGCCAGATTTCTTTGACGCATTTCCCCGAATATATTTGACTACTTTGTCAATGCTACTTGAAGTGTCCATAGCTTTTTTGAAAGCATCTCTTTTAGGCTCTTGGCGATGGGAACAAGGCGTTGAGATGTTTGATATAATGCTTTGGTTGAGATGTATGGAAAATGTGCTAGCATAGACAAAACAATGGAGTGTTTGGGAAAATGTTTCAGGTGAATGTGGTCTCATGAGCAACTGGTAAGAGGTTTGATTCCTCCAGGCTTTCTCCATCCATTCCATCATTCTCAGGAAGGGGTTAACACATGTGTTTGTTTCATGACTAGAAACTCCCATCCTGAAGTCTGTTGTAGATTGCCCTTCTCGGCAAGAGCCAACAAATGCATGTCTCTTACAGCGCCTTACATTAGCTTTCCAACAGGAAAAATATAGCGCATCGATAACAACTAGGGTTTTACTTTTTTATTTAACTGGTTTCTCTCTGTTTGCTTCTTGATGTTACCTCTTTGACATTTCAATGTTGTAGTTTTGCATCTTGTCTACAACAGTGTTTGTTGCTCTATGCACTTTCATAGATTTTGCACTTCACTAGAAGGGCAATGACGTTACAACACAGTTAACTAAAATGCATGGGCCCTTACGGGTGTTGCTTTTGCCTGGTTAACTAAAATGCAAAGCAGTCATGCTAGCTAGGGTTCTCTAAATGAGGTAAACATATATTTTTAAGTTTCTTGTGATGGTTTGTTATCTGGTGTAAGTTGGATTCTTAATGTCTTGCATTTAGCTTGGTTGTCTACTATTCAAATAAAGTACATGTTTTGCAGCGCTTCCTATTCAAGTTCAAATGCTAAAAAAATCACAGATCCCTCTTCAATGTCCTATTCTAACCACATGTATGTTTATGGGTTCTCAGAGGTATGGCTTTGGTATTGCTATCTATAATGCTTTGCACATATTCTCTTCCATGTGCCTTGCTAGCCATAGTAGCAAGGCAATGAACTGTTTGATAAAATGCTTTGGTAGACATGTATGAGAAATGTGGTGGCATAGACAAAGGTAGTGAACTATTTGAAAAAATGCCTCAAAGAAATGTGGTCTCAATGCCATTGAGACCACATTTCTTCAAGGCATTTTTCCAAACAGCCCATTGTCGCATTCTATGCAAGAACATTTTGTCATACATGTTTTCCAAATCATTCTATTAAACAGTAAATTGTCTTGTAGCTATGGCTAAAAGGCTAGAACAGGTGTTTTCAAACAAGCTATGGATGTTTGGAAAACCCACCAATTGAAGAACGATATCTTCTTAAGCTTTTTGATTTGATCCTCCTCATTGAACTAGTCTACACCAGATGCTTGCAAAGAAGGCTTGTGCCTACCAGTGCCAATCTATGTCAAATACAAAGCCAGGAAGAAAACAACTTTCTCCCTTGTTGTTGCCTTACGGTAGAATTCTACACACTTTTCTGGCCTCAGAGCCTAGAGGGATACTGAAAGTGTCAATAAAGTCAATCCCTGTTCTGAGAACTGGGATGAATCTACTAACATTAATGTCACCTTTCATGGAATAAGTAAGTGGTCATAATACAATTTTTTGAGAATGGGGACAGTACAAATAATTTGATCACTGCCAAATAACCTCATATGCGTTGAAACAAGACATAGTTAAAAATAGGGCAGTGACAATTTGTTGGCTTGAAAGACTGTGCAATCACATTTTTATGGAACTAAATCGTAGGTTTGCTATAACATCAATCATATTAGGAAAATTGCCTACCTCATTAATATAAATTGGTTGTTTGTTCCTAAACCATGCTTTGAGGTCCAAAGGCGTAATGGTACAGAGTATACACATTTAATCATTAGTAAAGTTATTTTTCTACAAAAGTGTTTTCCTAAGGTTCTTGGCTTGTGCTTATTATTTAAGGGATATGGAGTTTGTAGATTTTAAACTGAGTTTAGAAAAAATAGGAAACCCATAGAGGATTTGTATTGCTGGGGCTTGTTTATAACCAAAGAAAATATAAACCAGGGCTACTAAAATTGTTGCATATTACTATTCAGCCCATTATATTCTTCTCATGAAAAACCAATCATGATGCTATTGAGAGCTTTGAATTTTTGGCACTTTTTGAACTCCTTCTCCCATTTGAAGTACTGACTCCACAGGATCAATTCTTCGTCTGATGGTGATGACTGATGACAACAACTAATTTTAAGTCCTTTATATTAAATGAGCCTGAAGAACCTATTAAACTGCATCAGTCAGTTATACGATTTCACATTTCTTTAGATGCTAAGGCTACTAAAACAAAATTTACACTCACTCAAATTTTTGAAGGAATTATTTTAGATGTTTCAAGTTCAACCATGTATCTATGGCAGTTTTTTCTATTTTTTGTGGTTGCAAGTATTTAATCCTTTTGTTTCACTTGACAAAAAATGACTTATTCTGAAATCACTTCGTGAAACAAGCACACTGATCTAACCTTTCTTGGCCTAGAGATCTCATGTATTAGTGCTTATGTCAAGGTTCCCCCCTGTATAATGAAATATTGCCTTTTCAGATCATGTATGTTACTGAAAGATCCAACATCACTCAACAACCAATCCAACTTGTAAAAACTTATTCCAAAAAAGAGACCTAGTACATTTCTGTGTAGGTGTGCTTGATCAACCTTTTTGTGTAGATAGACAAACTAAAATCATTTGCTCTATCTGCCTAAATATGCATTATATAATAACACACAATGACTTCAACCCTTTCTAGAATCCCACAAGTACCGAATGGATATAATTTTTTGGATTGGATTATCAAAGAGAAACCAACTTAAAGATCGCCCTGCCAGAGCACTTTACCATATCAACAACAATGTAGAGTAGCTAACTCTCAAAAAACCTATCACATTTGTTAACAATCAGGAGAGCATTACCGTTTTGATATTTTGTAGCTTTGTTCAAGTGCATAAAAATTAATCTTGTACAATGATAACAGACATCAAAATTAAGGGTAAGTTGACTACCCAAGAAGAATGCAAGGCAGATCTAAATCACGGGCCCGGTAACTTGTTCTCAGCACTTCCTGATATCTAAAAATAAGAGATTATGCAAGGCCTAATGCCAAGTGCCCTCAAATTTAGAATACCTCAAAAATGAGCAAAAATGTTTCTCTTAAGATTTTTCATTATTAAAGGTCTGATAGCCTATGTAAACGTAGGGTGCTATTATGTTATTGGATTACCCTTTGCCCTTCTTATGGGATATAAGTTTGACCTTGGAGCAAAGGTAGACTTAGCTTCTTATTTAGAATGCAAATTCTTGATTACTCTTTGTCGTTTGTCCATTACCAATAAGTATAAAGGTCTTCTGAATTTGATCTTTATGTTAAAACAGGGCATTTGGATTGTATTGCTCATCAATACAGAATAACACTTAACTACACTAGAACTACCCAAAACCAAAAACTAGACACCGTATTTGCTTCATGTCAAAACAACCGTAGAAGACCTGCATTCCAATTTCTTTTTGCTATTGCTTTGAGACACTAAATTTTTTAATACACATTACGCATCTTTACAGATTTTAACTGGCACCCTTTGGTTGAGAACAAGGAATTTGTTCCCAGGGGTAAAATTCAGGTATGTGTTCATTTCATTTTAAATGCAAAATCATTATAAAAAAAAGGGATTTGTTTGTTTGTCTCCTTGTTCAATAGATGCTTGCTTTTGTAACCCTTGGGATGCAAAACAATTATTAGATTCTTTGTTCCCTAAGGTCATAAGAATTGTTATTTGGTTATGGTTTAAGCAGAGCATACAAGATAGAGCATGTAGATTTATGCTATAAGTGATGATATATTTACTAGACCTAAAACCTTGAGAAAATATATTTAAAATTCAAAACTAATCTCAACCACTAGACCACGAATGGATTTCCAATTACATATTTTCATAAAACAAACAAGATAAACAGATAAATAAATATCATTTCAATTAACTTTATCTTAGAAGCATTTAACTGGTAAGTTGTTCCATGTAGATCTGTGACTTTGTTTGAGATGCAGTGTTACGCAACATTTTGTACCATCAACTTTAGGACATCTCCTAGAACACGAGAATATATTGCGACGTTCTAAAGCCTTTCCGTTTGTGTCGTGTAGCTTTGGCTGTGTTAGCCAGGTTCTGCATAAGTTACAAGCTAGTGTTTGTAGGAAATGTCAAAATAGAAGAAATGAATAGAGTCAACAAGAGCAGTTTTGTATCTTATAACTGGCAACACATCTATTTGTCTTCCATTTCCATTTTAACATTGCATGTGAGAATTTTTCAAAGATTCATTAGTCTTTTGGCTCTTTAACTTTTAAGCATTGAATTGTGACATTATTAATGCACTATTGCAATCAAACACTATTAAAAGCTTAACCCTTCACTACTAATTATTGGTGCTACAGGATATTTTTCTTGACCAAAACAACAAATGGGTGGTAGAAAGAAGAAAATATTTTTAATGCATTAGTAGAAATAGCAACCATTGTGTTTTTCCAAATAACTTTGGCATTCTTAGGAGTAAGAATCGATGACATATAGTTGATGGAATAGGTCCAGCTTCAACAACACGCCGTCCATGCTCTTGTTTGCATATTTAAAAAAAAACAATGTATATACATTATATTTTTTCAGACTATGATACTTATTTTGCTTAAGTCATTTTACAATACATGGCTTAAATTGCATACAATATTTTTGAGAACCTTTTTGCGATTTATTGCAAGTTTATTTTAAAATCTTAATAGTTTCAATGGATGCCTGTGGTTAGTATCAAAGGTGATGGTCTGAACCAATTGAAAAATCAGCTAATAGCACTAACTAGCATTATGAAAGTCAGCACCCCTGATTGTCAAAACCTGCACACAATGCTTGCTGCACATTAACAAACTCGCTACTGTCTGCTAACTCAATAATGTAAATGTTCAGCCCTTAAATGTGCTAAACCTGGTCATGTGGCTATAGATTTGCTTCAACCCGTCCTCTTCCACATAGATAATACAATGGGAATATATATCTATTAATGTCCTTTTCTTAAGCTACTCTATGGTACCTCATGATTCATTGACAATCAATCAATTCTGAACATCAACTATTTGAATCATAGTTCTTGGATTCTAGATTTCTTTCAGCTTCAAATAGCCCTCTTGTTCCTTGTTTTGTGTTTTCTAATCTGCTTGTGTCTTCTATTTAAAAAAATGAAATTTCAAGAAAGATCAATGAAAGATAAATATAGGGTCTGATATACATTTTATAATACCGATCTAACCTTTCTTGGCCTAGAGATCTCAACAGTGAACAACTATTATTACTGGACACTTATATTTTATACTTTTGCATTACTTTTGTTCCATCCAGACACTGCTACGCCTTCTAATGAGATCTGCATTGCCATTCCAGGTAGTTGGCACCCTGAAGCCAAAGAATGTCCACCTGCCACCATACCAGCTGGTATGCGTGACTTGTGAGCAAAGAGTTTTCCTTACAGAAACAACAAATAGTGACATTGTCCAGTGCGCAACATGCGCAACAACAACAAAATTTCAATACAGGTAATTCCTTCAAAGCACAATCCACACAACGAATGGAGATCTGGACTGTTACCTACAAAAAAAATTGCTAGAACATAATTTCCCTCAACTTGCAGCAATACCCTATCTAAATTACAAAAAAGACATGTCTGCAGTGATGTTCATGCTACGCAAATTCCAATTAGAAGGAACATTTACACTTGCCATGGACAACTGCATCATAGAAATTGTCAAACAAGACAATGCTATCAGACTTCCACCCAGCTAAAAAGGGATTTGCAAATTGACACAGGTACTTATTCTGCACAAAATAATTACTTGACTTTTACAAAATGTTGTCTTCCTCTCTCCTACTAAAGAATCTGTTTTGTTTCAAAGATGCTGGAGGACAAAGTCACTACTACAGAGGATATATTTTGATCCAATTCTTGATGTTTGTAGTCAACCCAACTTATGTTCTACTCCCCTTGAATCAAAGGGTTTAGCATCTTTTGCAAACAAGTACTTCTTTGGCAAGCAGGATTTCGAAGATGGGACTATTTAGAAATTAATAATAGATTTTTTTCCTTTGATATTTGGTATAAACCTCACGACAATGTGTTCTACATAAACAACTGAAACTCGAAGATCATTTTGTTTCACAAAATTATGGCCTTGGCAAACAAGGTGTGGCTTGATTCTTATTCATGCTTTTGCAGTCATTTGCATATCTTTTTTGTTCTTTTGATAACTATGTTAGCAAGAAACTATTTCTCTATAGTAGCATATATTTGGTTTAGAATTTGGTAACATTCCTTATGATACGTCAAACAACATATTCATTTCAGTGTTCTAGTCAATATGTTATTTTATAATTGAAACATATATTTCGTTTAGCATCTGGAAGAATTGTTTATAATATGTTATACATTATGTATTCATGATTACTTTGAAATTTGCTTTAATTGCACTAACAAGTAACAATATATAGTTAGGCTGAGTTGGTTTAAAAATTAGTCTGCTATTGCAATCCACATTTACGATTTGCATAGTAGATTACAGTTTCTTTATATGGCATTGTCAATAGCAACTCCATAGCTATAGGTCTGTACATATGATAGGCCGTCCCACTCTTCTGCATAGATGCTAGAGATTGTATTCAAGTGGATTTGGCTACACAACATTAGCCAACTCCATTTCAACTTATTCCCAGTCAATCAGGTGATCATTTACTATTTTAGTTTAATCATTTTTCTTGCAGAACTAATATATACTAATACTACAAAGTATCTACTTCTGTATGGAGAACTATCTAGAAGTATGTACTCCTATATAGAGAGCTAATATATACTAATACTTCTGATCCTAATACAAGTATTAGTTATGCATGGCATCAAAACTATGCATTCAACAACTATTTTATTTTTATTAACAATCCACATGTAGATGATTTAACTACAACTAGATGTTTGATTTCTGCATTTTCTCACTTCAGAGAAGATTAACCTGTGATCTCTCATATAGGTCCTTTATCAAAAGGAACGCTTCACAAATAAATCAACTATGATAGATATTATCTGTTACCAGTGTGCAGCTAAGGGCATGTTATGAGCAAAAAAGTAGATAGACTTGATGTCTCTTGCCATCTTATAGACTCTTGTAAGGGATCTTTGTCTATTTCTCAGCCGTGTTATATTCATGGTTTTAAAAATGGTATAAAATTATAAATAAAAAGTCATATTTGCATCTTACAAAAATGTCTTGGACAGTATTTCTGCATACGTGTTTGAAATTGTTTACTGTTTGTCTATCTTCTGTGATTAAATCTCTTGTATTGTACAATTTTTTATTTTTTTTTGCAGCTAATTACATACATAGAGATTGGAAATGCACGAGGATTTGCATTTGGCACAAGGAACTTTTAGACCACTACCCTAGACTATTTTCACAGTCCTTTGAAATGTTGATCTCTACCCATTCATGGATTATCAGGTTATTATGCTTTTCAACCTTCATGCAAACTCTTTTCATGATTGTCAAACAGTTCACGTGCCTTGTTTGTGCTTCCACATCTTGCATACATATCTACCGAAGCATTTTCAACGATGATACTTGGCAAAAATCCACCTTCATCATGCTTTGATGGACTAGTAGGGAGGGTGCTGGCAAAGACCGTTGAATCTAGCTTTACACCTGCCAATTGCATTTGCTTGAAAGCTTCTAAAGCTTTTTCAATAAATAATTTTTGTGGATATCCTGCAATCATTGCAATCCACGAGACTGTTAGTTGAGAATTTTGTCAACTTAAATACAAATTGATTTTTATCTTATACTCTTCTCTCTACTCTTTCCACCTTCAAACAGACTTGCTCATGGTAGGGACTCCAGCTCACGCAGAGCGCTTGTTTCATAAAAGCATCTAAATTAAATTATTGCTTTCCAATTCCATTTTAATGCAAGAATCCCCTCGAAACCAATTTTAGAGTAAAGATTTTATTTCAATCAAATAAGAAATTAGATTTAAGTAAATATTCTAATTGAAAATTACATGACCAATTATTTAAAATAAGATAATTCAATTTTAATTTTAGCTCGACTTAAAATAATAGTAATTACTTTCAACACAGGGTCATCTCATAATAATAGATCCCAAATTTGGGACATCCTATTTTTTCCCGAAATCACATGTTTTTTAGAAAAATAATGATTTAAGCCTCGAGAGGTTCTATCTAAACGGTTTCAATTGAAGAAGTTTAGATAAGACACCCTTAGATCAAACCCCCTTGGATAGCACCCCTCTAGTCTTAAATCATACCCATAATGGAGTCTCCTTCACACCTATCAAAATGCTGACAAAAAACCACTTTTTATTTACCTTTTGAGGGATCAAATAATGTCATTTAGAAATTATGTTTTGTAATTACATAGCTATTATTATAAGCTTTTGAAAAAGTATAATTTTGAATATTTTTAATTTGATTATTATATTTGTATTTTATTTCTTGTGAATGTAGGTTTTTCACCAAACTTCAAGGTATTTGTTTCACACACGCGAAAAAATAGAAAAATAGAGAAAAAAATTCTAAAAAATAAGTGTTCACTAGGTATTGATGTTCTTTTTTTAGTCAAAAATAAAAATTAATTTAAATACATACAAAACAAGTTATGTGTGACATCATACACCTATGTCCAACTTATAATTACTTTGACTTTGAAAATTAACTTAAAAAAATATGTAACAAAAAATTATGAAAAAATATCCATGTACTAGACATTGATGTTACAAGTCTAAATTTCAAAAAATATATTTTTTCCTTTCAATAATTTTTTTTTTATGTGTGACGGCATAAACGCCACTATTTTAAAATGTTGTTTATTATATAAAAAAAAAAAAGTTATTAAAAGTTACGTAAAAAATTCACAATTTATTTTTATATAAAAAATCTACACACAAATCCTCACAAGTAACTAGTTCACATCATCTTCAAATTATTAATGGTTTAGTTGTTATAGATTTCATAAAGTGAAAATTTGATGAAAAATATTGATTTCAATGTCCAACTTAATTCAATAAACACTGTTTAATCAAATAAACAAGCATTATTAATTTTCCGAAACTATTTACTTATATTATGTTAATTAATTAACTAAAACAACTATTCCTTCACATATTAGATTATTTGTTTGTTGTACTTCATAAACTAAACCTAATTCACCTTTCCTAATACCTATTCTTGTTAAACATCATATCTCAACATGCATACCTTAGTAGAACTATTAGATAATAACAATAATCCATTACTGAGATTTAATTCTAAAATTTGATATTCAATAAATCATCGATATCTAATAAATGATTTACTCAATTTATAAGCACACAAGGCATAAACATAGCTCCATAATCTCATATAGCATAATCAATCCAAAGTTGAGAACCCAAGTCCATATTATAATAAAATAGATAAATTAGTAACATAACCAACATCTATAAGAGGTCAAAATGAATAATATGCACTAATAATTATGCTTTCAAATTTAGAAAAGTGACTTTCCTTGCTTGTTCACACCCTTATTTTTACTACGTTTCTAATTGTTGCTTAAAACAAAACTTAGCCTAAGCATAATTTTGGCCTCCACTTACTATGCTATAATAAGTTATATGAGAATATAAGGTTGGAAGCTCTAAACATGTGCATATGTTTTGAAAAAATCCATTAGAGAGAGCATGAAAACAAGTTACACATCTAAAGACTACAAGTATGAAATTCTCCCATAACATTTTAGTCATGATCCTCTTCAAATCCTTCACCACATTAACTTTCCCATGTTTTCATCATCTCATTTCCTTTCTATTGGAAGTCATGGATCTCCATCTTCTAGTCCTCCCTTGAAACCATCCCTTAAATACTTACCATATATTTTCCCATTAGGGTTTTTTTGTGAAGACCATATCTCTATACATACCACTCACATTGTCACAAGGTTTGAACACACCACTATTTCCATTTTGGTAGCAAATATGTGGAATTTCACATGTATTTATTTCATCTCTATATTTATTTTTTGTACCTTTCCAATTTGCACTTAACACTTCCTAGCTTCTACATTTATTAAAATAGATCATACTAGAATGTACTCTTTTGCATTTTTAAATATTTTTTTGATTTATTATTTAATGAGTGCAATAGAAAGTAAAACACTATTTTTTGTGTAATCGCTTAGGAGTAGAACATTTTAGTTCTTTCATAAAGATGTCACAATTGTGGAGTGGTATTAGAATTAATTTGAGTATTCTTCAAGGATTTGTGCATACCAAATCTCAAAAATATATCTTGTCTTTTGGGTGAGTGTAGGATCATGATGGGTCAAATAGTGGCAATAGGGAAAAACACATTTTTACTTAGCCAAAATCACAAAATGGATATTTGACTTTTTGTATGTTGGATAAAAGGTTAATTTTGGTTTGTAATACCAAACCAAAATGGATATCCATTAGTAATGGACATCTGTTACTAACAGATATCCATTTCATAGAGGTTTTTTTTATTAATTTTATGTTTTCCAAAACGGATATCTATTTTGAAAAAGCCCAAAAAAGCACACTTCAATAAAACAGGCATAACTTTTGATAATTTTGATTTTTACATGCGTTGGAAAGGTGATTTAGAGCTCTACACAATGGAATAGGTACTTTTTATTGATTGTGCATCAAAAATTAATTACAATAATTTTAAACTCATCCTTCATTTTTGAAACTTCAAATGCTCACAATTTTTACATACGAAGTCCTTTTTCTGTGATTTTTTTGTAACAATCATAAAAAATACTTCCCTTTCTCTTCCCTTGTATCTTTCCCAAGTTATATATATATATATATATCACTCTTTCTATCCCTATCTCTCCCTATAACTCCTTTTTATATCTCTCTACTTCTCTCTCCTCTCTCTATTTTTATCCCTACCTCTCTCTATTATATATATAGACATATGTCCCTCTATATCTCTATCTATATCTCCATATCTCTCTCACTCATACACATACACACACTCCCTATTTCTCCCTCCCTATCTCTACTTCTCTATCTCTCCCCCTCTCTCTCTCCCTCTCTCTCCCTCACTATCTATTTAGTTATCTCTCCCTCTCCCCCCTCTCCTCTCTCTCTATATCTATATCTTTCTCTACCTCTCCCTCTCTCTATCTCTCTCCCTCTCTTCCTCTCTATCTCCCTCTCTCTCTACCTATCTCTCTCCCTTTCTCTTCCCCCTTATCTTTCCCTAGTTATATATATCTCTAGATATCTCTCCCTATTTCTATCTCTATCTCTCTCTCTACCTGGGTCTCTCCCTTCTCTTCCCCCTCTATATTTTCTAAGTTATTTCTATTGAGCTAGATATGTCTCCCATTTTTATCCTTATCTCTCCCTCTCTCGCCCTCTCTCTCTAACTATTTCTATCTATTTCTCTACCTCTATATCTCTATTTCTCTCCCTCCCTCCCTCCCTCTCTATCTCCCCCTCTCCCTATACCTCTCTCCCTATCTATCTTTTTATCTATCTCTCCCCCTCTCTCTCTCTAACTCTATCATTTTCTCTCTCTGCCATTCTCTTCCCCCTATATCTTTCTATATATATACCCCTCTTTCTATCCCTATCTCTCTCTACCTATTTTCTCCCTTTCTCTTGCCCCCTCTATATTTCCCTTGTTATTTCTATCTTTAGATATATCTCCCACTTTCTATGCCTATCTCTCCCTCTCTCCCTATAACTCCCTCTTTCTATATCTCTCTACCTATCTCTCCTCTCTCTATTTATCTCCCTCCCTCTCCCTTTATTTATATGTATGTATCCCTCTATCTCTATCTCTATATCTCTCTCACTCATATACACACATTCCTTGTTTCTCCCTTTTTATATATCTCTTTATCTCCCCCTTTATCTATCTCCCCCTCACTCTCTTTCTATACCTCTCTCTCTATCTATTTAGCTAACTCTCCCTCCCTCGCCCTCTTCTTTTCTCTTTTTTCTAACAATCTCTACCTCTATATCTCTATCTCCCCCTCTCTCTATCTCTCTCCCTCCCTTCCTCTTTATCTCCCCCTCTCTCTATACCTATTTCTCTCCCTCTCTATTTATTTAGATATCTCTACCTCTCTCCCCCTCTCCTCCCTCTCCTTTTATACCTCTCTCTCTCCCTTTCTCTTTCCCCTCTATATTTCCCTAGATATATGTATTTCCAGATATCTCTCACTCTTTCTATCCCTATCTCTCTCTCTACCTATCTCTCTCCCTTTCTCTTCCCCTCTATCTTTACCAAGTTATATAAATCTCTAGATATCTCTCCCTCTTTGTATCCTTGTCTCTCCTTATCTCTCCCTCTCACCCTATCACTCCCTCTTTCTAAATCTCTCTACTTCTCCTCTCTCCTCTCTCTATTTCTCTCCCTCCCTCTCCCTCTATATATCTCTATCCCTTTCTATCTCTATCTCCATATTTCTCACTCACACACATAATCCTTGTTTGTCCCTCCCTATATTTATCTCTCTCCCTATCTTTAGATACCTCTCTTTCTATTTAGCTATATCTCCCTCTCTTCCCCTCTCCTTATCTCTCCCTCTCTAACTATCTCTATCCCTTTCTCTAACTCTATAGCTCCATCTCCCCCCTCCCCCCTCTCTCTCTCTCTCCATCTCTTCCCTCCCTCTCCACCTATCTCTCTCCCTTTCTCTTCCCCCTCTATCTTTCCCTATATATATATATAGATATATCTCTGTCTCTTTTATCCCTATCTATCTCTCTCTTTCTCTTCCCCCTCCATCTTTCCCAAGTTATATCTATCTCTAGATATCTCTCCCTCTTTCTATATCTCCCTATTCCTCTATCCTCTCTCTATTTTTGTCACTCCCTCTCCCTCTATTTATATATATCTTTATCCCCCTCTATCTACATCTCCATATCTCTCTCCCACTCATACACACACAATCCCTTTTTCTCTCTCCCTATCTCTATTTGTAGTGTCATAAAATTGCACCCCATGGTAATTTCAGACTTGCACATTTAGCCCATTACATTTATGGCACCTTGCCGCATTAATGAAAAAAAAACCTATGAGCCAGAATTTCACAATTCCAACTTCATGGGAGACAATGATGAAGCGTTAATAGTCCATGTTGGCAATTTTTGTCATTGATATCAACACTAATATTTGGTTGTCATTGATTCCAGCACTTAAGAAGTAAGGTGTTAGTACTTTCTATTAGTTGTCATTGTTATATTCAGTTTGGGCTAACATTGGTGATGAAGTTCATGATTGGATGTCATGCCTTATCAAAGAATAATTACTAAATTTCATGATTGGATGTCATGCCTTATCAAAGAAGAGTTGTTGAAGTTCATATAATGCATTATTAGTGTCAGCATAGTTGATTTCACAATGATATATTCATATGAGGTTTAGAAGCATTAAGATGAGGATTAGAAGCATGAGTGATAGTGGAGGGATGTTGTTGAAGGACTACGGTATGTCTTATGCTCTCTCTTGATATTCTTGATGAATTATGTGTTGCTGAAAGAAAGTTTTGGCCTTCGCAAGTTGCTTAAGTGTTTCTGGTTTAGGAAGGTGCAGTGAAGTCTTTCCAAGAGAATGCTCTACATTCCTCTGTTGTTAATGCTTTGGTCTTACGAATGATTTGCATTCCTCCATTGTTAATGCTTTGGTCTTGTGATTTTGTATTCAATGTCAGTGTTATGTGATGTTGCACTCCTATCTTCTTAGGTCACCTATCTTACCAAGGATATCTTTGTGAATTGTTGAAGGTTGGAAAAGTTGTGGTTGTATAGACTGGTCGAAGAAATGTTCTGCATTTCTCTGCGTTGATGTCTTTGCTCCTGCAGCTTGGTGAATATGCTCTCAACCTCTGTGCAGTGTCTTAGCTCCAATCTCATGTGTTGAAGTGGTTCGCAAGCTGATATATTAATGTTATATCTCATGATTAAGCATTCTACATTTTTGGAATATAGTTTTATGTTCCTATTTGATCTGTGGTGGTTGTTGGCAGCATGACAGTATGGAAGAAGCATATGGAAGTGTTGTTGGATGTTCAAGGAACATCCACATGTGATCCGCACATTGCTAATTGGCCAATTTGATACTGCATTGTGTCTTGAGTTAGCTTTTTGGGATATTTATGGATATTTGGTCTACAAGGCTTGTTCCTTTGCTTATGTCATGTACTTAGGGGGTTGCGCCAGCAATGGAAGATGTGTTGTGATAGATTTGGGTCTTGATCTATCCTGATTTGGACTACATCATGTTAATTCAATAAGAAGTATGTTTATGGGCTAACTAGTTATGTGCTTTAATGTTTCATCCACATGTTTTCTTGATGTCGAATTAGGTTGATGTGTCCCTGCATGTAAATGGTTTTGGATCACATTGAAAGAAGTGCTAAGAGTGTTTTTGGTCCTCTCTATCTTCTGGATAGGACCACATTATGTTTTGGTGTTTGACAAGTTGATTTCATTATTTATCCTTTTCTTAGCTGACCTAATTGAAGTTTTGAAGTGTTGCAGTGGATATAAATGCAAGATCATTTCGGATGCAATGGGTGAGAAGTGTACAAGTGTGAAGAAGTGTGTGTGTATGTGTGAATTTTATTGAATATACAACAGTGATAGTGCTAAAGTATGTGAAAGGAAAGATCAATTATGCTATAATGCCTCAGTCAACAGAGTGTTGTGTTGGAAATCTTTATAATTCTCTCTAAATCATATTATATCCTACTCTGAGATAGTGAATCTCATCATGTCCCTATATCTTTCTCTTGAAGTCGTGTTGTCTTTAGTTCAGCAAGTCCTCTATATCTTACTCTAAGGCGGTGAGCCTTCTTGTAGGTCTTTTTGGCAGTGAGCCTTATATTATGAGTTAACTCTCACTGTGGTTTTTCCCTCATCATTTTTTCCATGTAAATTTCGTGTTCTCCTTGTGCATGTGTGTGTTCTTTGTTTCTCATTTCTGCTAATTTGGTTAGAAGTAGAATTTCCATATCTTTAATTGTTCAAAAAGTGTTGAAGTTTCTAAGGATTCAAACTGCTATATCATTCTTTGTTAGTATTCTACTTAAAGGTTTCTTGATTTGGTAAAGAAGGTTGTCTTGTGTTGAAAGAGTTAAGTTTCAGAAGGGATTAAGTTTTGATAAGATTGATCCACCCCCCTCTTAGTCTTCGAAAGTGTTCAAAATTTTGTACACCTCATTTCTTGTGAAAGCTTGAGTAGGATGCTTGCATGAAGTGCAGACATTTGTGTGGCATGCTACCATCCCTAAAATTTCTAAGTTTCAAATGAGGGAATCTTGTGTCCCTTTTCCCATGGAAAGTGTCATTCCAGCATAAATGTGAGTGTAACAGCTCTTCCTACCCGTGCAACCTCACAAAACTACTCTTTTCACTCTTTCTCTCATTCATTCTCACTCTCTCTCATCTAATCTTGTTCTCTTGTTCTATTCTCTTCTACATATTTTCTCTCTTTCTCTCTACAACAAATCTCTACCCGATTATCATCTCTTCAACAACCAAGGCTCTCTTGCAAGCAAGCATGTCTCGTCTATCAAGCCAAGAGAGAGCCACAAACTATTGGTAATGCTCTCTTGTCTACTTTTGTCTCATCTATTTGCAACTATCTACTCGTCTTGTCTATTTTATTTGTGATAGGAGATCTCCTCCACAACAAGGTTTGTTTCTATCACATGTCTCGTCTATTACATTTTATGTCATGTCTATCTACCTATATGGATGTCCATGGAGGTGGAAACACCAAAATAGGGGTTTGACTAAGGCAAGCCCTGAAACAACCCCAACACTTTTCCTCATCCTTTTTGTGTGCAGAATTCCAGATTTGAAAAGTTGGGTATTTGCAAACTTCAAGTTTTTACCTCCTGATTTGACAAGAATGACAACATGATGTGTAGATGTCCTTATGATGTGCTATCGTTCATTGGCTGCGACCTTGTCCTTTTGAGGGAAAAAATTGTAAGTTTTGATCTTTCTATTACTGTAATCATATACCAATTTCTATTAAATTACAATTTTATCATTCTTAGCTTAGTATTTTGTTTCATTTAGTTGTTTAAATATTCTCTATCACTTGAGCTTGTACTTTGAGGTAATCGAGGGTTATTTTCTCCCTAGAGTCTTCTTTGTCCTAAAGACTCCAGAGTAGTGAATCCCCTCCTTTACATTTTCGTGAATTCGACATGAAGCAAATCATGCTAGATCTTTTTCTTCAAAACTTTGATTCTTTTGACAATGCATTCTCTAAAGAATATTTTGATATGTTGGATGATGCCCTAGATTATTTCTTAAAGGCATATCCTTCTATCTACAAATCTGTTGAACAAACTTATTCATGACAACCTTCTTCTTCTTCTCAAGTCAAAGAGTTTGTGAATGTATTTTAGTTTTTGCCACCCCTCAAAGGCCTAAGAGACCCATCATTTACGTGACTCTAGCTAGCCAGTCTCCTAAAATAATACATTCTATTCGTGGGGTCCCATTCACAAGTGATATGTTGGACCTTTACACGAGATTCATGTAATCTAAGGCTCCCCCTTATAGAGAGTTATCCCATACTTACAATACTGGAAGGAATCAACTGAATATAAATCAACCTGCTTCTTTACCACTTTCTCAACCAAGTCTCCCTCAAGCACCTAAACATGTAGTTGAGGCACCTAGTGAGTGTGATCTTGTAGAGAAACTTCGCATTACTCCCACCAAGATCTCACTATGGGATTTACTTTAGACTACTCTGGTTTATCAAGGTATGCTTCAAGAAGCCTTGCAAAATATCTTCTTGCCTTCTTCCACTAGGCAGACGAATGTTAATGCATTGATGGTTCATGTTCTTGTGGATTCACCAAATATTATGTTCTATCCACATGAACTCTCACCTCCAAAAGTATTAAAGCAGGTAGATCCTCTAATGATAATAATTAACATTAATAATACCGGTATTAGATGTTCTCTCATTGATACTAGTTTAACACTCAATGTATGTAGGATCAATTTGTTACCTAAGATTAAATTTGATTTTTCTTATCTTGTTGCTTCTTCTTTGTACATTTGTGGATTCGATAACGTTGATTGTCAAGCTTTAGGCATGATAATCTTACCTTTTGATATTGGGACCCATTATCATGCCCACCCTGGTATATGCTATGTCAGGACCTTTACCTTACACTATTCTCTTGGGAAGACCCCGGATTCATGCTTTAGAAGCTATCACTTCTCCTTTGCATCATTTTATAAAATTTGTTGCTAATAATGAAATAGTCACAATCAAGGCTGAGCCTAATACTATTCACCTTTGTGAGATGGTAGCTATTGGTCGAACCTCAGTTGCTTCTACTCATAAAATTTTTATTCCTTCATTATCTTTTAATGCGTTGACATCTACTTCGATAGTTCTTGTTTCAAAGGCTACTCTTGAGATGGATGTCCCTGAGGAAGATCATCCCAAAGCAGTGAATCCTAAGTCTACCCCCTCTACTTCTTCTGAATCGAATGCATGTCTTGGTGATGATTGAGGGTCCTTGGACTTTATCAAATATTTTATCAGGGAGTAAAAGGTAGACCCTATCCACCTAGAAATTTTGACAATCTCATATACTTCTATCAAGAAAAGTTGATTGTCCTCCCACTAAGGAAAGTGATCATGCTCTTGTTAAGGAAGAAGATTGTGCCTCTACTGAGGAAGATAATCATGCTTCCGTTAAGGAGGCTAGTTTTTGTGTTCTCGCTAAGAAGGATGATTATGTCCCCATAAAGGAGTATGATACTCATTATTAGAGTCAAGCTCTTTACGTTGATCCTCCTTCCTAGGAATCACAAACATGTTATGCCCTAGTTTCAATCTCCTTTCTAAACATGGCTATGGAGGTAGTGGTTGTGGATAAAGTGAGAAAGGTATTAAAGTCCCCATATAATTTAATCCTCGTAAGCGTAACATGGGACTTGGATACTGTCACATGAAGTATAAAGGGAAACCATGGTTGAATGTCAACATGATTTCTGCCAAACCTCCTCTTAAATTAGCTCATCCTGAATTTATTGAAAATAAGGTAGAATCTAATGAAGTTCCTCTAGATGTTTTCTCTTTGAAAGAAGTGCTCGAAGAATTCTTAGGTGCCTAATCTCATTTTCCTTCTTATCACCATAAGTGACGATTCATGTATCACTTGAATAAACAAACATAATTTGGAGAATTTGTTATGAGTATTGATGAGAAGGCTCCTTTATCTAATGTGGATGATGATAGTCCTATAACTCATCCTAAAGATAATAGTGCTCTCCTTAAGGGGATACTTATGATGTTTTCATAGATCCTAAGTCTTCTGAAAAGTAATTAAGATTGTAAAATGTCTTTCTTTAGAAGAGTCCAAATAACATGTTGATTTATTACATTCTCATCCTGATATTTTTGCTTGGTCATATGAGGACATGCTTGGTATTGATGAGTCTGTGGTGGTTCATAATATTATACTATATCTCGATGCCAATCCTGTTAAACAAAAGGTTCGTAAGATGAATCCCAAGGTCACTTTATTGGTCAAGATTGAGATAGAAAATCTCTTAAAATTTGGTTTTATCCATCCTATTAACTATTCACCTTGGATATCAAATATCGTTGTCATTAGTAAACCTAATGGTCGTATTTGTATTTGCATAGATGTTCATGATCGTAATAAGGCTTCTCTTAAGGATAATTTTATGTTGCCTAATATAGATATGATTGTGGATTCAATTGTAGGTCATGCCTTATTGTCCTTCATGGATGGCTTCTTGGGCTATAATCAGATTCATATTAACCTAGAAGATCAATATAAGATAGCCTTCACTACCCCTTGGGGTACCTTCTGTTAGAAATTCATTTCATTTGGGTTAAAGAATGTTGGAGCAATTTACCAACCAACAATGACTCTTATCTTTCATGATTTAATTCACAAGATCCTAGAAGATTATGTCAATGACATCTTGGCTAAATCTACAACTCGCCAAGATCACGTCGAGAATCTTTGTTTGATCTTTGAAAGGCTCTAACTCTATAAGATGAGATTAAATCCTCTTAATTATGTTTTCAAAGTAGATACTGACAATATTTTAGGATTTATTGTCTCTCATCATGGAATCAAAGTCAACACAAATAAAATTGATGCAATTATTAACACACCTCCTCCAAAAAACATCTCTCAACTACGTAGTTTGTAGGGGAAGATTCAAGCAATTTGTAGAGTTGTATCTCAGTTGGTTGATCTTACCCTTCCATTCACGCATTTTTTGAAGAAAGATGTCCAGTTTTTATGGGATGATGAGTGTGAAAAGGTTTTTGAGTCAATCAAAAGTTATTTGGCCAACCCTCCTATCTTGATGTTGACTATACATGATAGACCATTTTTGCTTTATATCTTTGCATCACCTTATGCCTTAGTAGCTTTATTATCTCAACATGATGATGATGGTAAAGAAAGAGTGGTCTACTAAACTAGTCATATTCTAGTTGATTATGAAACTCGATACTTTTCCATGGAGAAACAACGTCTTACTCTCATTTTTACAACGTAGAAGCTACGACATTGTCTTCTTAATATTGAAACTCATGTTACTGTAAAGTGTGATCTTCTTAAACATATATTCAGTAAGATAGATCTTTCGAGAAGGTTGACGAAATGGGTAATGTTACTTTTTGAGTTCAATATCAAATTTGTAACTCAAAAGGAAATTAAGGTTTAAGTTGTTGCTGACCAGTTGGCAGAAGCTCCCTCATCTCACTACTTCCCTAATTGGGATTTATTTTTGGATGAAAATTTGTTTGTGCTAGACCATGAATTTGTATGGTAGATGTACTTTGATGGATCGAGATGTCAAATTGGCTCTAGGGCAGGTGTAGTTTTAATCTCACCCAAAGGTAAGTTGGTTCCTTTATCCTTTCAATTAGAATTTCACTACACTAATAACATCATTGAGTATGAAGCCCTTATTGTCGGCTTGCGTGTCACGATGGCACTAAACATCAAACATATTCACATTCATGGTGATTCCAAACTTATTGTAAATCAAATTATGGGAACGTATCAGGCTAAGTAGAATAACCTATCTCAATGTCAAGATTTGGATTTATCCTTGGTTGATCATTTTTTGTTTTTTATGATAAACATTTTTTCTAGGAGAGAAAATCACCATGTGGATCCAATGGTGAGTGTAACCTCCCTTGTAACCTTAGATGACAGTATAGAAGAGTATCACTTTGTAGTTCATGTTCTCCTCTCTCCTATTGTTTAGGATCAACTTGAACCCCATGGTCTTATGTGTGCACACATAGACTCGAGGACATGGTATTCTCCCATTTATGATTATTTAAAGACTAGAACTTTTCCTGACGATGCAACTAAAAATGCTCGCACTCAAATACAAAAACTTTCAGCTCGATACATTATTCTATCTAATTTTCTTTTATTATAAATCTTATAATGGTTTACTTCTTCAGTGTCTCACGAAGGCTAAAATACCCCTTGCCCTTCAAGAATCTCATTCGGGCTCTAGGGGTGGATATTTCAGTGGTAAATCCTTAGTGTGTAAATTGATTCACATGGGATATTATTGGAAAATGATGGAGCAAGACTCCTTTTCCTTTGTCAAGAAATACCCTCAATGTCAACAACATAGCAATCTTATCCAATATCTTGCACAAGAGCTTCAAAATCAAACCTCTCCTTGGCCATTTGCAAAATGGAGGTTGGATGTTATTGGTAAAATATCACCTCCTTCTTCTAAAGGACATATCTTTATCATTACCGCTATTGATTACTTTATGAAGTGGTTTGAAGTTGTTCCACTTCAATCTACTAACGTTGAAGCAATCTGCAACTTTCTTCTGAATAAAATCATTGCTCATTTTGGATTGCCTTCTACCCTTGTTTCTGACAATGGTACTTCATTTAAGAATAAGGAGGTAATGAAATTCTTGGAAAAATTCCATATTCAACATATATTTTGCACACCATATCATCCTCAATCTAATAGCCAAGATGAAGCATCTAATAAAACTCTTGAGATGATTCTTTGAAAAATAGTAAATAAAAATGGTAAATACTGGCATACTCAATTGACGTACACCTTGTGGGCCTATCGCACGAGTGTTCATACAACTACTAGTACTACCCCGTATAACCTCCTATATGGCGTTGAGGCTATCATGCCTTTAGAGTTGGAAATTTCATCTTTGTGAGTTTCCCTTAAAGGGTTGATTGATGATGACACTTACTATGCCCAACATGCCAAAACCAACTTGAGTTTCTTGATGAGTGTCAGTTACAGGCCCTTGAACATCTCCAAGCTTACCAATGATCTATTTCTAAGAATTATAATCAAGGTGTTCTTTCTCACACATTCAAGGTAGGTGATCTCATTCTCTAGGAGAACTAGAGAAATGTAAATGCACCACCTGATCAAAAGGGGAAGTTCAGCCCTAATTGGTTAGGTCCTTACATCATCACCTTTGTGTATGGTTTTGGTGCATATGGACTATCGTTTATGGATGGTATGCCTTTAAAAGAACTGGTCAATGTAATGCATCTTTGTTGATACTATGCATAGGGTCTATGTGGCATGCACATGACACTTGTTTCTCTCTGAGAATCATAGTTTGTTATGCTATGACATTTCTTCATTGACACATTATCCTTTTAGTTTGTGTTATGATGTAAACATGTGTATGTAATTAATTTCTTTAATTGGGAATTATATATACATGTGTTTTATTATTTTGTGTATCCATGCAAGATGTTTGATTAACGTCTTTTAGTTAGACATTAGATCATCATTGTATTTAATTAAGCATACATCCATGTGTGTTTATTAAATCACGATAGCATCTAATCTAAACATACATCCATAAACATAATACATCACATAATCATACATGAAACAAGAGTACACATAAGAACACCATGATATTGGTCACAAATCTTGTATGTATATATATGTCAAAAATGTCACGTACGTGTATCACACCACTATATCAAAATGTGGTGTCTTTATATCTGTATGTATATACATAAAAACAATGTTATAGATCAAAAATGATATGATCTACAAAAATCTAGCATATGCAAAATCAAACCTCTAGCCCTTGGGTGCGTGGCACCCCAAGGCCTCTGGCATTGGTAGTGGCAGAGAAAGAGGATGTTGGATGGATGCGGATGAGTGTGACTGACGTGACCATGACATGGAAATTCTTTGTGATTACAGCCCTCAAATCTCTCCTCTAAGCTTAGTTACATTGTCTCGTAGCTTTGCCACCTACTCCTGCAATAAAGCCTCCCACTCATGGGCCCACCACAACTCCTCTTGGAGCTACTACGCCTAGGCATCAATGGTTGGCCTCACTGGCTCTGCCTACCTCCCAAGGTCATTAAGCCAGCTCTATAGGGCATCATGTGTCATTGATATTTTTGCATGATCTAGTACAGAGCTTCGTCACTCGTTGATCTTGTTGCCTGGTCATGAAAACTAGGTCTATAGTCCTCTATACGACCTCAACATGTACCTCCTCATACGTTATCCCTAGGTGCACAACAAGCTGGAATAGATGGGCATGTCAACTTACTGATGCTAGGTTGTACGCATTGAGGATGATCCCTTGCATCTAGACAGTTGGGGTTGCCTTTGATATGCATCACCCGATAAAGGTGATCCACTCTTTTGAGTCCACTACAACCACAAAGAAAGTGGATGCTATCAGTACTATATCATGTTAAAACATGTATATATACATATGAGAAAGTTGAAATGAAAAAAACTAAAATGAAATAACATGTATCACATCAGTACCTGGGTCCCCAGCCTGCTAATGTGGATCAAGGGAATGCCATACTTGGCCCTACCTATCGTTGAAGAGGGTGCAACCACCTAGCTTGTAGGGGGAGCCAATGAGATAGGGATTGTTGGTGGGGGTGA
Organism: Sequoia sempervirens; assembly: GCA_007258455.2. Taxonomy (NCBI): domain Eukaryota; kingdom Viridiplantae; phylum Streptophyta; class Pinopsida; order Cupressales; family Cupressaceae; genus Sequoia; species Sequoia sempervirens. Next base: position 138,775,526 of record VDFB02358134.1, on the reverse strand, counting down.
AGATACTTGTTGTCACTCCCTTGATCTCTCTGGAGCTTCACCCACCATTGCCTCAACCTCCTCATCATCCCCATCGCAACGATCCTCACACTCCTAGACCATATGCACCACCATTTCCCATAGGGGCATCTGTTGAGAAAATTAGAGCTGAATTTGTCATTTCCCACCACATTGCAAAACTGTGGATGATATCAAAATCACTGGTTATAAGGATTGGGAGTTGATCATCTCTATTTGACCCATTGTTGCGAACTACAATGTCTACAATGGTTGGACGAGGTTGAACCCTTGCTCAGGTCACACTCCTAGCTGACTGCACGTACATAAGAGTTGTTAGGGGAATAGTCTGGACCTGCTCAAACTATCGGGCCACCCAATGCTAATAATATGGTACAATGATGTGGTTTGATCGACTAGCCAGGATTTGATCATGTTGCATCCTATCAGTCATCCAGACCCCCATCCACCAGTACAGGAGCCATCTGATGCCGTACGCCCTTAATGAGTCCATTTATAATCACCAAAAAGCCATATCATTATATTGCCAATCACACATCAAGGGGTATGCATGCGCCATGGGCATCCCATGTGCTAGGCTGAGGGGGAACCCGAACGACCTGGTGCAGTGGATATGCTCAAACGCCCACACCTATAGTAACATGCAGATAGTGAGATTGTGATACTCGTAATGCACATATTGGCCGAGGTGATGGTAGAGATGCACTAACATACTTTGACCCCAAGCAAAGATTATGCGTTGCTCCTCCATTGTGGCTACAATAGATGAGGCCCCCATGAAGGTACAAGTTGCACCCATCCATCGCAACATGAAGCGTGACTATAACTATCATCACTCGATCGATGAGTGGAATCACCACTCATCCTTGCTCGAGCTACCTCATATAAATATGGCTCATGTGTTGTCTGTTGGGATCACCCGCTCAAGGAAATACTGTTGGCCATCCTTTGTCGTCCTACCCTCATTGTAGGTTTCCTACTATCCTTGAATGGGTAGCTTTGTGATATGGTAGAAATCCTCTAGGGTGATAGTCATCTAACCTGTTGACAGGTAGAAATCAAAGTTTTTGCATCCCAACACTCCATGAGCGCCATCAACATCAATGTGTGGTATCATATCTCCGACATGGTGTATACCCACCAAAGGTGGACCCATCACAACAAGTCCTAGTCATTCAAGTGAATCTCATTGTTGTGGCCCCACAACAATGAGAGTATTTCCCCACTAGCATGCTCATGTAACTCCAAAAACACCTATAAAAACATCGAGTTTCATGTTAGACTTTGAGACTAATGTGCATCGCGTAAACATTTGCATGACACGTTGGCGTGCAAGATGAATGAATCCCAATGAAAACACAATCGAAGGGTGTTGATGTGTTGTTGGGATGACAACACACCAACCAGACACCTTTGCACTGGCTGGATGCATGCACTTTTGAGGAAAATAAAAGGCTAAAAAAATACGCTAAAATCACAAGGTGAGTCAAATTTTTTTTGTACCTCGTATAGCTCATCACCTGTGGCTATTATTGTGTAGAGATGATCAATCCTTAGGGCTATATAATCACATCTATGAGGCATTTTGATGACTTATCTCTCACAAAATTCAACAAACTCCTCGTTTTGAATAGTGAAAATGACTCTTCCATGGGCCAACCCAGGGCATATATAGGTCATTTTTCCCATTTTTCACGATGAAAATGTTCCTTCCATCCTTCCTATTTTTACCCCACTTGGTTGGGGGAAAAAAATAGAGGGGGAATATATTCACCTCTTCATCATATTTTTCTTTCGAACCACCAAGTTTTTCTTAAGCATTCTTCTCATTGTGGTAGCTTTTTTTTATTTTGAAATTGACCTAATTTTGAGTTTTGTAAAATGAAACTTCACCTCAAGCACTGTAGTTTCTTGCTGAGTTTGAACATCGGGGACATTGCTAGTATCTACTTGCTTGACCTCTACGGCCTCTACAATATCCTTTTTCATGCAAATTTGTAATATTTTCAAATTTTTGATCTTGCATTTATGTCTTCTTTTCTACTTTAGTCCAACTAATTTTTCTTTGAAAATTCATCTCACTAAAGTGGAGGCAAAATGTAGTGTCAAAAATTGCACCCCGTGGCAATTTCACACTTATGCATTTAGCTCGTTGCATTTATGGCACATCACCACATTAATGACAAAAAAACCTATGAGTCAAAATTTCTCGATTCCAACTTCATGGGGGACAATGACGAAGCGTTAGTAGTCCATATACCTCATTTCTTATGAAATTTTGAGTAGGACGCTTGTGCGACATGCAAACATTTACATGACACGCTAGCATCCCTGAACTTTTCAAGCTTTAAATGAGGGAATCTCAAGTCCCTTTTCCTATGGCAAGTGTCATTGCAGTAGAAACATGAGTGTAAGGGCTCTTTGTGCCCATGTAGCCTCACAAAAATCCTCTTTCCACTCTTTCTCATGTTCATTCTCACTCTCTCTCGTCCAATCTTGCTCTCTTTCTTTATTCTCTTCTACATCTTTTCTCTCTTGCTCTCTACAGTGAAGTTATGTCAGATTCTCATCTCGTCAACAACCAAGGCTCTCTTGCAAGCAAGCATGTCTCATCTATCAAGCCAAGAGAGAGCCACAAACTATTTGTAACTCTCCCTTGTCTACTTTTGTCTTTTCTATTTGCAACTATCTACTTGTCTTGTCTAGATTTTATTTATGATAGGGGATCTCCTCCACAATGAGGGTTGTTTCTATCACATGTCTCATCTATTACATTTTATGTCATCTATTTCTACCTATCTAGTTGTTCGTGGAGGTGTAAACACCAAAATGGGGGTTTGATTGAGGTAAGCCCCAAAATAGCCCCAACACTTTTCCTCGTCCTTTATGTGTGTAGGTTTCCAAATTTGAAGAGTTGGGTATTTGTAGATTTCAGGTTTTTACCTCCTGATTTAATAGGGACAACAACATGGGATGTAGACATCCCCGTGACACGTTGTCATCCGTTGGCTGCGATCTTGTACTTCTAAGGGCTAAATCTGTAATTTTTGATCTTTCCATTCCTATAATCCATTTCTTGTAATTCTCTACCACTTTCTATTAAATTGCAATTTTATCATTCTTAGCTTAGTATTTCATTTCATTTAGTTGTTTAAATCTTCTCCATCTCTTGAGCTTGTAATTTGAGGTAATCAAAAGCTATTTTCTATTTGTAGACTCTTCTTTGTCTTAGAGACTCAAGAGTAGTGAATCCCCTCCTTTACACTATCTCTCTATATCTTCCCTCCCTTTATCTATCTCCCTCTCTCTCCATACCTCTCTCCCTCTCTCCATTTGGATTAGAGATTTTGCAAGTAGTTTATGCAAAGCTCACTTATTCTATAATCACAAGTACATTTTTATCCTACCCCACCACTACGATTGACCTCTACAACTATTATTCATCATCACAGTACCACTACCAATAGTTTCTGACCATTTAGTACATATACTCATCACCCAAATGATCTATCACACTTCCACACCTCTTTCATCAACCACCATTAAGCCTACTAGTATCACACTCGCTCAAGCCACATCTACATCCACTATTATATCTCATACATTGAATAACCTTAATTAAATTAACTCCTACATACCATTATCCCAAGAAATTAGTTCATCTATCCCTCCTATATCCCATAATGATGCTCATACACACCATAGTGGTTTAACCCTCCACATCACTATTTCTTAATTTGATCCAGTTACTATTTCAATAAATATATCATGGAGAAAATAAAAGTTAATGTAAGGCCAAGTGGGTGAGAGAATGATGAATTCTCAAAACCTAGACACACACCCCTAATTTTTGATATTGTGACATATATATTACCCATGGGTTTTATGGCACCATGATTTTCAATGTGTGATGGAAAGGTGACCCCAACACCCATTTGTGATTATTCATAGCTATGTGTGTATAATTCCTTTATGGGAACATGCTTAACAAAACCATTTCCATGCACTCTTTAAGACTATGATATTGATTGGTTCTTTCAACTTATTCAAGGGTATATAAAACCATCCCAGGGACCAGGTGACTTAAAGACTAGCTTTTTAGCATTGGCTGCAATGCTGCTTCTGCCCCAAGGAGGAGGGCCAACCAGAGAGAGGAGGTCAAAACAGAGGAGATGAGAGGCGGGATAAAAGAAAACTCTGTGGAACAGTTTACAACAGCTGAAAGTTTGGTTTTAGGCCAAGCAAAGATTGCAGGGACTCAAAAAATAAACACAATTTTTGGTCCCTCTGAAACCTAACATGGGCATGTTTCAAGGCAGTGAGAGACAGGAGCACAACCCACTGGGAGAGAGAGATGTGAGATAAATAAAATTATAGAGGGAGGGAAGAGGTATATATATATATATATGAACCATGGAAAAATAGGGCTCATTAAAATGAATTAACAAGATGATGAGCCACTAAATTTTCAATGTTTCATTCAATTATGAAGGGTATAATGCCTAAATAACAATCATAAAATAAACCTAATTGTTATAATAGTAAAAAGGGAGGTTTTAAGATGCTGAAATGATGTGTACCTTTTAAGAAAAGTGTTGTTTTGGGCCTTACTAAGGATTCATTCGCCCAGTGGTGAATGGGTCCTGCTAGGGTTCTGGAAAATTGATTTATGTGTTTTGTTCTTCAATGTTTGCACTCCCAGATCCCAGGTGTTTAGCTCCCAAAAGTCAGAAATAAATTATGTAGAGTATTTTCTATGATCTTGCAATGGAGATGACAACTTTTAACTTTGCAACTTTGACAACTTTTTTTCTCCACTTGATGTTCAATCTAAAACCTACAATCACACATCAAGAGAAAAGAAAAAATATTGATTGTTAGGGAATAGGGGTTTGCCTTGGTCAAACTCCGTTTTGGTAATTAAACCTTGAATTGAAACAATACATAAAGGAAAGATGAATGAACAAAGTAATGCTACACCTCACCAATCCTCAATTGAACCTTGGTTAAATCTAAAACTTAGCATGTAGTGGCCTCAATGAGAGTATATCTTAATCATGAACTTGACATAAGATAATGACTTTGAAGACTTGAACTTGATCACCAATGTTACAACATCACATTAGCTCAACAACATCTATGATGCACTATGCCTTTGATGATGATATGATCTTTGATTGTTGCAATAAAACCTTGATAATTTTCCTTAGGAATACCTTGCAATTTCTCTTGAATGCTCTATAGCGTTCTTGTGACATTATTCTTATGATAGCTTGAATTTTGTAGGTGAAACTATGTGAAATAACCTTATATTTATACATAACTTAAGATTAAATCTCAAAATTCAAATAACACAAGCCAACATTAGATATAGGATTTGAAATTATTAAATACCACCAAAAACACATCCCAAGGGGGGTGTCCTAAGTTAAGGAGGACCCATTCACCATAGGGCGAATAGGTCCTAACATACTTAACTAGGACATGTTTCGAGGATTGTGAAATGTTATGTCAAAAGGGGGTCCTAGGACCTAGTGAGGACCCATTCGCCATGTGGTGAATGGGTCCTAGGTCACTATCCTAGGACACATTCCTTGCAAAATTAAGTATCGTGTAATATTATTTATGAATGTCGGGCTTTAGCCCTTAGAAAATACAATTACTTAGGCTTGGATTTGAGTTTAAGGGCCCACTTAAGCTCAAATTAACCTCAATTAATTAATAAAGCCATAGATTAGTGTGAAAGTGTAAAGAAATATTTTACAACACCCTAAATAAGGCACAATTAAGTCCATTTTATTAATTCATTCTCAAATTAAGGAAAAAAGGATACTTTTTCCGTTACTACAATATATATATATATAAAGAGAGAGAGAGAGATTCATCCTTTGAGTTTGGACTCAAACCTACACAATGTATACTTCTATTCTTCTTCCCACCTATTTGATCTTTATATTCTCTACTCCTTTTTGGTATCTAATGATTAAATATATTAAAAATACCTTGGAAGAGTTATGTTGAATCATAAGGGAACATATGTTCTCCTAGTTCAACTTGGGGAAAGGTGTGCATAAGATCAAAGACAACAAGGAAGCATCTTATAATGATTTATGAAAATTTGTCACCCTTCTTAGTACATAAAATCTAAATGTCTCATTATTAATTACTCTTTTAATGTTTCAAGTATTTTGAGATGATTGTTGCAAAAATATTATGTGCAAAAGTTGTGAGCATTTTAAGTTTCAAAAAAAGGATGAATTTTAAATGATTATAATTTATTTTTCATGCATAATCTAGAAAAATAGCCTAGTCCATTGTGTACAAAAATCACCTAGTCCATTGTGTAGAACTTTGAATCACCTTTCCAACACCTATAAAAAATCAAAAAATTGATTAGTAATGCAAAAGTTATGCCCATTTTATTGAAGTGTGCTTTTTTGGGGTTTTTATTCAAAATTATCTATTTTCAAAATAGAAATTTGTTTCTAGAAAATGGATAATCCGTTTCTAGAAAACAAATATCTGTTACTAATGGATATCAATTTTTTTGTTTCCCTTGGTTTTTGCCTCGAGAAAGCTTTGGAATTATGCTTGAGAGTGTCAATCCTAAAAGGTCAACTACTCCAACGTGTTTAGAGGTTTCATCCTCTTTTTAGGACTTCACCCTACGTGTTGACGACTTTATTTTTATCCAAATTTGATGAAACGAAAATGGTTTATTCAAGAAATTGTTAGCATTATACCAATATAAGATATGCTTCATTTTAAATATAATAGATAATTATTAATGATTTTCTACCTTCACTATGTTTGAAGTCTTCAATGATAGATTGATTAAAAAATATTCATAATTTTCAAACCGTTTCACCTTTTTCAAATCTGAAATATGCATCACATTCTATGCTAAAAATAAATAAATTTGAATTTCATATTTTTTGAGCAAGTTAGGTTGGACGAAAAAATAATTTTTTAATATTTCTAACAAGTCCTAGTAAAAAAATATTAATTAATTATTTAATTACAAAAAATATATATATGTCACATCCGAGCATGTGTCCTGTACTTATATTTAAATATTTACATTTTTTTCCTCATACTTAGGTTGGCTAGAATGACACCTACGTTTTATTTTTTTTCAAAAATTATAGTAGTGCTTCATTGAAATTTCGGATTTTCACCAAATAAATTTACTTAAAAATAATAAAAATAGTAGTCTAGAAACAACATTCAATTTACTACAAGTTCTATTCCTACATATTTTTCAAATTTTGTTAATAACCTATTCAAATTTTTATGTGAAGTTGTTTAACTCTATTTTTTTGTATTTTCATTGCCACGTAGAGGTATAGTTTGACCCATCATGATCCTACACTCACCCTTTTGTATTTTGAAATTGAATGATGTAAAAATCTTTAGATGTTTTACAAGTGCAATAGGAGGATCAAGTGTGGTGGATGGTAAAGTTGGTTTTCTCAATAGAACATCTTGACCTCTTCCCAAATTTTTATGTGTCTACCCAACTATGTTATAACTCTGTGAATTATTAGCAACATGAAAACTAGGCTATGTCTAAGAGGAGATGGCATGATGTGGAAAGTAGGATGAGAAGATACATAAGCCATATGCAAAGTAGAGAAAGAGGGGTAATACACATCAAAAAGACCATGGGGAGATTCACTTAAGTCCATACATCCTCTCATGCACTAGGACAAAAAAGAGAGCAATAAAAGGATGTATCAAACCCATAATAAAGGATAGAGTAGGAAAATTGATTCAAATAATTGTAAAGCTCTACCACTCAATACATTTTAAACTCACTAATATATAAGACATTATAATATAAATATATCTATAACTAATAAGTAATATATATTTAATATGTAAAGATACACCTATAAAATTGGCATAATCCTCACGTAGAAAATCTTCACTGCACGTAATAATGTCAATCACATAAAAAATAAAGATGCAAGAAATTATCACTACCATCCACAAGAGAGGCTAAAGAATTGTCAAATTAGAAAGTATGCGATTATCATGGGAGATATCACTAGACAAAATAATATCATGATTATGTAGAGGATTCACATTGGATGTAAAAGAAGCATTGGAGGACATGTCATCATGTATAAAATAGAGTAGATCCATAACTCTACACAAATAATATAGGACAACCTAACCAAATTACATAACTAAGCATAATTAATCTAGATTAATCAAAGCTAAATAGATAACCATATAAGCACATTTTATAATTAAATGCAATGGAAGGGGTATTTAGCTTTTAGAACAACAATGTAGAATTGATGTTGATGTTGCACACAATCAAGTTGTCCCGGTACATAAATTTAATACTCTTTGATTGATGAATACAGTTGTGTTAAAATAGACCCAAAAATTGTCATATACTTAATCAAGAGCCATTTAAGATTAATTTCAAAATATTTAAATCTAACTTAAATAAATAACAAATGTTGATTTCAAAACAATAATAATTTTATAAACATTAATACTAATGTAAATGCAATAAAAAAACTAACATGATGAAATGAAATCTAAGTATATAAAAATAAAAATAAATATATAGGGGAGAGGGGCCCAAAGTAGGGTGGGTCAACTTTGCAGGTCCATGTTGCAATCCACGTGGACCTAAAAAACTTAAAAAATAGCCTGCCATGTCACCCTGCCACTTGTGCATCGACCTTTTTTTTTAAATCGATCACCCTGCCACCTGTCAAGCACATTTTACGTCGACGTGTCCAAAGCTAGACGATTTTTCCCTCTGCCCGAAAGTGGAGCCCACCTGCCTCCTTAATCAGTGAGCATGTCTACGTACAGTAGATCGAACGGCCGCGTGTACACGACAGCCTTGCCACCCTCTACCAACATTTTAGTGCATTAAATGCTCGCCGCCTCCATTTCCTCCACTGACCAACTTGCCTTACGCGTCGCTTCACATTTACTTGGTTCATCTGGTGCATTAATCAAAGCTCAAGGTTCATTCAATACTCCACATTCTTGCATATCCCACTCACTATCATTCCTTTTTTTTGCAAACATTCTCGACTGTTCATTTTGTTTGTCGTCGAAACTAGTTCGACTCTCCATGCTTCATCATTCAGCTCTTCATGCTTCCTCGTTCGGCTTTGCACTGTCGACAGCTCCCTACCTCTTTCAGGTGAGGTTTCTAACCTCACTTGGCCCCTACTGCTATCTTCGAATGAATCGGTATTCTGCCATGCACTTTTTTTTGTAGAACTTTTCGTTGCAACTTTTGTGTTTAAGAAAGATTGCCTTCAATGAAATGTGGGGAGGGTTTAACTTGTTTTCTTTTCCTCTACAATCAACCATGCACGATGTTTAGCCTGCATTGTGCATTTCAATATTTTTTCTTATTCATTGCACGACATTTATTGTGCTTTTCATATTTGCTTACTTACACGAAATATGAAATGGGTTTGACTAGTTTAAAATGGTTTTTCATTACTATTAGACTTGTTCGATGAAATATGGAAAGGCATTGACTGGTTTTCAGCCATGCACTTGTTTTCGTGTGTTCATCATTGCACACTTTAAATCTGCAATTTGCTTTTTACATTTATTTGTTATTCTAAAATACGAAAATGGATACAATATATTTGCTTGTTACTAGGAAATATTCACATGGTTTTAATGTTTATCATTTTTGAGGGTTTTTTCCATGCACTTGCATTCGTGTCTTCCTCACTGCACATACTTTAGCTTTGCAATTTGCTTATAATATTCTCATGTTATTTTGAAATATGAAAATGGTATGACTGGTTTTCATTTCCAAGATACTCTAGCATGTTTATGTACTGTTTTGCTCTTCCATGCACAATACTTATGTATGCGAAATGATTTTTTCATTTCATTGTTACTACCAAACATGGTAAGGGTTTCGTTGGGTCAAAATTACAGGGTTTTCTCTTTGACAATACACACACTTTAACTCTGCATTTTCCCTTTAATGTTTTTTTGTTATTCCCAAATTTCAAAATGGATACAATATATTTGCTCGTTACTAGGAAATACTCATACGGTTTTAATGTATATCATTTACAGGGCTTTTGCCATGCACTTGCATTTGTGTCTTCCTCACTGCACACACTTTAACTCTGCAATTTGCTTTTAATATTTTCATGTTATTCCAAAATATGAAAATGGTATGACTGGTTTTCATTTTCAAGATATTCTAGCATGTTTATGTATTGTTTTGTTCTTCCATGCGCAATAGTTATGTATGCAAATGATTTTTTCATTTCATTCGTACTACCAAACATGGAAAGGGTTTCAGTGGTTCAAAATTAAAGGGTTTTCTCTTTCACAATGCACACACTTTAACTCTATGATTTCCCTTTACTATTTGTTTCTTATTCCCAATTATCTAAATGGATACAATATATTTGCTTGTTACTAGGAAATATTCATACGGTTTTAATGTTTATCATTTCGAGGGTTTCTGCCATGCACTTGCATTCGTGTCTTCCTCAATGCACAGACTTTAACTCTACAATTTGCTTATAATATTCTCATGTTATTCCGAAATATGAAAATGGTATGACTGGTTTTCATTTCCAAGATATTTTGGCATGTTCATGTATTATTCTATTCTTCCATGCACAATAGTTATGTCTGTGAAATGCTTTTTCCATTTCATTATTACTACCAAACATTAGTAAGGTTTTCACTTGTTCAAAATTATAGGGTTTTTTGCCATGCACTTGTATTCCTCTCATTGACAATGCACAAACTTTAACTCTTCAATTTTCCTTTAATATTTGTTTGTTATTCCCAAATATGAAAATGGATTCACTTGTTTTTCATTCCGAAGTTAATCTGCCATGAAAATATATTATTATGTTATTCCATGCACATTTATCTTTCCATACATATAAACTTATTGTGCATGGAAGAACAGAATAATACATAGACAAATTTTCATACATATACTTTTTTTCATTTTGAAGCTTTTCTGCCATGCATTATATTATTTTGTTCTTACATATATATTTATCTCTCCTTCTCTCCCTCTATATATACATATTGTGCATGGAAGAACAAAATAATACATAGACATATTTCCATACATATACAAATATATGTATATATATTCAAATATATATATATACAGTGCATGGAAGAATAGAATAATACATACACATATTTGCATGCATACCTTCATCCTCCATCTAATATTGACCCTCGCACTAATCCTAATCCTCCACCTACTTGTAGTCCTCCATTCATTCCCAACCAAACATCTAATAAGATAAGTAGGAGTCATATGCTTTTACAGTCACTTTAATTGAACAACAAACAAAGCATACATCTAATTAGGTTAATTGTTTAAGTGATTGTCACTAGGAAATTTGTTTTACATATTTATGTTCGGCTCTTCACGTTTCATTGTTCGGCTCTACACTCAAGAAAGCTCCCTTTTGTTTCAGTTGATGTAGATACGCCTGTACCATTGTATTTCCTTTTGACGATGTTTAACCAGTGTTTGTTCATGTCTCACTAAAAAGATCTGCTCGAAACCATTTCAATTCAAATAATAAAATTTAATAAACTAAGATCATCCATTATTTGAATAAAAACAAACTGTCCATGCACATTAAAGACAATTGCACTACAAAGTGTCATCAATTGCATTACAAACTGTTCATAAAAACCAAGCATTGGATTGTAAACTTCGAAGTTGCATATTAAAGAAAATCAAATTGTATATTTATATATGTCTATACATGTATATATAGGTATATACATGTGTATATACATGTATATATACATGTGTATATACATGTATATATACATGTATATATATACATATATATATATACACACAAGTGCATGGCTGAATACCCCCTAATTGTCAACCAGTGAATCCCATTCCATGTTTAACCATTGCATGACAAAAAACCCTGTAATAACACGATATAATAAGGTTGTTTTTTCAGGGTAGTGCTGCCTGCAGGAATTGGAGACAAGTGTGGACAAAGAGGGGTCTGATGTAGCAAACTGCATAGAACACCATTCGAGAAAACTAATGCCTGAATGAGGTGAACCTAACAAAAAACATGAATTCAGATTGGGTTTTACCTCCAGGGTAAAACATATGATTGTATTCATGTTTTTTGTTTGGGTTCGACTCATTGAATCTGGTGTATTGCACATGAGGGAATGTGTTTTGAGCATTAATTGCTTGCCGCCTCCTTTATTTCCTCCACTAACCAACTTTCCTTACGCATCGCTTCACATTTACTTGGTCTATTAGGCATGTTAATCGAAGATGAAGGTTCATTCGATACTCCACATTCTCACATATCCTGCTCACTCTCATTCCTTTTGTTTGCAAACATTCTCGACTGTTCATTTGGTTACTTACCCATACATGTGTGGCTCTCCACAACTCATTGTTCGGCTCTACACACTTCATTATTCAGCTTTGCACTCTCGAAAACTCCCTTTCTCTTTGAGGTGAGCTTTTTTACCTCACTAGGCCTCTACCAGTGCCTATATATATTAAAATTATACATACATACATATATACATACATACATACATACATACATACATATGTATGAGAGGATGATAACACATGCTAATGTGTATGTATGTATGTGTGTGTGTGTGTGTATTCCCATATATATATAAATACATACATACATACATACATACATACATACATATATAATGTGTATGTATGTGTGTGTGTGTGCATGTGTGTATGTATGCTCACATTGGGTTTTTCATTTAACTCGATATTTGGGGTTTCAACCTACACTACTTATGAATGTGAAGACATTTCAATTCAATTTCATGGTTTTTTTTTAAGGCATATGCCAGGGAATATATATCAGTTCTATGCACTGTCAATGTTTGTCACCCACACCCTCTAACTCGGTATTTGGGGTTTCAACTTGCACTGTTTATGGATGTCAATGCATTTCAGTTCCATACATTGTGATTGTTACACCATATCATGTTGGTATATATGTATAACTCATGTACACATGTTCAATTTTTTGTGCAATTTCTTTCTTCAATTTGATGGTTCCATTTGATTGTTCAATTGCATTGCACAATTTGATTGTTCAATTGCATTGTTCAATTGGATTGTTTAATTTGATTGTTCAATTGGATTGTTCAATTTGATTGACCAATTGGCTTGTTCAATTTGATTGTTGGCTTGGTTTGCCCAATTTAATTGTTCAATTGCATTGTTAAAAGTTATTGTTCTATTGGATTGTTCAAATATATAGTTCTATTCAATTGATCAATTCGAATGTTCAATTGCATTGTTCGATTGGAATGTTCAATTTCATTGTTCGATTGGAATGTTCAATTTCATTGTTCACTTGCAATGTTCAATTCGATTGTTCGATTTGAATGTCATATATGTCATGTTCATTCCTTAGCAGTTATTCATTTCATTGTTTTAGACATGTTGGTATATTCGGCTAACACTTGTTATAAATTTCTATCTTGTTCAATCTTCTTCAATGGGGTGCGCGCGCGATTTAATCCATCTTATTAAGCAAATCAAAATGCATCCCACAAAACATCCGCCACCGTTCCACCATCATTCTCGCAACGGCGTTCGCATTTGGCTTCCACCACCAACGTCGTTCGCCATCCCACCATAAGCTCAACCGTTCAACCGTTCCGCCGTCAGTCGAAACAGCCGCGTTCGTGTTACCGGCGCGAACAGCTGGTTTATCATTTGCCGTTGCTCTCAAATGCCCGGCGCAGCCATCTGACCGTCCGTATCGAAGCTGTCCCCTGCTCGCATCCACGTCCCGCTTTATCCGTTCGCACGGCCCATGAAATTTACCGGTCTCCAAACGTCCACCCGCGTCCGCCACCTCCACCACGCACAACCACCCATCGCGTCGCCGCCGACATACGCATGCGCATATGCACCATGCACATAACACGCCACGGCCAATATTATTATATATTAATATACATATTACATATATATATATACGATCTCACATTCATATATATATGTAGGTGCACTTTGATATATATCTAGATAGAGTATGTGAGTATATATATATAATTTGTAGATACACATTTTATATGGCAAGCACATATATATAATATACATACATACATACATACATATATATATATATATATGTACATGTATATATATGTACATGTATATATATGCAGGCTATTGATATATATAAAAGCATGCATATATATATATATATGCATGTACACACATATATATATATATGTACACATATATATACATACATATATATATATATACGTACATATATATATATATATATATATATATATATATTCATGTACATACACATTTAAATATATTTACATACATATTGTCGTATACATACATGTGCATTCGTATGCACATAGATATATATGTACATGCGTATTCACATAGACATACATCTAAATATGTATGCACATACATACATATGTGCATCCTTATGCACATAGATATATATGCTTATATGTATGCACATATAAGCACTACATATATCCACAAAATCACATCCATCTCTACCATTCACAAATCAAGACTGAACTGTAATGTACCAAAACAAATATCAGATTGAAATAAGACATACATACATGTTATTATTCGTAGAGGTATAGCCTAAAAGTAAATTTTAATTGAGCTATTGATATACAAAAGGATATATAAGATTATCAACATTCGATATTTATTATTTGTCATTGCATAATATGGGATAGACATGAGGGGCTTGATATATCAATAAAATTTAGAAAACAAATGTTTAGCTTTAAAATGATATATATTGAACATATAAAGTGTCATGTTACTTTCTTGAATGAAATTTCAAATTGTAGTAGGAAAAAGCCTATGATGGATATACAATTTATAGAGGCACTATTAGAGAAAAAAATAGGTTCTAAAATTATGTATCTCTATGACAATGACCTCTTAATTTAGATGCATAACTTTCAATTCATACCAATTGATGTAATTGGAAATCTGAACAATAAGAGTCTTATTGATATTATTGGAATTACTTTATCCATGAATAAAATCTCTACATTAAGATGACATGGAATTGAGTCCTAGGAAGAATCATGACATCACAAAAAATGTCAACCTTCATTAATCATGTTACCTCACTAGTAGATATGTGTCAAAAGGAATGAATTCAACTTCAACACATGCAAACGTTGTCACTTGTGTAACCTAATTTTCTATAAGAATTCCCCCCCCCCTCTTTCAAACTTTATACAAAACACATATGTTTAAACGTGATATTTATCCCACAAGCTCTCATGTCTATATCTAAATCAAGCCCCTCATGTCTATCCCATATTATCATATTTCATGATGTGGCATCATATATATGCTGATATGATATATAAGGTCTCACGTCTATATCTAAATCAAGCCCCTCATATCTATCCATAGTATGTTCAATTATCAACATAGACTATATCGTATGAAATGTTGTATAAGATTATCAATATTGAATATTTTTTTCACAAATGTATAATAGATATTATAAACATAGAAATTGTGGTAAACAAAATTGAAACAAAATATCTGTATAGAATATATTTTCTAAAATGTAGATTATAAGACAACCATAAAAAGGTATTGACATAGTCGTCGATGGGCCCGACAATAGACCACCTTAATATGCAAAGTCAACCAAGGTTTAGTTCAAAATAATAAACAGATTTAGTTCACATTTATAAACATATGCAACACAATGAAAATGGCATCCACATCTACTACCCCAAAAAAACCAAGATATAAGGCACTGTTTCAGTTGGTCGCACCCAAACTCAGTCGAATGCTCCAAGGAAAGAATTTGGAGATGTGTTTTCATCTCCTATTGCTACATTTAGACTTGCCATAAATTGATTTGCATTTGGATTTGTCAGTTGCGTGAAACTTACATTTGAGGGCGTTAGTGGTGAAGAAGTTTGGCCAACTGGAAATTGAGTGCAACTAACTTGAGATGAGCTGGGATTAAAACACACATTGCTTGTAGAAAACAAAGGGATGTTATTATTGGTTATATCTCAAAAGTAACTATGGTTATTAGATAAGGGAGTTGCAGGACTGCTTAAGCGTCTATCTTGCATCAATGCTCTATGGGAAGCCTCGATCTCCCTTTCCTTCTTCTCATGTTCTTTTTGTATCCTCTCTTGCTCCTTCTTCTACTCTTTTTCCTTTCTTTGCAACTATTTCAACTACTCTCTTTCCTTGCGCTCAATTTCCTTTTCAATTTTCTTTTGTTCCTTCTGCTCCAAGGCCAGAATCCGTGCTGCCTTTTTGTCCTTTGTTTGTTGCCTCTTTCTAATTTTCAAGTCTTTCGATTCTTTTTTTCTTTGTTCCTACTCCATTATGAGAATCATGTAACTGTTAGTAGTCAACAACTGAGACTGCCGACTCACCCAAAGAGCACCACCAACAGACTTTCTCATTCTTCCATTCACTCTGTGACTTGGAAGCTTAAGGAAGTTACTGATCTGAGAACCATTTTCTGTTTCAATTGTTTTATTGACTTGGGAGTCAGTAAACTTCACATGGTCTAGTGTACCTTGACTTTCATTGTTGCAATCTACATAATAGTGCACTGTTTGTTCTGGAGGTGTGGGTATTGGAGATGGGAATGTGAAATCCCCCATGTCTTCTTGTGCGGGTTGGTTGTCCATGTCCTCAAGTTGTTGCTTTGCACCTTCATGCACTTGACTATTTGTTGGAGTGTGCAATGTTTGTGAAAGTTCATCTGTTGAAACATCAAGTACTGACAGATTAAGGATGTTCTGCACTGCAAAAGCATCATTGGTGTCAGCAATGTCATACGTCTCGCTGGGACACATGTTGTTTATCAAAATTAAGGGGCCATATCCCCGTCCTTTTAAAGCCAACTTTTATGTTGGCTGGAGTCAAAGCTCTTCTCAATGCCTTGCTGCCTAACTCCACCAATTCTGCCCTTCTGATATCAATATTGGGGAATTTAGTGAGAAAATATGCCCGTTCTAATTTGAAATATTGCTTGAATGGTGCAAAAACACTAACATCCAAAGGCTGTAGCACGTGAGAAGTATGAGCATGCAATGTAAGGAGGTCAATGCCTAACCCCCTTTCCCTTTGGATAGTTGACAATGCAACATGACTTCCATGGCCGTCAAAAATTAGCAGGTGCCTATTAGTAGGTGAGACACCCCCAGGAACCGACACACAGAAATGTTCCAACCACTCATAGAAATTCTCCTTCGTCATCCAAGCATGTGCTTGGGTTGCCATAGTTGTGTGTGGTTCACAATTCACAATGTAATTCTCTATCTCTATATTGCCCTTGAACAGATAGAAACCAGGTATGGTTTGGCCAGATGTATTAACACAAAATAGAATTGTTATCCATTCTCTACTTTTTGGAATGATGTAGGAGACATTCTTGCTACCTCGACGTGCCAAGACCCTCATGGTTCCATTTTTGCCAGCTTGAATGCCCATTTCATCATAGTTCCAAATTCTGTCAGGACCGTATGGGGTACTTTTATATGCTGTTGTGAGAGTTTTATAAAATTCAACTACTATATCGGGTCTAAGGTTTACCACCCTATCTTTGTCAAGACCTTCACCTGTGTGCAAGGTCAATTCTGGATGGCGCCTCTTGAATCCATTCCACCATGATTTTCTAGGTAGCCCCTCTGTGAAAGGGTTGGGTTTAGTCAGGCATATCCGAGCAACCTCTTGCTTGAGATTAATAATCTCAAGCTCGTGGCCAATATTTTCCATATATGTGGACCACTTCACAATCAAACCCTCCTCTTCTGACAGGACTGTTGGTGGACTCTTCTTTGAAGTAGAGGTCAAGTCGCCTAACCAATTGCTAAGTGTTGTAGCTGGGATTTTCCACTTCTTCTCAGCAACTCTCATCGACATCCCATTTGTTTCAACATCCTCCAGTGCCCTGTCCATGTCCTCTGATGATCATTCCCTTTCCTTTGATGCTCTTGCCCGCCGGGTCGGTGGTGCACCAACCTCCTGGACAACCTCAATAGGTTCTAGATTTGTGTTTACTTTTGCAACCGATTGTTGCACATTGGGGACTGTAACAATGTCTTTCCTCATATGAGATGACGTCTTTGAAGTCTTGGTTTTAGTTTTTGACCTCTGTTTACCTTTAGATTGCACCTGTAGATGTTAAAAATGATGTTTGGAGCAGTTTTAAATAAAACAAAAAATTGAACACTGTTGGAGTCACAGTGATGCATGAATAGTTTGCATTTATTTAATATGCATCTTGACATTTTGAAATTCAACGATCTGGTTTTTATGAACAGTTTGCAATGCAATTGTCTCGCTTTTGTAATGAAATTGTCTTTATTGTGTATGAACAGTATGTTTTTTTTGTCTTTATTTTGCTTGGTTTTAATGAATAGTTTGCAATGCAATTGATGACACTTTGTAATGCAATTTTCTTTAATGTGCATGAACAATTTGTTTTTATTCAATATATGCATGATCTCAGTATATTCAATTTTATTATTTGAATTGAAATGGCTTGGAGCAGATCTTGTTAGTTAGACATGAACAAACACTGGTTAAACATTATCAAAAGGAAATACAATGGTACAGGCGTAGTGAGGTAGATAACCTCAACTGAAAGAGAAAGGGAGCTTTCTCGAGTGTAGAGCCGAACAATGAAACGTGAAGAGCCGAACATAAATATGTAAAACAAATTTCCTAGTAACAATCACTTAAACAATTACATACATATATATATAGTCATTAAAAACCATTTTAAACCAGTAAAACCCATTTTATATTTCATGTAAGTAAGCAAATATGAAAAGCATAGTAAACTTCGTGCAATGAATAACACAAAATATTGAAATGCACAATGCAAGCTAAACATCGTGCATGGACGAGTGTAGAGGAAAGGAAAAGCAGTGAAAGCATGAACTTGAATTGAAATGACTTGACATTCATATAAAGTGTAAGTGGAAACCCCATATATTGATTTATAGGTCAATGTGACAAAAATTGACATCCCATTCAAAATCTTTGCATTCACAGGCAGCCTGAATTTCTAGCAATAGAATACCTGTAGCTTGTCAGGATGCTGCTGTTGCTTCCTCTGGACTATCTTCATATTTTTGGACCAAATTGTATATCTGATAATGAAAGTGGGACGTGCTAAATGGAAATTGCAAGAGATTGAGTAATGCATTTTTGAATTTGAATTTCTCCTTATATGTTCAA
The DNA here is from genome assembly GCA_007258455.2 of Sequoia sempervirens. Lineage (NCBI taxonomy): Eukaryota > Viridiplantae > Streptophyta > Pinopsida > Cupressales > Cupressaceae > Sequoia > Sequoia sempervirens. The sequence continues at coordinate 138,756,238 of VDFB02358134.1, read as the reverse complement.
TGCTAGTTTGGTGTGGAGTCTTTAATTCCTGCCCTTTTAATTTCAAATTTGAATTCTTCATCGAGTGCCTTCAATTGCTGAGTTTGTATGTATTAATGGCGTGCATCCCTTGTTTGCTTGACATGAGATTTTGGTGGCTTTAACACCATTGTTTTGGTGGTTGCAGGTGGGAAAAACAGGAAGAGGAACCATTAGTAGAGAGGTTCGATTTGACAGATGGGACACATATGAATGATTGCTACATGTCTGAGTGTTATGTTGGTGGGCAAGTGGGATGGGGATTCGGCTGGATTGGATTTGGTGATGGGACATTCTTGGGTGGTAGGTGTACTCGTGGCATCCCAAGTGCCACAAAGGTGGTTGCGATGAAATGCAAGTGGTGACATTATAGGGGAGCTTGGGTTATACTAATTTTATATTTTGGGCTTTTGTTATTAATCGAGGGCCCCGTAACAAGCAATATGGCTTGTATGTTTGTGGTGTCAGATGTGCTTTGAATATTCTCTGACATGTAAGACTGCGACTATCTATTTGTGTATGGGACAAATATTCTCCAATTATAATACAATTTTGATGGTACAGTGATAGTGATACGTATACCTTTGTTGACTTAGTGGATGAAAACTATTTTACATTTGCATATTAAGGCGGTCTACTATGGGGCCCACATGGGACTACTTCTGTCCCCACTATAGGCTCCCACCCTACTTTGGGCCTCTCCCCTACTTTGGGCCTCTCCCCTATCAAACAATAAAATTTCACCATTACAACAATGTTACACCAACCTTACTTGCTCATGCTTAATGCCATACCTTTTTAAACTACCAATCTCAAACTCCTCCCCTTTCAATGCAAATGCCCCCTTTTATTGAAATTGTATCAAATACATTGCAACTCTGGTGGAAGATGGATTTTTGCGTGTTCGCAATTTGAACAAATTGGAGCGACTTTTGGAAGCGTTCAATTGCAGGAGGTGGAAGTGACTTAAACCCCAAACCCTAGTGACAATCAGGGAGGCAGAGAAAAAATGAAGAAAGGGATACATCCTGCAAAACAGTGGATAACAATGGTGATGCCATCCGGAAGAATCATACGCATGTTGGCCACTAAATTCACTAGCACACCTAAAGTTTATCACTTAAAGTCTCGGCGCCAAATTTCTGAGACGGTCGGCCAAATAGCCAAGTTCAGGCGTCGTTATGGTGGTGGTGCTGAAGAAGAAGAAGACAAACAAAAACCTCTGCCTCCCAACTAAACGCACTCACAGGTCAGCTCCCTCTCTTATTTAATGTCACTTCTCCTTTAGGGTATGAACAGGTTTCAACCTCTTTCACCTGCTCAACTTGGTTGATTGCCAAAATTAAAAGAGTTATAAACTTGCCTAGACGAAATGTCTATTAAGTAGACTATTCATAATCACAAGAGATAAGTTCTTCAATATGAGATAAATATTGACTTGTAACTATACAGTTGGATCCGCTCACAAAACTTAATAAACTGTGAAAACACCACTTAAATGAAAATAGTCTCATTGTATCAAAAGATTCTTTGTTATACCTGTAGTTGACATAGAATTATAGGGATCAATCTGATTGGCTACACTTCTCATTTGCTCAAATACACGGTCTGTTCATCGCCCTTCTCGTCTCCAAACTCCAAGCAATTATCACCTGTTCAATATTCTTATTCGATAATTTGAAGTTGAACCATCTAGCAAATAATAGTTTATCAAGCGTTTACCAGGCTTTATGAAAATTGAAGATGGGAGCCACCTTGCAAATATCGTCTAGTTAGTGATCTAGAAGTAGAAATATGACTCATTTTCCCAATATTTCTGGATTACCTGTGCTTGCTAAAATAAAAACAACAAAAGTAGTTAATCCAGAATTATTGAGGAAATCCCTTATTGCAGAAACCTTAAATCCAAAATAGTTAGGTAGCATTTCAAATTCTCTCGAGCTCATTGTCTTCCACATCAATACACATGGTAATACACGCTACCATAACTTTTTGTGAGCAACATTGAAACCTCTCCGTTCAGTTTCATGATTTCATCTAATAAAATTACAGAGACATTCCCCTAAATTTTTTAATATCCTTGGCCTCTTCTGTGAGTAAGATAGACATATGTTAATGTGACTAAGAAAAATACAACCTTGTTAATCTAGCTTAGCCATTCTGGTTGTTTAGAAGCACGCAATTAATCATTCTTGGAAAGATCTACCTATAAGCTGCTCATAAGGTCCATAGTCAACATGAAGCATGAGCTTCGCCTTCTCTGGATAGTTAAGTTTTTTTTCTTTTTGGATTTAAATTGTCAAACTGCGATGGACGTAATATTGGATGGTTGAATATCCAATTAGTGTTGAAGTTGGATTGAAAAAGTATTAATATATGTGTCATGCGAGGAGGGATCTACAATGGGATCCCCCAATATTTTGATCCTGACCTTAAATTTTAAATTTATAATTTTTAGCTCGTTGAACACCAGGAGACTCCAGTATAAGGATGAGAACTGCATCACTTTCATCATATTCACATCTTCTGGTGATTATTTATATGTAACATAGCTGTACCTTTAACCATTTACTCCTCTTCACTGCATTAAAATGGCATTCCATTTCCCATACCTTTATCCTCATGTCTCTAGGTGACTGATGAATGGTAAAGGCCGAACATTATCAATTCTGTTTACCCAGAAAAAGCATTTTTTGTACCAGATTATTGTCAACCTTACAGACATAAAAACCATATAGCCAAGGTCTATTAGCAGCCTGATAAATTTCATTCAACCATGTAAGGTGTTATTTTGATAGACAAGTTAAAAAAGGATGCATTATTGCCTCCAACATAGATAAAAACTAAAAGCATTCAAATTGTCACTCGTGCTGTTTGACAGCAGCCAAAACTGGGAAGGAAAAGCATTACCGTGTGTCCATTAACAAGCTATTTATTAAACCAGCATAATTAAGATCAAGCCTGTAACAGAAAAATAAAATATGAAGCTTCTTTACTCACTAATTAAGTACCATAAAGCTCTAAGTTTATAAGGAACTCAGCTTAGTAAAAACTGGAGGACATCTGTCAAAGATAGGCAATCCACATAAAAGGGGTTCAGGTTCAGAATTGGCTGACAATTTTTTCAGCCATTCTGAACCTCACCTACACAAACTGCTAATTTATAAGCTGAAAAACTAAGGGAACATCGTGAGCTATTTCTATCATTCAGCTGTTGACTTTGATTGGCACAGGGGCGGGAATTCATTTTCCTAGTTCTTCCAAATCAGGCTCTTCCCTATCTTCAATTACTTTGACATTTACCTTCTCACAAATAAACATTAATCTTCTTGTCCTACTTCTGCATTTGGGACTTGGGTTGCCAAGACCTTCATCAGCTTCCAGATCTTATCCAACTACATTAATATGCCATCATCCATCTGGTTTATGTCTTAATTAATATCAAGGTGCTGTTGGAATTCACCAAAACAGAGAGCACAGTGATTACAGGAGACACCTTAGAACATTCAATTTTGATTTGGAATGCATCGAATCCTGCATTACCTCTATTACAGCCCCTACATAGCAGGATACACACACCCCCACTGACAATAAAGCTTTAAAGAGGTTAATGCTGATCCATTTCAGCAACGGTACTCAATTCCTTCTTTCAGGTCATCTTTCCTTGTATTCAGCACTTCATCAACTGTAATCTGGATGCCCTATCCACTCAAACATTTTTATTCGTTAGTTTCTAAAGTTTCACATACCAGACCAGTCCAAAATGCATTATGAATATCTTCCAGGCTAATGTAGTGCAACAGATTTTTGTTTATTCTTTAATAACCTGTTTGTTTAAAATCTCAAAGCCCTTGTTTTTAGCAAATTGGATACTGTCCTTGGCGCTTGAAGGATCCGATTTTTGAATTTGAATGTCTCCCTTTACGTTGGGGCTTGCCATTGTTGCAAGCAGCAAGAGTCACAGGTAATTGAAGCCATATCTTATACTTGTCTTTTGCTTGAGGAATCAAATACATTTGTGACATAATGAAAAGAAGCGCATGAGTAGAAGGAGAACCAGTCTCACAGAAAATGCGAACTCTAGTGCCTTTTTCTCTTTAGATCTGGGCATATAGAAGAAATATAAAATACCTGCATCACTTCTTTTATCTACAGATTGATTTGAGTAGAGGGGAAAGGAAAATAAAATTATAAATACAAATTTTATGCAATGCCACAAGGAAATTCATGAGAGTATGGTTTTTCCTGTCCATCTACCCATTTGACATGATAGTGAAGAGCACAAAGATATACTGAGAGGGTTGTGGGGGGTGAATCAGTATATCGATCAACTTTTACCCTTTACAACCTTTATCAACTTCAAACTCTTACACAAATCAACTATGCAAGAATATCACAATATGAACAAGTTGACACCAAGATTTTACGTGGAAACCCTTGCAGGACAAAACCACGGTACAAACAGTGTACTTTATGAATTAAATAAACTTTTACAGTGACTGTAGGCACCAACCTACTTGAATCACCAAATATGTAGTTTAGTAGGCACCAACCTACAAAGAGCACCAACCCTTAATTCTGATTTAGTAGGCACCAACCTACAAGGAGCTTCAACCCCTAATGCTGATTTAGTAGGCACCAACCTACCGGAGGCTCCAACCCCCACTTGCCAAGCACCTACTTAGCAAAGATAGAAATATCAAGAATAATACTCCACCTTCGATGTTGCTTCTTCAACGGATGATGGACAATTCTGCTCAAACACTCTTTCTCTTGAATTTATCTTTCTTGAGAGATATCAAAACATATCCTGTTCACAACTTTCCTTTTCACATAAAAATTTACTTCATGATGATGCCATCTACTTCGCCAAATCTGTATTATATTACACTTGACTTTATCTTTCTAGAATGATGTTCATATAAATCAGCATATGATGAATTTACTTTACAGATCCGCCTCTTATATTCTCCTCATACAAATTTGCACAAACTCCTCTTGGACTGTCTTCAAATTACCTTCACAAGTCACTTCTCAATCAGCAATCATCTCTTCATGAATCTGCTCAACATGTAAATATATCTTCACAAAACTCTGCTTCAATCTGCATGTACTTCTCTTTGCTTCTGCATGAACTCTTCACAGAATTGGAACAAGTTCTTCTTTCAAAACTGTCTTATCATACTTCAAATGATATTCATTTTATACAATTCTAATTCAGATTATTTCCTCTCTTTATCACAAGTAATGTTCAATAAACTCCTTAACACCTAGCACTTAGCTGTCTTTGATGATATATCTTTAATTCACACAACAACACTGAAAATCTTCGATCTCCATCAAAGTTGATATTCGATAAATTCCGTTATCCAACACAGAAAATCTTCAATTAAATCCCATCACATACAGCGCATGGTTTTTTTTTTCTTTGATATGATCGTTATTACACACACACACACACCTGGTCTGATTTGGAAATCATATATATATGTATGTTTCTCAAACTTTGCAACCCTTCATTCTAGCAATCATGTCTCTTTGAAAACAAATTGTACAACTCCATCACATAAAACTGAAGTTTGCCATTTTAAAAAGGATTGCTCCTTTTCATGGACAATTCATACCTCTTCAAAATAAATTGTGTCACTTCATAACAATCTGAAGAAGTAAATCGTACATTAACATTTAGTAGTCACACCAAATGAAGCGCTTTATATCTTAAAAACGCCCTTCTTAATCGTAACTTTCATTTGATTCTTCTTGGATTATTAATGAATCTGAACTTTTTCTTTTTTAATTAATCGTTCCTCTTGAAAATCTGATTGCATCACTTTATGAATTGAATCGCACACTTCTATTTATGTATTACTTCATAAATTATTTTAGTGTTATCTGAAGGTATCTTAAAACATAAATCGCACTATTTCACCCTTTGTAAATTCACACCTAGTCAACTGAGTTATGTCTTCTAAAACGCGTCCTTTCAAAAGGACATCATATTCTTCAAAGAACTTCGTTCGTATCTCTTCAAAAAGTTCATTCGCATCCTTTGTTGAAAGACGCCTTTGACTTATTTGCATCTTTCTTTTATATCATGTTGCTTTTCCTTAATACATTCGTTTCATTCTTCATAAACATTCGTTGCTTTTAATTAATTCGCTACATGCTCCTTGTCTCCTTTGCGTTGTCTTTTTCCTGTAGCCGTCGCTCCTCCCAGATACGTCTGATTTTTGGTATTTTGCACACCAAGCTGCTCCCGACAAGTCAATTTGGCCACCTTTGTTTTTATCGAACTTGAGTTCTTTGAAGATATTTCGAGCATTTTTATCAAGGCCAATATTTTGTCTTATGCTGCCAATTTTGTCTCTTGCGTAGCTTGGTCTTATTCTATCTTGTCTCTTTATCTTGCAAACACTTCGACGTCTCCAATGTTCATGAATTAATTCCAACATATTATGTGTGAAGCCATCCCTTCACATGCATCACTCGATAGACAAGATGTTGACTTCTCTGACCCATCTCAATGTCAGATTGGGATCAATGTCATTTTCATACTTGTATATCTGTTCAATTTCATATTCCATATCTGATGCACTATACGTCAATTTGAACTTGTAGTCAATTCTGGATGTTCTGTCTTTCAAGTATGTTTATCTTCAGCCATCCTTATCTTGACATCAATGACTCCATCTTTTTCACTTTGACATCAATAACAACATTTCCAACAGATAGTGCAAACAATTTTTTGTACTCTTTCTCAAGGACTGTTAAAATCTCATGCTTATTAGTTATTAATGATAATGCAACCTATCTTAACCCACTCACTGCAATCTTGGGCATCACTTGTATTTTTGATTTCATCCCTCAGCATGTCAGTCCTCGAGTCTCATATGAGGTGATATTGAACCTAGGACTTGCAACTACAATGACATCAACATAGCTTGCTAGTATTGAGACTTGGCATCATTGAATGATAATTTAAAATAGTACCAAAAATTACTAATGGCCTTTTCGGCCTGCTCATGAATAGTCTTCTTCCACTCTATACTCTTTAAGGATACTTGTGTTCTAAGTGTAGTACGAGGTGCAAAGAAGGCATTATTTTCTACTTGTTGTGTTAGGTTTTTGTGTTGTACAAGAAGGTGTAGATTATTTTGGAACAGGTTGCTGTGATAGCTCAGCCTTGTCTAAAGGATCAATTTTGGCCTTAGAAGATGTCAATCCAACTGTTTTTCATACTTTCTGTTTTCTAGTTTCTACATAGGACTCAAGCCATCAAAACTTCATGGGCGGCGTTTGCAGGACTCTATTTGAAAGGCTTATCATGCTTTGATACTTTTGACGATGCCATTTGAAGTGATAAATGTCTCCATAGCATTCACGGCAACAAAGCTTGCATTTGACTTTGTTTGAATTAGGGACAGGTGTGCCATATGTCCATGCAAAGTCCTTTTCTCTCAGCATGATCAACTGAAATTTGCAATATAAAGCAAATAAACAACCATTAGGGTTAGGGTTAGAACATAGTACATAGTAATTAATTTTTTTTTTTCCCTAATGCTAACTCTGACTGTAGGATATTTTGATACCTTTTTAAGAGTACTCGAAGGTCCTTTTTCCCCACTCCTTTCAAATAGGCCTAAACAAGACTTAGCTAGAATCTTTGTTTACCTTGCATGTTGACTTCACCTTTCACTCAAATCCTTGCTGCTTTATGGTCTTCGCCTTGTTCTATATTTCCTAGGGTCTCTGTTCAATGCTTCTTTTCAATTAAAATCCCTAACCCTAACCATTAGAATATTTAGGGTTAGGGTTAGTACATATTAATTTTTTAAAATCCCTAACTTAGGGCATACTAAGTTTTAAAAAATTGTCATGGCTATCCCTTACCAAAAATTAGTTTAGTGTTGGTTGTAATAGTAACTCAGGGTTTGTGTCTGCCTGATCAGAGAGGTAATTTGATGTTACTAGTGAGCTCAGTTGGTTTAGAGGAGTTCTACGATGCTTTCGGATGTTATTCTCGGCTTCCGGTGTGCTCTCCAAGAATCTTGGAGAGGGTGTCTATTTATAGAAAGTCGCCGGGTGAGCTCAGTTTATCATTATTCTTCATCAGGATCACTTCAATGCAGTTAGTTTTCAATTCTGATGCATTCCAACAATTTCCGCAAAATGAGTATATTAATGGCTTTATTTTAATTATTTTTCTAAAGTTGCCAAATATTATTTAAAATATTTAAAAAACACCTTAGTGTTATAGCTCGTTGGAACTGGTATGAAATGTTTTAAATCATGGATGTATTAAACGCAGATCGTGTGTGTCAAATTATTATTATTTTAATAAAAAGGTCTTTTTTTGGAGCTAAAGGGGAGTTTAAATTAAAAAGTGAATGAGAGCTTCTGGAGAGTTTGGCAGAAAAAAGTATAAAAAGAGGTTATGAGAGCTCATTTGGTTATGCGGATTATTTTACTTTCTTCTTATGAGACCCTTGGTGGTTCTGTGGGATTGAATGGAGTTCATCTCAAACTTCTGGAGGATGAAACCCCTCTTGAAGAATATCATCCACGGTGGTGAAAAATCCTCTCTAGGTGAAAGCTGATATATTCATTCAGAGTCTATGCTTGCGCTTCTTTTGCAAATTTGGAGAATAACAATATTGCTATATATATTGGGAGTTCGAAGAGTAAACTGGTTGTCATTTTCAGTGTTGAATATATTGCTACCTATCTCTTCTTGGGCGACATATTGTGTTGGTTGTTGCCACTTTATCTCAGATTGGGCGTGAGTCTTTATGGAGATATTACTTATATACAAGCTGGTCGAGTGATGTTCAGAGGTATCCCTGTAGCTGAGTCGTGGGGTTTATTTCCAGCTGCAAATGCTATTGCAGTCCTGAAGGAAGCTAGTGTAAGGGGGTCGTGGGTTTTGGAAACCCTGTAGTTTAATGTTGCATGAACATTGTCATTGATTATTGCTGCGCAGAGATATATTACTTTATTTTACTGATGCCTGGGCATTCAAACTGAGCCGTGGTTATCATTGGTGTCGTGGGTGTTGAGGGAAAGGCGTGGAAGCTACACCACATTCCCAGCGTCAATATTCCTGTTGTTTGTGTATGCTGAATGAGGCGTAGGGTCTGCTGAGTGTAAAGGGAACATCTGGGCGACATATTTTGTAGTCAACAGCTGCTGTTGCCAGTTGCACAACTTCCAATCCAGTGTGGGTTTATTTCTGCTAGCTGTGGTGACTCCAAATAGTCGCCATACATTCCAGGTGCTGCATATCAGGTATTTAATGAGTTAGTTTGTTATTTGTCTTGCTGAGTGTATTCATTACCTCAAGGTTATTGCTTAGAAATACTTGTAAAAGACATTCAAATCAGTGCATTATAAAGACTGAAATCTGTACTGCTGTGAGTATAATCTGCTGTCATTTATTTCCTCTGTAATGCAATATGGAAAGCACTGAATTTCATTGTGATGTATAGATGAACTTCTTACTGTTATGAATGAAGTTGTCTACTTGGTATTGTTACTGTATTTGCAAACCAATAATCACTAAACATTTAGACAGTCAGCATGCAATATGTTTGACAAAATGATTCATATGTCAAACTGAAACAATCAGGAAAAAATATCTTTCCAAATCAGGGGCTGGTCATTATAGTAGTATCAGAGCACTGTTTATCCTGCCAGCCTGTTTGGATTGTGAATCATGGCAACATTGAGTGAAAAAGAGTTGAGCCAAAAACTTTTTATTGTAGGAGATAAACTTGAACTATGAACACTTATCTCAGTTGAAAGATGTTCTTCTCAGCACTTTGGAGGAAGTAGAAATTTGTTTATACATGGTTGATCATACACCTTCTTGGTTGTTGCAACTAGCTATGACACCATCTGTGCATTCTTTGGTTAAGCCAATGTTTATGAGACATCAGGATAAAAATGTGAGACTTGTAGTCACCAGTTGTCTTAGTGAGATCACAAGGATTATAGCTCCTAAGGTTCCCTATGAAGATGGTATAATGAGGGAGGTTCTACAGCTGATTGTTGAGAGCTTTTGTGGGTTACCTGATGACCAAGGCCCTTCCTTTGGTAGGAGGGTTAAGATATTAGAAGTAATGGCGAGAGCTAGATCTTGTTATCTTTTGTTTGATTTAGAATGTGATGATCTTATTCTCTAGATGTTTCATTATTTCATAGCATCTATCAGTGAGGATTATGGAGAAGCTGTTTTTTCTAACATGCAAACCATTATGGTCCTAATCATTGATGAATATGATACTATTCCCCAACCCTTATATCTATGTTGTTGGCTATTTTGAGGCAAGAACAGGATGTCTCTACAGCTGCTTATGAGTTGGTCGACAAAGTGTTCAAACAATGTGAGGGAAAGTTGAAAACCTTTCTTGGATGTTGAGGAATATGTTACAGAGCTTCAAGATGATTCTATGATTGTCCATGCATCTATTTGTGTTGAGGATGTGTGCAATGCAACAGAGCTATCCTATGAGGCCGATTACACTAGTGCATATGATGAGCATGTTGATAGCATAAATGATGATGTTTTTCAATCAGCTAATGACCGTGATTCAACCTTTTATTAGAGTGATGATGCTTAAGATGATCCGGGTGTGTTAGCACCTAATCATGATAAAGATTTGGTGGTGGATAAATTTCCTCTTGATGCTGATCTATCTTCTCAAGAGCTATCACATGAAGAATGTATGACAGGAACCCATGATGACCTATTAGGCATGCATGTGACTACTATTGATGAGTTGGAGCATGAGGGAAAAGCCAAAACAACAACCTTAATTTCAAGTTCAGACCAAAATGGGATTCTTGTGACTACCAAGTTCTTTGATGAGACTAGTGGAGTAGATGCAAATGATGACATTGTTGAGACCACTAATGCACTTTTAGAAGAAAAGCACATTAAAGGCAAATATTTTGAAGTCTCCAAGTCATCCTATGATGTTAGTTCAGTTGGGTGTTGGTTTGATTTCTAGACAGAGCCTATGTAGAGGAGTGTTCATGATAGTCTCAGTCTCTCTGACTTGGAGAGTGAATTGTTCGAAGAATCACCCACTCATGAGGGACATAATGAGCATACTCTTTTATATAGAAACCATCAGCTCATAGGACCATGGGATCCACGTGTTTGGGCACCAAAGTATGATGAAGAATCAGTTTGGGAAGAATTTTCTTTTGACCAAGCTGCTGCCTTAACCTTAGAGCATAAACTATGCGAAAAGGATGGCATAGAGGGAATTGATTTTGAGAGGCATGATCTTGAAGACAAAACAGAATTGTTTTTGCATGGGGCTGATTTTGATCGGAGGCCCAGTGACGAAGATGAGACAAGCTTTGAAGAAGAGGCACATGAGACTTGGGGAGGCCATGGCGACACCATTGCAAGGTATGGAGGAAATTCTGATTTTTATTTGCATTATAACAGCAGATCACTAAACTTGTGTGGTCTTGACATTAATAAGGAAACTTGGAAGAAACAATTAATAGTGTCGGTTAAAATTGAAGTGCAAACATTATCTAAGTTGGATGATATGAAGAGTCTTGTTGAAAATCTCATCCAGAAGATACCAAGAAATCGGTGTGAACAAAATGTTTCCCTTGCTGATTTGCAAAACAATAAGAGCACAATGGGGGACATGAAATCAGCCTATTTGAATATGATCAAAGATAGAGATGCGGCTACTAAGATTGCAGATAAGGCTATATCTACATCCCAGGAATTAAGGGTTAAGGTGGAAGAGCTCATCAATGAGCTTAAGTCAACCAAACATTCATTGGGCAACACTCAAAGGGCATTACTTGAAGTAGAAGATCAACTTTATGTGGCCAAACAATTCAAGGAACAGGAGAATGTCATGCCCCCGAAATTGCAACACTATAAAATAATACATATAAAACTAATATAAATAAATATGTTAAAACATATAATATATATAAGCAGCAGTGAATATGATAAGGCAGCAGCGAATATGTTTATATAGATTTGAAATAGTTATGTATTTACATGGTTTAAATAGATAAGGCATTTATTATATATGTTTGATCATACGAATTATATTCCAATATTATCTAACATGATTGCAGGGCCTAAACCAAAATTTATTTTGCTTCAAGCATTTAATCGGTAAGTTATAACCCTAACTATATTAAACTTGTGATTCTAGGGCAAGATTTAGGGCAATCCCAAAAGGGGACATTACAAAGAATAGAGAAAGGACTAAAGAAATCAAGTAGGTAATTGAAGAGCTTGATAGCATTCAAAAAGATTTTGATCTTATGCCCTTCCCAAAGGAATCAGAAACTGGGAGTTTGGACCAGCAGAGGGATTGGATTGAGCATGAGGATGATGATAGCATTCAACTAGTTGATAATCCATTGTTTGAGATGGATACCGAGTCCTTTTGATAATCCACTTTTCAAGTTGGATGATGGAGCTCTTTCTGATTCCAGTAATGAGAAGCTCTTTCTGATTCCAGTAATGAGATGGGAGTTGATCATAGGATTTGGGAACCAGGTACAGTCCCCAATAGTATGGAGTTGAGTTAGAATTGGAATTGTGAGCCGAATTTCAGTAGTGATGCCGCTGTCCACTTTCCAATCAGTTTACATTGGACTATAGTTCATGTCACGCAGATGCATTGGCGGGCTTCTTCAGACCAGGAGTTGAGATATTGGTTGCACTGATGAGTAGAGCTGTTCTAGTCATAGGAGATGATTTTTCAGCTACTTCCATACTTCTGACTCCTATGTTTTCAGAAGGATTTCATATTGTTGATCGCTGCCCTTGCCTTTCCACATTAATGATAGTGACTTTAGTCCAAGGGCAGATGGATTTTGAGCTCTTGCAATCTATGGTGCAACCAGTTGTGGGAGATATTCCAGTATGCTGGGTGTGCTGGAGTATTCGGGTTTTTCCCTTTGACACTTGGAGGTTAAGTGTTGTTGATACCTTTTCAGTTTGTAGCAGTAGAGGTCTTTCCTGGATGGATAATCTTAGATATTATTTTGATGATATATTCTTTTCCAACCCTTTGACAGTGTTTGATTAACTTCATTTTAGGGACAACATGAGGGGATATGGTGAGGTTTATATATTATGGTTGGGAAGATTTTCTTTTCCATTGCCTAGGATTGAGTCTGGCAGGAAGATTGCAGCTTTGGACTTCATTGAGATGCCTTGGTAGGATATGTCTCTTGGTGTGGATTTTAGTCCTTTCAGGTATTTCGGTATGGGATTTAATGGTGATTACTCCTCAAGGTTCCAAGAGAGGAGAATGCAACATGAGCATGATGGTCAAATAGTTATTATCAGAGTGGCGCAGTGTCAGCATGGTGATACCTTTCTGAGATTAACTTGGAACCCTGGGATCACATTGGGTTGTAGACGAGTAGTTGTTGGGAACGAGAGAACCGATGATGTCTTTCTTGAGCTTGTTCCAATGGTGCCTTGGATTGGTTTCCTATAAGAGCAATTCTTCGAGGTGTTGACCGAGACCTTGCAGTATTTGATTGCTTTTCTTATTGGTGGTTTTTAGGAGGTCTCTTGTGTTGGTACCCTACAGGTCAATGCTTTGAGAGGATGGTACTACAAATCTCCTAGGTTGACTTGGGACCCTGGGATCATACTTGGTTTCAGTTTGGATTAGTTTGATGATTGCAGGGTTGTATTGGCATTGCTTGAGGACAAGCAATTTTTGGGAAGGGTGGATTGTAATGTCCCCATTTTAGGGTTGTCTTGCTCTGTAGTTGGAAATGACTTTCTGGGTTTGTGTTTGCCTGGCCAGAGAGGTAATTTGATGTTACTAGTGAGCTTGGTTGGTTTAGCGGAGTTCTATGATGCTTTCGGACGTTATTTCTAGCTTCTGGTGTGCTCTCCAATTTATCATTATTCTTCATCGGGATTACTCCAATGTAGTTAGTTTTCGATTCTGATGCATTCCGATAGTTTCCGCAAAATGAGTATATTAATGGCTTTATTTTAATTATTTTTTAAGGTTGCCAAATATATTTAAAATATTTAAAAAGCACCTTAGTGTTATAGCTTGTTGGAACCAGGATGAAATGTTTTAAATCATGGATGTATTAAATGGAGACCTTGTGTGTCAAATTATCATTATTTTAATAAAAAGGTCTTTTCAAAGCTAAAGGGGAGTTTAAATTAAAAAGTGAATTTTAAATAGAAGCTTTTGGAGAGTTTGTCAGAAAAAAGTATAAAAAAGGGTTATGAGAGCTCATTTGGTTATGTGGATTATTTTACTTTCTTCTTATGAGACCTTTGGTGGTTTTGTGGGATTGAACGGAGTTCATCTCAAACTTTTGGAGGATGAAATTCCTCTTGAAGAATATCATACACGATGGTGAAAGATCCTCTTTGGGTGATAGCTGATATATTCATTCAGAGTCTATGCTTGTGCTTCATTTGCAAATTTGGAGAATAACAATATTGCTATATACATTGGGGGTTTGAAGAGTAAACTGGTTGTCATTTTCAGTGTTGAATATATTGCTACCTTTCTCTTCTTGGGTGCCATATTGTGTTGGTTGTTGCCACTTTATCTCAGATTGGGCGTGAGTCTTTATGGAGATATTACTTATATACAAGCTGGTTGAGTGATGTTCAGAGGTATCCCTGTAGCTGAGTTGTATGGTTTATTTCCAGCTGCAAATGCTATCGCAGTCCTGAAGGAAGCTAGTGTAAGGGGGTCATGGGTTTTGGGAACCCTGTAGTTTAATGTTGCATGAACATTGTCATTGATTATTGCTGCGCAGAGATATATTACTTTATTTTACTGACGCCTGGGCATTCAAACTGAGCCGTGGTTATCATTGGTGTTGTGGGTGTTGAGGGAAAGGCGTGGAAGCTACACCACATTCCCAGCGTCAATATTCCTGTTGTTTGTGTATGCTGAATGAGGCGTAGGGTCTGCTGAGTGTAAAGGGAATATCTGGGCGCCATATTTTGTAGTGAACAGCTGCTGTTGCCAGTTGCACAACTTCCAATCCAGTGTGGGTTTATTTCAGCTAGCTGTGGTGACTCCAAACAGCCGCCATACATTCCAGGTGCTGCATATCGGGTATTTAATGAGTTAGTTTGTTATTTGTCTTGCTGAGTGTATTCATTACCTTAAGGTTATTTGTCAGAAATACTTGTAAAAGACATTCAAATCAGTGCATTTTAAAGACTGAAATCTGTACTGCTGTGAGTATAATCTGCTGTCATTTATTTCCTCTGTAATGCAATATGGAAAGCACTGAATTTCATTGTAATGTGTAGATGAACTTCTCACTGTTATGAATGAAGTTGTCTACTTGATATTGTTACTGTATTTGAAACCAATAATCACTAAACATTTAGACAGTCAGCATGCAATATGTTTGACAAAATGATTCATATGGCAAACTGAAACAATTGGGAAAAAATATCGTTCCAAATCAGGGGGTGGTCGTTACAGGCTTCTATTGGTGTCTCCTATTTTTTGAATCTTATGGTCTTTTTACCATTTGATTATGAAGTAATGTGACCTCATCATAAGTGTCAGCATCTTCACAACCTTTACGAATATCTTGTTTTGGGCAGGAGGCACTAATTACTAATAGGCTTTTGCAAAGTTCACGTGCCTTCTTTCACAATATGAAAAGTTGGAGTGTCTTTTAACAAACTATAGAAAGTTTACCTAAATTTACACATATTGATTCCAAATAACAAAACTTGGAAATTGCAAGAAATGGCATTTTCCAAGGAAAAAATTCAGTGAAATATCTTCCAATCTCACTTGCCCAAATTGTCACCCTTAAATGATGTTAAAACTAAATATCCAATGTATGTAAGTTATGCTGGAATATACTGTAAATGAACGACACTAAGAGATTTATGGTGGGCACTGATATACCCTAATATGCTCAAGAAAAAATATCTTTTGGGTTAGGGTTTCATCATTCAATACTCATTAAGAAAGGGATCACTCCACAAGATCTCCCATCAAGAGAACTGAACCAACTACTTACCATGCTACCTTAATAGTATATAACCACTTATTTAATAATGGTAGGGGATGGTAATTCCTTAAATCACTTGTTAGCCATTTGATTTATAGTCAATAAACTGCACTTAAATTTTGGTTAGACAAATTTTAACATGTGAGTAAATTGAACTGATTCAAGTATAATATGTGAGGTAAGCCCATTTCAAATTTTGGAAAACAAATAGTTATTGGGAAAAAGCTTCTAGAAATATCTCTATGAGTCAAAAATAATTAAGGCAAATTGTTAATTGATACAAATTTAAGACAATTCAGACACCCTCCACCTATTGAGACCAGACCATAGTGGAGGGGACTGCCATCTTTCTAGTGCAGGAGAATGAATGCCAGAGTCAAACACATTAATAGATTCCATAGGCAGCATTTCAGGATCCTGCATTGCATCCAAACTATGATATTTAATGCCTTTTAGCAGCTCTGCATGATACAAAGTGTGAATGATCCTTTCATCCTCCAAAATTGGTAGAATATAGTTGCCTGATAACTTCTAGAACCCCATTATGGCGTATGACCATCAAATTTTTTATCACAAGGTTTATGTCTTTGCAGTAAGCATTCAGAGATCTTAATTGCTCCTTTAGAGCGAAAATTTGAGGAGCCTGGGATCCACCACCTCATACCTTGCTTCCCTCCACAATCTCCTTTGCTGAAAGTTGAAACAACAACATATCCTCTGCCACCTCGTAATCCTCCCTTTCAAAAATGATGAGGAGTTCCTCTAGACAAGCCCTAATCTCCTGGTTTTCCATTGCCTCTTTCAACTTCTGTTGAAAATTTGTCATTATCGAACCCCTTGACCACACTGTCATTTTCATTAATCCCATTCAGACCCAACACAATCTTCATCACCTTCAGCAACTGTGGAGATAAGTAGTTAAATATTATCTTAAGCCTATGGTCTATACTCACCCATAACTAAGCGGATCCCTGGTAAGATCCTTCCTTGCCATCATACCACAAGGAAACAAAACACCTAAACTATAACACACCTCTAGAGGCAAGCTATACAAACACCAAAAGGCACCCAAAATACATAACACTGTTGTCCATTTAACATGCAGACTGCTGTCTTTAAATATCAATTGCAAATCTGAGCAGGGAATATAATAAATGATTACAATGATATGCTTGAGGAGTCATATCAACCATAGAAGCAATAATCTGCAAAAAATGCCAATTAATCCCAATTTTTAAAAATTCTGTAGGTTGGATGATTTTTTCCCATTTCAAACTGCAAAATTGCCAAAACAATGCGTTTAAAACCTGCAAAAAAATGCAAATAAAACCACGCTGATTTTCACATGAAAAAAAACCATGAGACCCTAGCTTGTTGCTTACTATTATGTTTTGATAGATTTTTTCCAAGCATCCATAGCATGTTCAAAAGCATTTGTTTTAGGCTTTTAGCCATAGCAGCAAGGCAGTGAACTGTTTGAGGGGTAGGCATGTATGAAAAATGTGGTAGCATATACAAGGCAGTGAACTGTTTGAAAAAATGCCTCAAAGAAATGTGTTCTCATGGTGATGGAATGCCATGGCAAGCGAATTGCTATGGATTGTCATGGCATTCCATCACCATGAGACCACATTTCTTTGAGGCATTTTTTCAACCAGTTCACTGCCTTGTCTATGCTATTGCTTACCATTATGCATTGATAGATTTTTTCCAAGCATCTATAGCTTGTTCGAAAGAACCTGTTTTAGGCTTTTAGCCTTAGCAGCAAGACAGTGAACTGTTTGATAAAATGCTTTGGTAGAAATGTATGAAAAATGTGGTAGCATAGACAAGGCAGTAAATTGTTCGAAAAAATGCCTAAAAGAAAGTCTCTCATGGTGATGGAATGCCATGACAAGAAAATTTCTATGGATTGTCATGGCATTCCATCACCATGAGACCACATTTCTTTTTCAAACAATTCACTGCCTTGTCTATGCTATTGCTTACTATTATGCTTTGATAGATTTTTCCAAGCATCCATAGCTTGTTCAAAACACCTGTTTTAGGCTTTTAGCATAGCAGCAAGGCAGTGAATTGTTTGATAAAATGCTTTGGTAGACATGTATGAAAATGTGAAGATAGACAAGGCAATGAACTGTTTGAAAATGCCTCAAAGAAATGTGGTCCCAGTTTGCATAACAAACACATTGAGACCACATTTTTTGAGAAACAGTTCATTGCCTTGTCTATGCTATTGCAGCAAGGCAGTGAACTGTTTGATAAAATGCTTTGGTAGACATGTATAAAAAATGTGGTAGCATAGACAAGGCAATGAATTGTTTGAAAAAATGCCTCATGGTGATGGAATGCCATGACAATCCATAGCAATTTGCTTGCCATGGCATTCCATCACCATGAGACCACATTTCTTTGAGGCATTTTTTCAAACAGTTCATTGCCCTGCCTATGCTATTGCTTACTATTATGCTTTGATAGATTTTTTCCAAGCATCCATAGCTTGTTCGAAAACACCTTTTTAGGCTTTTAGCCATAGCAGCAAGGCAATGAACTGTTTGATAAAATGCTTTGGTAGACATGCATGAAAAATGTGGTAGCATAGACATGGCAGTTGAACTGTTTGTGTCAAAGAAATGTGGTCTCATGATGATGGAATGCCATGACAATCCATTGTGCTATGGATTGTCATGGCATTCCATCATCATGAGACCACATTTCTTTGAGGCATTTTTTCAAAAACCCTTTGTTTTTAGGCCGATTTTTTTTTTTGATTCTAGATTCTTTTTGGGTTTTTTGAGAGAATTTTTGGGTGTCTCGAAATCTGTGCCAGGTTTTCTGAGGTAATGGCAGCTTGAATATTTTTTTTGAAGCCAGTTTTGATAGAAATTCTGGGAAAAATAAAATTTTTGTATAGAGATTTCAAAAATTTTCTTAAAAAATTTACACATAATTTTGAAAATCTTTCAGAGTTTTTGAGGTTTTTTTTCTCAAAAATCTTATAGTTTCTGAGCCTCGTTTTCAGAGGATTTTTGAAAAATCGGGAGTTGTGCTAGTTGATTGTCTAGTGTTTTGCTAGCTGATCACAGAGTTACCTCGTTTTTTGTGCTTTGGAAAATGGGAGGGATGGCGTCTTTGTCCAATATTATGTTGGAAAGTTCGCAGAGGTTCAATGGAAAGAATTACAACACGTGGAAGCAGAGGATGCTTACCATCTTGGTATAAAAGTTCGTCCCACTGCTACTGGGAAGGATCAAGACAAGTATGATGGAAGTAATAGGGAGGTAGTCATGCTTCTTAAATTATCTATTGCCGATGAGATGTTACTAGAAATACCATTTGGTAAATCTGCTGCGGAGATCTAGAAGCATCTGAAAGATCTTCATGAGACGTCAAACAAGGGAAGGGCTTTCTTTCTGAAGAATATGCTCTTTTCTATTATGATGGATGACCAAGTGTCTTTGCAGGAGCACTTGATGAAAATAAAAAATATTCGCGATCAATTGGAGGCCGTTGGTCGTAAGATAGAAGAGGAGGATATGGTGGTGATCACTTTGAAGAGTTTTCCATGTTCCTACGAGCACTTCATCAAAACGCTCAACATTACATCCACCAATGTTGATTTGAAGTTTGATGAGATGTGCAACAAGCTTTTGCAGTAGGATTGGTGGAAGAAGCAGTGGGTCTCCAAGTGTTGAACAAGCATTTACTGCCAAGGACGTTGGCAAAGGCAAGTCCACTCAACAGAAAGGATGAGGCAATTCAGAGGAGGGCTCCAAGAAGTCTTTTACTTGCCATTACTGTGGGAAGATTGGTCATATACATAGGTATTGCAGAAAACGGTTGGCTGATGAGAAGTCCAACCAGAAGCATCTCAGCAAAGTGCTCATGTAGCAGAGCAGACTGAGTAGGAGTCTGTAGACTATGCATTTGGATGACCAACACAATATGGGTAGACTTAGTTTTTGTTTGTACAATGACCATTAGGGGAGGGTCTTAAAATATTAAATGTAATATTAATGGTTATCTTAGTTAATACTCAAGTCTCGTATGTGTAATGGACTGTCATCTCCTATATTTCAGTTACTTTTTCAGTCTTCAGTTATGATTCCAATCATGTCTTGTGATCATGGAATCTCTCCTTTGCAAATCTATATATGTAATCTGCTTATGTTAATAAAATAATCTGATAATTTACCAAACAATCATGTGGCAGGGGCAAAATGATTTTTAACTTGGTTGCATGGTCTTTGTTTAGTTGTTCAGTCATTAGGCGACTCAAAGCTTAAAACTTGATGTTCTACAATTTTCTCTAATATGTCTCTAATCATATGATTTAGATGAATAGACTCTGGGAACATCATCACCAAGGATTTTGAGCTCAGTGAGAGGACATGTAATGCACTTGTTGGCATCTATAGGAATTGTAGGATCTTTGGATGATGGGGAAGATCTAGTGATCCTCACACTCTCAATATGATGGCACAAATATGTCGGCAAGGGAGTTGCGTAATTGATCATAAGCTTACAAGTTAGGAAGATGCTAGGTTTCTCTCCCTTTATAATTTGTGCTCATGTCGTCAACAATATTTGGTGCTCAAGTTAAATTATGTTAGATGTTGAAAATGTTAAGGTGCTCAAAGTAATGAGGTCAATGGGTATGATGTGGCAAGCTTCCTAAATCTGCTAGGGTTGCCAATATTTTGTGCTCATGGTGTTGCCCTAGCCCTCTAATTAGAAATCGATCTAATAGCCTGTGCAATCTCATGAAGATATCTTTGGATATTAGTTTGTTGTTGCACCATGGCCCAAGGGAAGTGGGATCATCATTTGTGGACCACCTTTAATATTTTATTAAACATTATGTGCTTGATATATTATAGTGTTAGCAAGGTGACATGTCAAGCCTGCCCACTATTGGGGTGGTGTTAAAATTGATAGGCCTTAGGGATTGCGTTGATTGTTGGATCTCCTGAGCATTGTGTGGCTCTTGCAATCTCTTGTGTTGTTAGAGGCTATTGAGTCCTTGGGCTTGCAAGGATGTAAGAGACCCTCCCCAACAATGCACTACAAAATATCAAATGAATTCAGGCGCTACACTGAGATGTGAATAAACTGGCCAGTAATCCGACATTAGCATTCACACAGATTATTTTATTATCATCGAGATCCACCTTACAGTGCTGGCAGAATTGAATATCGTGGTATAGTGATAATGATCATAGAATGATATCAAATAAACAACAAATCAAGTTGTTACATATACAAAATGAAGCACGAATCACTACTAGTCGATAGGCTGTGTGGATGATCTCTAGCCGGAAATGATCTTCAAACTGATCTGAGTTTGAATACAACGGATGCAATACTGAGTGAATTGTGTGGAGGACCCAGTACACCCGATAACCACGATGCCTGTCTAGGATCTGATGAGTCGCACCTAGGATGGCGCCTTCTAAAACACCCAACGACATTGTGCAAGTATACCGCTTCACGAGCTGCTCACAATCGATGATAGGCGGCTGATGATGGTTCCCTTTGAGTGCCTTAGGAGGATCTGAAACACAATGGTCGACTAACACCTTCCAATAATGTCAGGGAGTCTACTAGAAGTCATTGCAGTGATGAAGAGTTTGTTAATCGTTGGCTTAACGGCTGCGAGCCAGTGAGTTTGCCACGACTACACTATATCACTCTTTCGTGTGTTTGCCCAACTCCCAAGCAATCTGATCAAAGACATGAATCAATGGATGCAAGAATCTTAGAATTGATATTTGGCAGAAATGTAGGCACAATAGCAAGGTGGGGGCTACGTCTCACCTTGAGGCTCGATTGGAGAGGTTTTCGTCCCTCACACCACTTGCGTGATATGAAATCGTCCAACTGTGCATGCCCCTCAATGAACACAAGCCAACATAAATATGGAATGTAAGCGACAACACCAAGGAGGTCGGCCAAAAATAGCTGGTAAATTTAAATATTATTTTTAATAATTCAAATTTCTACTATTATTTAATATTTATTAGTATTTAATATTATTTTAAATCTTCAAAGTGTTTAAAAACATTGCTCGTCGACACAAATTGAATTTTAGGTCCCTGCTAAGGTGGGGACATGACAAAGGACTGTCTGATCTCATCTCATCCAACAACTTCCGCACTCTCAAAGTAACATTCCTAAGACTATTAGTGGTGATTGAACAAATGGCCAGACAATGTTGAGTGAACAAGTGCGGCCTGAGATCTTGGTTTGGTTCAACATGGGTAGTCATTAGAGGCATGATGTGGAGGATTGATTGGTCGTAGTCAATCAACTCATTTTGCTTGACAGATCAATGATCAAGCAATTCACCCATGCTTACTGTTGGCTTCTCAAGCTTGAACAAAAGGCAAACTTAATTCCTACAAGGGAATTACTAAGGGTTTACTAGGACCATTCTAGGTGATGGCCTCCTAGGTTTGATTAACTTGGACCTTAGAAATTAAGACAAGACTATTGATGCCTTCAAGAGCTATAGGAAGACTAATGAATATTTGGGACCGCAAGAGAATTGCCTTTGAGAGTATTATTAACATTTTCCAAGGGATTTGTTCACAAGATGTGCACAATTATCACTTTTAAAGGCTTGACCACTCAAAATACTTGATTATTGTGAGAGATATGTGAGGCCCTTAATCCTAAGAGAATTGCTTTCTAGTCGGAGTTAGAAATCCCAATTTACACAACCATCGGATCTTGAGCCTTTAACTGTCCATGGCTCTTACCATTTGGAATGTTCACTATACTTAGACATTTTGCTTCATTCATTAGAACATTACAAAATCATTTCACGTGTTTTACAAATTTACCCAACAAGAGTATATAACAATGCTATATGAGGATAATATCAAGCCTTAGAGGGTTAAGAATTGGCTTCACCAATTACAAGAATACATTATGAATTCCTTAGACAAATATAACAAAAACTCATTAAGCCATTCTAGGAAGTTCACATAAGCCTTGAGCTGATTGTATTCCGTCCCAAAATTGAAGGAATCAATAGACTAATTACAATTCTTATACATTGCAAGTATCATAGGACTTGATGCAAGATTTTACACAAACAATTATACAAGGGCATTATAAGCTTCTACTAGTGACATCATATTTAGTGTTCTAAACTCATAACTCAATTCCTCAAGACAATTTACTTGTTGGAAGTTTAGTGTGCTATTCACTTGCAAAGAGTTCCTCGATGAAGAGAAAATTCGTGAACTTGTTTAGTTCATGTTGAAGTGTTTGATCATAGACTGATAAAGAACTATGGGGTATTATGTGGTAAGTTGTCATGAGTTTTAGATGTGGTTGGCATGGAGGCTTGTCTAAGTTGAGGGTTGCAACTATGAGTCATTTGGAGAACTCATTGCCACATCTTTGTCTAAGTAGTTAGTGGAGTGTGTATGATAGTGTAGGTGCACCTATAGTGCTGTTGGAGTACATGTGGTGACATATAGGAACATGGAGATGTTCTAGGGGGTGCTTAGAGGTACCACAAGTAGCTAGAAGAAATTAATTGTTTGTCTCTATTATTGCAAGCCATAGTTTGTGTTTGGCTATAGTGCAGGAAGACATGTACATGGTTTAGGTGAAGTTGGTCAACAACCTTTGACCAAGTGTGAGCAGCAATGACTACTTATATTAGTGATTATTCACGTGGAGAAGTCACGTTTGCTATAATTTGTAGTATGTTGATGTCATGGTATGGCTATGTTTTGGTTGTGACTGTTGGTATTCTACATGGCAGTTAGATAGATGGTTGGAATTCCATGAGAAAATGAGTATATTTAATTGCTTGTATGGATGGAATAAGTTGATGATGGTTGATGCTGGTTGGTAGGTTGTTGCTTGAAGGTGTGGAAAGCTTATGTGAGGTTGTACGGTGTTTTCTGCAGATTGAGATACCCTATGAAAGAGACTAATAATATTTGGCACTTTGTTTCCTAAATAATATAATTGTGACTAGCCTTTTGTTAGTGGGTTTTTTCATGAAAGGGTTTCCCATATAAATCTTGTGTCTCATGTGTATTTGTGGTTTACATGTTGTTTCATGTTCTTCCTTGAATGTTGTTAATTGGCTTGGTATAACATAACTATATTGTATCACATAATCTTAAGGCGTTCCAATATTCCAATTTATTAGTCGACTGTAACAAGGATTATGTTGTATCACATAATCTTAAGGCATTCCAATATTCCAATTTATTAGCCGACTGTAACAAGGATTAAACTCCCATCATTACTAACAACATTTTCTTGATCCTTAAACAAAAATCTGAAAATTGTCCATCCCTCTTCTAGATGTTCACGCCCTATTGTTTTTTCGTGGAGGATCCATGTTGATTTAGGCATATTATCTTTGTTACCTCTAGCCATTATGAGACAAGGTCAGTCCAAAATACTTCTAGATGTTCAATTTTATTTGTGGTAGCTCAATTTACATCTTAAGCATAGATCAATGCCATGGCTATAATCAATCCTAGATACATGCATTTATAATTATAACCTATGTTTCGTGGAGTCTCGAGATGGGGGGACCAAGGGCCTAGATTTGGGGATGGTGGTGGGTGGAGGTTTGGGGATGGAGCCCCTAGTGGGGTTGAGGGGCAGCACCTCTTGCAAGGTTTTCCCAGCAAGGTCGAGGGGCAACACTCCTTGTGGGGTTTGAGTGCAGTGTTCTTGGTGTGTAGTGTGGGGTCAAGGGTTGGAGCCCTCGCCACCAAACACAAATTAAGGCCTTCGAAATGACACAAACCTTCATGGTGCATGCCATTTTCACAAATTTACCACTTTGTTTTTCGCAACACCAAGTCCTTATTTTTTTGAAACTTGGGTGTGGTTTGGAATGAGGCTTAGGTATTTATTTATAAGTTTTTAATGAGTGCTTAGGGTTCGGGTGGGGCCCTTAGACCATTGTGGTTAGGGTTTATGGCATGTAGATTGAAAACACCTTTTTGATATTTTTAAAAATATTGACTTTTGCATTTTCTTGCCATGGGAGATGGTTGAGAGACTTTTAGGAGTCCCTTTGATGTCATGAGGATGTCCTAGAGTCCTCAAGCCATCCCCAAACGAGGGGAACATCCTAAAAATGTCCCCAGGTTGGCAACAAAGATGGTGGGACAATATGGGGGCGTTTATGTCCTAGAAATGTCTCCATCCTGAAAGTGTGGGGATTTGGGGGAGGGGAGGAGGGCGTCCCCATGGAAGATTGAATTTATTACTAAGGGGAGTGGATTAGATATCAAAATTTTGATTATTGGGATGCATTTACCTAGTCTTGGAAACCAAGCCAAGTATCAGGCCTCTTTTCCACTTGGCCACCATCACAATGGGGTATTTATCTTCACAGGGGTGATGATGAGGTGTATGATCCTTGGAGAATTTATGACTAGCTTGTCAATGCGGATTCTTTGTTTACCAAATCTTATCATTGTAGCATTCACTATACATTTGCCTTCAGATAAAGACTTGCAAACTGCTACCAAAACATACTCTTTCGCACAATTCAAGCACACAGGAAACAACATTTAGACCAATATTGGACACACACATATTATGTGTACACACAGAGACATGACTCATCTCGAAGTATCTTCTCAACAATTCCTAACTTCTGCAATCACAACCTTCATGTTGAGTTTGTCCCCATTGCCCAGTTATGTATCAGACTAAGCTTATCCCATTGTTTAGTATGTTGATCCTTTCCCCATTGCCCAGTGATCTATCAAACTAAGCTTGTCCCCATTGCTTTGTGTACTTAACAATTCACAACTTTCCTTGGGGACGCACATCACTCATTTTTACACATTCAGTTGTACCCACATACACAAACAAATCATACCCACCAGACTCATACAAGACTCACATAGTACATACACACATGTACACACTTATCCATGTCAATAGGTTTTAAACATTACTAAACCAATCATGGGCATATACCTTACCAATGCCTCTTCAATTTTCCCCGTTTTATACAATTTCCTTTCCTTTGTTTTCACAGCTTTTGTGTTTGTGAAAACAGCTTTTGTGTTTGTGCCTTTCATTGCAGCAGCCTTCTTCCGGTGGTCTCTTTTGTTATTTATAGTCTTTTGAGCTCCTCCCTGTACATTAATTTCCTTAGAATGATTACTCACAATGTTTCTAGTGTCAAGGAATTATTTCATTTTTGCGACTCCTTGTGCCATGCAAGTTCTTGTCTTGGTCTGATTGGCCATTTGCTTGGTGGTACGATAGGGTGGGTAGTTTTTACCTCTTCTGAAGTACATGGAATTCTCTGAGCTTATTTACTCCTGTGCATTAATTCTTGCAATCAGTTAGCTCATGCTGTCCTTAACTCTTGACATCTGACTTCTTAATTGACACTTGGCTGCTCTGTTTTTCCTCTACAGAACTGCTGTATATGCCCCCCCTTCTACTTGGTTGGTTTAGTCCATGCCAGCAATGGATCTGCATACTCAGCAACACATCAAGGAACATTGCGACTTTTGAAATTAGTTTGAGAACCGTAGTTTTAACAATTTCTAGCTTGATCATGAGTCAAGGACTCAAGATAAACAATCAAATGTCAGACAAGCTATTAAATAATTGGGGCTGATGTTAAGTTTAAATTACCTTTAAGGACTTTCCTTGGCCTGAATAAAACAATTCTAAAAACATCCTGATTTAATTGCTTTTGCCAAGTGAAACATGTCATTCATATTTATCATGGAGCAATCACAAGGTTAGGATTATAATCTTTCAAGTCTCAATCACAATCAGATTTTAATACTAACAAACATTGAATCATCATTCATTATCGTAGATGTATTTAGATATCAAGATCTACTAAAGTTATCAATCTACAAAAAAGGTTTAAGGTCCATGACATTCAAGTTTTAAGTTTTACAAAATCCTTTAGAAAATTATACACTCTGGCTTTTGCAAGATTTGAGAAAAGTGGGGTATTATAGAGTGTTAGTCCATATTTTACTGTTCAAAGCAGCCATGTTATTGACAATAGTACCAGTCACTTCAATTGAACTCTTAAGACTTGATGAAGAAAATCTCAAGATACACATGAATTGATGTTTCTTCTATTACAAGTCAAACCAAACGAGTTTTTAGTTTTTTCAAAATACTACTCTCTGCTAATAAGTTTGAAACTCAAAATGGTGCCATAATGTTTGAAAGGCCAACTAGCCTTAAATCTCGGATTAATGTTTTGAACATAGAAACATTAGCAGAAGCACTTCACCATGAAGAATCAAGAAATACTTAATGAAATATCTCCTCTGAAGTCAACCTTCCCTTCACTTTGAATCGTGATGAAAATTTGTATTATAATTTTAAAACAAATGCACTTTTTAGAATGCTAGGCACTTTCTACAAGCTGGTTTCTTTTATTATTATTTTGATGTCTTGTGCTTGGTTACAGCTTTGCAAGGGGCTTCTTTCGCATTTGTATTAAAATAATGTTTATGGGGCTTAATCTAATGCCTCTTTTTCTGAATGGGTCATGTTATTGACATTCACCTTGTTTTGTTAATGGCAGGAATTATGAGATACTTATCCATTTTTAGGGACTGGAAGGATAAGCTAAAATTCTGCTTCCCTTGATTGGATACTGCACTATCAATTTACATGACATCTTTTAGATGTTATGTGATTTTCTTTTCAACTTTTATATTGCCTTGATTTTTTTCAAGTGCAATGATTTATTAGTTTTTGCTTGTATCTTTACGGTTGAGAGATCAAATTTGGGCATGAACCAACAAAAAAATGCATTGCAAAATAATGTCAAAACTGCTTAGACATAATGATGTAAAGTTTAAACTATGCCCAAATTTCAAAATCATCATGGCGTTGTCAGTAGACTGAGAACTCTTTGCTGCTTTGTCTGAAATCTGGTATTATCTAATAATATTTCAGTGAATGTGAAACAAAAGTATGAATATATCACATGTATAAATGATGGGAGTGTTAAACTGTTTAGTTTTCATACGTAATAACTGAATTGGTTAATCGTGTTCAGGAGTAGCATGCTGATTTTTTATATGATATACATTTGTAATTTGAGTACTTGCTAAAATATCTGCTCTATTTGTCAATGCACTCTTGCCCAAATAGCATGTTTTCTAAATTATAATAACGCTTAGGTTTCTTTCAGCATTAGATCCCTGTGATAATTCTCATCATTAAAAACTGTTGAATGGTCCAGATAGAGGTTAGCTTTAGATCCCTGTGATAATTTTTGTGTTTCTCTTGCCTATATCTAGAGAGGGCTTGAGATGGAGGTTAACATTAACTTGTGCATGCTCATTGTTAGTGAAGCTTGGTGTATGTACCTGGAGGCTTGAATTGTTTGTTGAGAGATCTCAAGAAGTATAGAGTTAGAAGCATGGATCTCATTTGTTTTTGGATTAATTGTATGAGGAATGTAACAACAATTGTTCAATATTGCTAGAAAAGGTCATGTCTTGCACGATTTCCTTCTTGATTGAGTGTTGATCTCATGTGAAGTCTCAAAACTTTACATTGTATTGCAACTTGCTGTTGCTAAGAATACATTGATTTTGAGAATTTGAAGGCTAGGTTTTTAGAAATTTTTCAGGGTATATCAATGTTTCACTTGTTTGGTTGTTTTAATTTTTTATTTTATTCTTGTTTTTTAGTGTTGTTACCATGTCAAAAGATTATCTGAATTTTTTATAGATCATATAACTTGTGAAACCTTTCCTCATATGATTAAGTTGGAAATTATTTTGTATTTCCTTTCATATTTGTACAATAATTTACTAGATATGAAAGTAGTGATCATCTCTTTTTGTTCAGAAGTATAGACTTTAAATCAAGAAAGTTTTTAAACAAATAAGATATCAATAAAAAAGTTAAAAAATATTTATATAATGAATTAGTAAGTTTTAGTTTGAAGTCAGTACACTTATTTGAAAACAAGGAGGATATTGAATACATGATGCTACCTTTTAGATCTTCTATATTCATTTAAGAAAAATATTATTTTAAATAATGTCATCAGTTTTTTTAGTTAATCCCTTTTGAACTTGAAGATGTTTATTTCTATGTCTAATTTCAATAAATAAAGTATTCAGTTTTTTTAGTTAATCCCTTTTGAACTTGAAGATGTTTATTTCTATGTCTAATTTCAATAAATAAAGTATTTAGTATCATAATTTTAGTATCTTGAATTAATGGCCTCTATTATTAAATTCAAAAGATAGTTTGAAATCAAGTGTTCAAATTCGAACTATTGATACATCATTTTATAATTAGTTAATTTCTCGGTGTATAAGAAATACATTAAGTTCAAAATATCTAAATTACCACAGAAGACACCCTACTAGCTGCAAAGTGAAAGTGATTCAAACCACATGCTAAATATATCAACATTCAATGAATTAAATGCATATAATTGTTTGGTAAAAAAATGAATTCAAATTTTGAAAATATTAAAACATGAAAACCCAAGAAATGGGGCAAAATTTGATATATAATATTCATGAATAAGTTTACATGGGTTTCCATTGTTTCCAACTCTTAACAATGAGTTGCAATCACATATAAATAGACACATTTGGATACGAAGACCAATAGTCGTTCCCACCAAAAGATACAAAATGAAAAAGTACTATAGAATGTGAAAGGCCACTTCTCTTTTTGCATTCTATTCCTTCATTACAAGTCATCTAAAATTTGATGTGTAGATGCATGTCATAGGGCTTGTGCACTCCTTGTCCTTTGGAGATCTCCTTAGTATATGTTCCCACATTTTGATTACTTAGCCTTGGTCCATCCTTTCCCTTTACAAGTCATACTCTAAATCCTTCTCTATATTTTGCATTTGGCAAGAGCAAAACATTAAATTCCTTTAAAACAATTAGTTTTTAATCCATTATTATAATTGCATAATAGAGAATTAATTAAGGTGTAATTTATCATTTCTAATGTTTAATAATTTCAAATTTCCAAATTTTTTGGGTTAAAACCTTAAAAATGACTTTTATCATTTTGTTGCAAATTAGACTTGGACGTGGACTCTAATTTGTAGTATTGCAATTCAAGGTTCAATGTCACTCTGCAACTTGTAACTTACAAAGTCACTTCATATTTTGGTGCTTTATTTACCTAACAATTCGACTTACTGATGCTTGGGTTTCCAATTGCACGCTAGCTCATGGGCCTAGCTTGCAACTTGCAAACAAGGAAGATGGAAAGCTTACTTCAAAACAAGTGTAGGAAAGCTAAGCTTTAGGATTGGAAACCCAAGATAACTCTTTAATTTGTTGGTAATGATGGTTGTCCTTTATGGCTGCAAAGTTTAGGGGAGTAGCATGTCAAATCATAGATGGAGATAGAAAGAATCCAAAAGCATTTAATGACAAGCAGTCCCAAAGTCAAAATCACAGTCTCTTCTCAGATTCTTTTGATTAAAGCATGAATTTTCTCGTTGGAGGCATCAATGATAGTTGATTGCTAAGTTATCTAAAGAAGGTTGAAAACATGGATAAAGTAGAACACCAAATGGTTGAGCAAGTGGGATATCAAATTTGCATGAGTGTCCTAACACCAATGAGGAAATATAAAAAATACATGGTAGAAAAATTTAGGACTACCATGTGGACAAAGCAGATTGGATGAAAGAAAGCTTACTATGTCAAAGAGTTTAACCCAACTCGGGAACACAATGAAAAATATTTTAGGAGCGGTTATTACGAAAGAAACAAGGTTGTTAATTGTACAATTGAGGATTGAATCACATCATCTTAGGTGCAAGACCGGTAGATGGACTATACTTAAGGAAGTTTGGGAAGAGAGAACTTGCATATTCTATAGTAAGGGGGTGGTGGAGACGAAATGACACTTTATCTTAGAGTGCACAATTTGTGAGGATATCCGTACTCAATATGAATCAACTTGAAAGTTGGCAACCTACATGAGTTATTTGAGGAAGCAAGGATTAGCAAGACTGCTAGCTTCCTGGTCAAGATCCATAGTAGGAGCTCTAACATCAAATGGATTTTGAAGATAACTTAAGGTTGCAGTTCTTGATCCCTTAGACTGCTTGGGCTTGTGGACATCATTAAAATCTTTCATTCATGCAAAGTTGAGTAAGTACAAATTGCTTGTTTGTTCCCTTTGCATGTCGGTATTCAATGCCAACTTGCAACTCACAAGTCTTTCATTGTAGAGGTTGGTGCTAACCCACCAGTTGCAAAAGATTCAAAATGTGGCTAAGTATTAAACTATCTCCTTATATTGGCACAAGGTGTTGGCTTGCAAATCTACAAGTTTTACAAACTACAAAACAAGAGGTGCATGCCGAGAGATGTAAAAACACTAAAGTTTCTAATGCTAACAAATTTAAATGATGTCATTAATAATTTCTAAGGAGGGTTTATCCATTTCAACAAAAAAAATCAATGTTTACTTTGAATTTTGCAAATACCCAAAAACTAGGGCATAATTTCTCAAAGTGTCTAAAATCTACAATTGAAATCTTGAAATTCACAAATAAAATCTAATGAATAACTTAAACGAAGAGGAAGAAGAAGTCATTGGTGACTCAAAGAAAAAAATGCAAGGTGGCAAAATGGGTTGGCTTACTGGTTTGTAAGTTTTTCCCATTTCAATCTTTGGGGAAATCATTGCAATTTGCAATTTGGAAAGTGAACAAAATGTTGAGAATATGAACAATTTACAACTTATAAAGTGTAACTCAATAAACTTTGAAAAAATAATCTCAAAAGCTTGCTAAGCATTTGCAACTTCAAAAAATTAACTTTTCAATAAACAAATGATGACAAAATAAAACACAATTATAAAAAATTGAAACATTTACAAAAGTAATTTGCACCCCTAATAGACTGCAAGGGCCCCTAAAATTTAAATTTTTGGGGGCAGTTTGTAAACTCAAATAGTACTACCCAATAAAATAATTTAAGCTTTATGATAAAAATAAGAAAATAAATAAAATAATTATGTTTGATAAGCGAAGTGAATTTGAAACCTAGAAAATCTAGCGAGATCTACTCATGTAGTACTTGTTCTTGTATGTCTATTATTCAACTAAAAGGTGGCTTCTATTTGCCAATTCCAAACTAAGTTACTTCAAGGAAAAGTGAAGGCAATTGTTCTATAACATTCTACTTCGGGCTTTGAAAACTTCATCCTCATACAAAAGAAAACTTATAATGCTCATTCATTTATCCTAAAATAAATAAATAAATCTATTTTCACTTCTTTTCTTCATACAAAAGAAAAAATATAATTATCCATTCGTTCCATCATAACTCTTCCATGATTCTCTTCTATTTTTAATCCATGCACAACTAATTAGCGAAAATAAATAAATTAAAATTACTAATTATCCTCACCTATTTTAGAGCCCATTAATGAGTTATCATAACTCTCTCTTGACTATTATTAGTTAATGAAGATCTTTAACATTCATCTAAATAAATATCAATCATTTATTGAAGATCAAATCCTTGTTGTTCACGCCCTCAACCAAATATATAAAGATTCAACCTAATCCTTCATCAAAAAGTACACAATCTTCATAGCTTACAAAGTACACGCTTATTGTACGAATCCTTGAGTAACTACCTTCATTGTATCTCATGCAATCAACTTCAACAAAGAGACTTTTTGGTAAGGTTTTCCATGCAATTTTTTTTTTTGAATTCTCTTTAGCTCAATCTAAAATTATGTTTGATTTGGAATGAGGAATTTAGTATTGTTTTAATCTTCTTTTTATTTTTTTAATCATTGATAGACATTTTGGTATTTCTAGTGGGACCTTCTCCTTTGTCTAACCTTGTTTTTATAGCTAGGTTTGATATTTTTTTTTCCTTGTAGGGTTTTTGTAGGTTGCATGCATTTTGGGTCACTTTGACAGAAACTTGAGGTAAAAAAGAAAATATGAAGAATTCATACAACCTTTATGCATACACAATTCAAAATTTTAAATTAAAAACAAAAACAAATAAAAAAAATGTGTAAGGGTACACAAGGTACCCCATTCCCTCTGCCCCTACCATTGGCATAGGTGGTAGGTCCAGGTCCGCTTCCCCTTCCCTCCTCCTCTACTAGGGGTTTAATAAACCCACAAGAAGTTTAACCCCTAGCCAATAAACATCTCCCACCAATAATTAAAAAATCAACCACCTGTAAGACCCCACTTTGCATATGATTAATGCTAAACCTAATTTGTTGTACATTTCCGTAAATAGATGGTAAGACAATAAATAATGTGATTGGGTGACCATATTCTTGTATTTCACCTTGATATTTATTCCAATGTCACTGTCATGGAGGTGTTAGGGACTCGTAAATTGGAAATATGAATTGGAATTATAAATGGAATTGATGTGCAATTAAATCTTGTTTAGCTATCCATTTAATATGATATAAGATTGTTCTTATGATTGTATTGGTAATGTGCAAGAAAGTAGAGTGCCAATATGAAGAGGGAAAACTATTGAGTAGGTCGAATGACATCTTCTTGTGGCTACGAATTTGACCCCTTTCGAAGCTTATGAAGAAATAAAGATAATATGTTGAAATGGCGAGGGTTGATATTAAGGGATAATTTATTTTTGGGTTGTGAGGGTATTTAATTATGTGTCATGTGGGTGTAAGTGGGTTAGGGATTAGGAGCCCTTACCCAAATTTGAATTTCAGATGGGTCCTTAAATGGGATTTTAAAGAGGGTTGTTGGTCAATTTCCTTGGTTGGGATGCAAAAAGAAACCCCCTAGGGTCTATACCATAGTGGTAGGGGTCAAGTGGGCATATAATAGTGCCCCAAAGACATGATTTGACTTTTGAAAAGTCCTCATAATGGAGAAGGACAAGTTTTGAGGGGAGGACGAAATGAAAAGATGGAGGGGTTGTCCAAGTGCATGTTTCCTCTTTAATAAGGAAAAGACTCTCATTGATAGAGGTAGGTACACTTCACACCTCCCCACCCAAAAGTTGCAAGTCTTGTTGATAGAGGTTGATAGACTATATATTTTGGAGAGGAAGGAGTGGGTGTTACACACTTCTCCTTTTTGGAGAACTTTAGAGAAAATGATAGGAGGAATGAGAAGAGGAGAGGAGTCCTCTTGGGGAGAGAGAATGATCCAAATGGTTTGGATGGAGAGGAAAGAGGGATAAAAGAGTTAAAGTTGAACACCTAAAGCAAAGAGATAAGTTTTACTATTTCCATCTTCCTTTGTTTAGTTGTAGTAAGAGAGTGGTATGTATGTGTGGATTTTTTTTGAATAGGGCGAGTGAAGAGTCTTTATGTATGTAATACAAATGTTGTGCTATTTTCATTCCTTTCGTAAAAAGTTTGAAAGGACCCCATTCATCATCTTGGGGTTGAAATATTTCTTGCTTTGGGGTATGGCTAGAGCCCACGAGACTCCATGATGCCATTATGGTAGGGTGGAGAGCAAACCTTAATTAGTTGTGTGGTTTTAATTGTATTTTCTTAAAATTGTTTGTAATATGGAAAGCTAGTGTTTTACTATAACATGATAGAGAATGGTAAAGAGAAAGTCCTTGTTCACTCTATGATATTCATTTTATTTTTATGAATTGGTGGCAATAAGAAGATTTTTTAGTAAGTTTTGTATCATCGTGCATTGGAGGAAAGTGTTTAATCTATGAGATTCACAAGGCCTTGGAAGGACCTCTTATGTTTCTTGTGTAGGTTGAAATATTAAAGAAACTTGTAATTTTAGAGGCAAAACTTTGTTTTTTTTGAGTTGAGTAAAAATATATACATAAAAAATGTTTCGATGTAAAGTTATTCTTGAGGGTTGTGTTAGAATGTTACAAAGAGGTATAGTGATGCTTGAAAAGAAGATTGTGCTGTTCTATTTACGAGTTAGTATGTGTGTTACTTGGAAAACAAATAGGTTGCCTTAAATTGCAAGTGTAAAATGTATTATGCTTATATTGATTTTTTTTAAGACATCGAATATTTTTGTTGAGAAAATTTGAACTTGTAGATTTCTAAATACAAATGTGTTGTAATTTATCTAGCCTTGATTTAGTCCTTTGTGATTATGGCCATGTCGGTCATGTCAAAATAAAATGAGAACAACCTCAATATAATGCAAAGCACCACATTGCTTTTGTGCATAGTCTATCTACTTAAATGAATCTAGTTATCCTATTTTCAAAAAGGAAAGAGTAAAATATCAAAGTTTACCTTATATAAAGTGTTTTGTTAAAAAGAAAGAAAATAAGATGAAAATGTAACATTCAATATCGTTTATCCCGAATTGAAGTAAAATGAAAACCTGGAGACATGGTAGCATGTTGAATTTATTTCAGATTTAGGAAAATTGTTGTAAATGAGAAAAACTATGAAGGAGAAATGTTTTTGATATAGGTAAAAACAGGTTTTGAAGAGACCCGAAACCCTTTACAAACAAGAACAAAGCTGCAAAAAGGACAACCTACAGCCAGCCAAAAACCAACTCCCATACAAAACCCTTCAAGATTTACATTTAGAGCTACTCTTGTGGGAATAGAGAGTCATGTCAAAAGAAGGCCTAGAGAGTTTAGCTTTCTTGCCCTTAACAGTGATCTAGCCTTCTTCCATTTGCGCTGCCCTATCATGCCATGCCAACTCACTATTTTCCAGAAGGTGAATGCCTGCAGCCATAGTCTTAGAGATTTCATCATTATTCCTTTGTGTAGACACAGACTTAACTGAAAAGCCGCTAGATATGGAAGCCGTGGCGCTATCACCAGAAATGGCAACCTGAGACCTAGTCACTTGCTCATTAGGGGTAGACTTAGAAGCCCTACCATTTGGTATCCTTTTGAGGTAGACCCAAGTCTTCAAGTAATCTTCTTAACCGTAATGCTTCTTTAGATGCATTTGTACAACCTTTATATTCAGCTTCTGTAGAACAAAGAGAAGTAGATTGTTGTTTCTTACTATTCCATGAGATTGCACCTGATCCAACAAGGAAACAATAACCACAAGTGGATCTCCCATCATTGGGATCACCTCCTAAATCTGAATCAGTATAACCTTTTAAAGAAAAATCACAATTTGCATCATAAAAGAGACCAAGATTAAGAGTTCCTTTAACATATCTTAAAATTCTTTTTGCAACTTTAAAATGAGTTTGTTGTGGTTTAGACATAAATCTAGAAACCAATCCAACACTATAAGAAATATCAGGTCTAGTAAGAGTTAGATAATTTAAACTTCCTACTAATTGCCTATATAAAGTAGGATCAACAAAAGGAGTTTCCATATCAACCATTAATTTAGTTCCTAATTCACAAGGAGTAGAAACACACTTTGCATCATTCATTTTAAATCTATCTAAGAGATCTTGAGCATATTTATGTTGAGAAAGAAAAATACCTTTAGGTGTTTGCCAAATTTGCATACCCAAAAAATAATGTAATAGGCCTAAATCAGTCATTTGAAATTGTTGATTGAGTTGAGACTTAACATCACTAATCAAATTGTTAGAAGTAGAAGTGATAATTAAATCATCAACATATAAAATAATAATCACAATATCATCTTCACTATGCTTAATATATAAATTTGGATCATTTTTACTTCTAATGAAACCTTGAGATAAAAAGAAAGCATTGATCTTTGAATACCATTCTCTAGGAGATTGCTTTAAACCATATATTGATTTCTTCAATTTGCAAACAAGATTTTCATTACCTTCCTTAATGAAACCCAAAGGTTGAGACATATAAATTTCTTCATGTAAATCACCATTTAAAAATGCACTTTTAACATCCATTTGATGAATAGGCCAATGCATATGAGAAGCTAAAGCAAGAACTAATTTAATGGTTGGCATCTTAGCTACTGGAGCAAATGTTTCATTATAATCTAATCCTTCAACTTGAGAGAAGCCCCTAGCAACTAATCTAGCTTTAAACTTGCTAACTTCATTATTTGCATTAACCTTAGTTTTATACAACCATTTGCATGAAACAAGATTCTTACCTTGAGGTAATGGAACTAAATCCCAAGTATTATTAGCAATTAAAGTATCATATTCTTCTTGCATAGCCTTTTGCCAATGAGGTTGATCTTTAGCTTGTTCATAAGTTTGAGGATCATTTGAATTCATAATGTTAGACATCAAAGCATGATTACAATAATTTGCCTTTCTTCTTTTAGGTGGATTTTTAGCTAAATAATCCTCACTTTCTTGCAACAAACTTTTAAACCATTTTGGCATTCTTTTAGATGTAGGAGTATCATCACTAGAAGAAGAATCATGAGGAGAAATTTCAACATCTTCATCATCACTATCACTATGAGTAAGAGATGCATTAGGAGGGTTAAGAGGAGTTTCAACTTGAGGAGTATCCTCCACAACAATAACTTTATTTTGAGAAGAATCAATATTATGCACTTTAGAACAATCATGAACACAATTTTCAGCAATGCATACATCTCTAGCAACTTTAACTTTGTTAGTAAGAGTATTATAAACTCTATAAGCTTTAGAATGTTCATCATAACCAACAAAAATATGATAAGAAGATTTAGCATCTAATTTTTGCCTCTTTTGTTTAGGGTTGTGAACATAAGCAATTGAACCAAAAATCCTTAAATGCTTAAGATTGGGCTTCCTACCAGACCAAGCTTCTTCAAGAGTTATATCAAGAACTTGATCCTTACTATGAAGAAAATAGATCCAAGTTCTTCTAGAAAAATCATCAACAAAAGTAAGGGCATACCTTGATCCTTGGATGGAGTTATTCTCCATGGGTCCCAAAAGGTCACTATGAACTAGGTGCAACTTATGAGTTGCCCTCCATGATTGACCATGTGGAAAGGGCTCCCTATGCATCTTACCACTCATGCATCCTGTGCATACAATTTTAGATGGAACAATACTAGGCAATCCATCTACCATATTAAGCTTTTGCATTAAAGCAATATTGTTAGCATTTATATGACCAAGTCTTTCATGCCAAACATTGAAATCAATGGTAGATATTAAAGAGCATCTAGATTGAGCAAACTCATAAAATTTGAACAAATTATCATTGTCTAATTTAGCATTAGCAATGACCTTGTTTTGTTTTGGATCAATAACATAGCACATATCTTTGTAAAATTCTATTTTATAATCTTGACAAAGCTTAGCAACTGAAAGCAAGTTAGTCTTTAATTCAGGAACATATAAAACATCATGCAATTTACCATTAGGAACATTCACATCTCCAATTGCTTCTACTTTACAAGTATGATTATTAGCAAGTTGAAGAGGAACATTAGATATATCAGGTTGCATAGACTCAAAAACTTCTTTATGTGAAGTAACATGTTGAGATGCACCTGAATCAATAACCCATTCAAGAGGTTGAGAAACATTAGAACTACAAGTAAAAGCACGTCTAGATTGATTTGCATTATTTTGAAACTTATTATTATTAGGTTTATTTTGTTGTTGATTATTTTGCTTCATAGGATTTTTCTCATTTTGCTTTTTAAAACAAGTGTTTTGCCAATGACCATCCTTATTACAATAAGTGCAATGTGGTTTCTTAGAAGAGTTAAACTTTCTAGGATCATTGCCATTATTATAATGAGGTTTGGAATTATAATGTTGTTGTTTAGAATGAGGTTTAAAATTTTGCTTATGATTAGACAAGAAAGCATGTTCATTAGACTTAAGAGTACCAAATTGAATTAACTTAGCCTCTTCTTGTCTTAATAAATCACGAAAAATATCATAAGTTAATTGAGTAGCTAAAGAAGGAATAGCTAATTGAGCATGAATATTAGTAATGAATTGCTGAAATTGTCTAGGAAGACACTTTTTAAGAATAAGATGAATTAGTCTAAGATTATCTAATTTAAATCCTAAACCATCCAATTGACTATTTAAAGCATCAAATTTCAATAAAAATTCATCCATAGATTTAAAATCATAATACCTCAAATCTTCAAGTTGATCTTGAATTTGATTTTTTCTTGATTCATTTGTACTATCATAAATTGTTTTGAGTTTGTCCCATGCTTCATAGGCAGTTGTACATGTCCCAATGTGAACATAAAGTTCGGGTGACATGGAGATACCTATGAGGCCAAGGGCTTCTTCATTTTTGAGATTCCATTTTTCGATTTCATCTTTGGATGCAGACGAACCTGGTTTAGATTTAGGATCTGTAGCTACATCTAAAAGATGTTTAAACCGAAAAATAAAGTATATATGAGTGTTCCAAGAATGATAGTTAGAAGAATTCAACTTAATTTTAGGAATTAAAGTAGACATGATTGTAATAAAAAAATCACAACTTTATGATAAAAATAATGACTACTTTAAATATTTGCTTAAAAAAACTCTTGATTGAATTAAATCTTCAAAAAACTCTTTAAAAAACAAATAACTCCTTTAGATTTGCTATTGCAAAATAAATAATTTAAAAATAACTATGCAATTAAATAATTATACCAATTATGGATTCACAACATTATGTGAATACTAAATTAAATTAATAATAAATTTTAAATTAAAGCAATAATATTTGAAAAATTAATAAAAATACTAAATTAAAAATATATATATTTTTTAAATTAATAGATTAATATTAAAACTTAAAAAGTTATATATACAAAAATATAAATTTAATATATTTTTGTTTTAAAAGATGAAAAGTTTTATTTAAAAAGACTATATTAAAAAAGAAAGAAAGAAAGTTTTATTGTTTATTAAAACTTACCCATACCACGTGGAAAAGCCTCCTTAATGCTTATTTAAAAAAAACCTTTTATGCCTTTCTAAAAAGTTCAAATTAAAAGAACCTAAAAATAAAAGTAATGCCCTTAAAAAACATAACGGGAATAAAATGGAATTTGAACAAAATAAAACTTGAGGTGGGTGGGATTTATTTTAGGGTTTTAAAATACTTTTTAAAGGAGTTTGGAAGATTT
Organism: Sequoia sempervirens; assembly: GCA_007258455.2. Taxonomy (NCBI): domain Eukaryota; kingdom Viridiplantae; phylum Streptophyta; class Pinopsida; order Cupressales; family Cupressaceae; genus Sequoia; species Sequoia sempervirens. Next base: position 138,716,221 of record VDFB02358134.1, on the reverse strand, counting down.
TTTTTTGAAAAAACTTGAAACCAGTGATAGAGGAGGAGCAATAGCCAAAGAAATAAGGTTTTCTTTATATATATATATATATATATATTTTGCAGAGAAGGGCAAGAAGCGTGGCAACTACATGCAAAGGTGAAAGAAGGATTTGCAATGGCAGAAACTTACAAACAACAAGCAATGGAGATGGCTAGAGAGAGGGTTGAAGCCCTATTTTATTATATTTTTTGTATTTATTAGTATTAAAAAAAAGAGATTATAACATTGAATGATTTTTTAAAAGAAAATAAATTGTTCTTTTTAAATTTAATCTGTTATACAGATTTAAAAGAAAAAATAATGAATTTTGTACATATTTAGTATACAGATATGAATAAATTGTAGAGATTTTTTTTTTTAAATTGATTTTTTACAGAAATTTGAACATGCAACTATGGAGAAATTTTCTACAAATTTGCAAAAAAGCAAATTAGCCTTTTTCTAAAAAGAATTTTTGAACTACGTTAGATCCTTAAAAAAATTGATTTTTTTCACAAAATGTAAAATATAGAGATTTTGTTTATAGATTTAGCTTGATATTGTAAAAAAAATTACAGATAAAAAAAGACAAGAAATATAACCCTTTATTTGAGGGTTTCTATTTTTTTTGCAAAAATATAAATATGCATGCAAATTATAAGGATTTGTTTTCAGATTTAAATTGATATTTAGCAAAAACTTAGAAAACTTTATACAAAATATTTGAAATCTGTAACAAATATAGAAACCTGCACATATTTGAAATTTGAAATAAAAAAAACTTAGAAATGAAATCTTGCACAAGAAAAATAGGTTAGAAGACAAAAAACAACCAAAATTAGACACTTTGCTCTTCTTCTCTTCTTTGAGAGTGTTTCCACTGGTGTGCTTAAAAATCTGGTAAACCTTCAACAATGTAGCTCACAAAATATTAGTAATACCAAGCTCTGATACCATGAAAGGAAATAAAAAAGAGCAATGGAAAGAATTAATCAATGAGCAATTGTTTGAAGGAAAGA
>VDFB02358134.1:138348230-138715090 GCA_007258455.2 Sequoia sempervirens | reverse complement strand
TCCTAAAAATGTCCCCAGGTTGGCAACAAAGATGGTGGGACAATATGGGGGCGTTTATGTCCTAGAAATGTCTCCATCCTGAAAGTGTGGGGATTTGGGGGAGGGGAGGAGGGCGTCCCCATGGAAGATTGAATTTATTACTAAGGGGAGTGGATTAGATATCAAAATTTTGATTATTGGGATGCATTTACCTAGTCTTGGAAACCAAGCCAAGTATCAGGCCTCTTTTCCACTTGGCCACCATCACAATGGGGTATTTATCTTCACAGGGGTGATGATGAGGTGTATGATCCTTGGAGAATTTATGACTAGCTTGTCAATGCGGATTCTTTGTTTACCAAATCTTATCATTGTAGCATTCACTATACATTTGCCTTCAGATAAAGACTTGCAAACTGCTACCAAAACATACTCTTTCGCACAATTCAAGCACACAGGAAACAACATTTAGACCAATATTGGACACACACATATTATGTGTACACACAGAGACATGACTCATCTCGAAGTATCTTCTCAACAATTCCTAACTTCTGCAATCACAACCTTCATGTTGAGTTTGTCCCCATTGCCCAGTTATGTATCAGACTAAGCTTATCCCATTGTTTAGTATGTTGATCCTTTCCCCATTGCCCAGTGATCTATCAAACTAAGCTTGTCCCCATTGCTTTGTGTACTTAACAATTCACAACTTTCCTTGGGGACGCACATCACTCATTTTTACACATTCAGTTGTACCCACATACACAAACAAATCATACCCACCAGACTCATACAAGACTCACATAGTACATACACACATGTACACACTTATCCATGTCAATAGGTTTTAAACATTACTAAACCAATCATGGGCATATACCTTACCAATGCCTCTTCAATTTTCCCCGTTTTATACAATTTCCTTTCCTTTGTTTTCACAGCTTTTGTGTTTGTGAAAACAGCTTTTGTGTTTGTGCCTTTCATTGCAGCAGCCTTCTTCCGGTGGTCTCTTTTGTTATTTATAGTCTTTTGAGCTCCTCCCTGTACATTAATTTCCTTAGAATGATTACTCACAATGTTTCTAGTGTCAAGGAATTATTTCATTTTTGCGACTCCTTGTGCCATGCAAGTTCTTGTCTTGGTCTGATTGGCCATTTGCTTGGTGGTACGATAGGGTGGGTAGTTTTTACCTCTTCTGAAGTACATGGAATTCTCTGAGCTTATTTACTCCTGTGCATTAATTCTTGCAATCAGTTAGCTCATGCTGTCCTTAACTCTTGACATCTGACTTCTTAATTGACACTTGGCTGCTCTGTTTTTCCTCTACAGAACTGCTGTATATGCCCCCCCTTCTACTTGGTTGGTTTAGTCCATGCCAGCAATGGATCTGCATACTCAGCAACACATCAAGGAACATTGCGACTTTTGAAATTAGTTTGAGAACCGTAGTTTTAACAATTTCTAGCTTGATCATGAGTCAAGGACTCAAGATAAACAATCAAATGTCAGACAAGCTATTAAATAATTGGGGCTGATGTTAAGTTTAAATTACCTTTAAGGACTTTCCTTGGCCTGAATAAAACAATTCTAAAAACATCCTGATTTAATTGCTTTTGCCAAGTGAAACATGTCATTCATATTTATCATGGAGCAATCACAAGGTTAGGATTATAATCTTTCAAGTCTCAATCACAATCAGATTTTAATACTAACAAACATTGAATCATCATTCATTATCGTAGATGTATTTAGATATCAAGATCTACTAAAGTTATCAATCTACAAAAAAGGTTTAAGGTCCATGACATTCAAGTTTTAAGTTTTACAAAATCCTTTAGAAAATTATACACTCTGGCTTTTGCAAGATTTGAGAAAAGTGGGGTATTATAGAGTGTTAGTCCATATTTTACTGTTCAAAGCAGCCATGTTATTGACAATAGTACCAGTCACTTCAATTGAACTCTTAAGACTTGATGAAGAAAATCTCAAGATACACATGAATTGATGTTTCTTCTATTACAAGTCAAACCAAACGAGTTTTTAGTTTTTTCAAAATACTACTCTCTGCTAATAAGTTTGAAACTCAAAATGGTGCCATAATGTTTGAAAGGCCAACTAGCCTTAAATCTCGGATTAATGTTTTGAACATAGAAACATTAGCAGAAGCACTTCACCATGAAGAATCAAGAAATACTTAATGAAATATCTCCTCTGAAGTCAACCTTCCCTTCACTTTGAATCGTGATGAAAATTTGTATTATAATTTTAAAACAAATGCACTTTTTAGAATGCTAGGCACTTTCTACAAGCTGGTTTCTTTTATTATTATTTTGATGTCTTGTGCTTGGTTACAGCTTTGCAAGGGGCTTCTTTCGCATTTGTATTAAAATAATGTTTATGGGGCTTAATCTAATGCCTCTTTTTCTGAATGGGTCATGTTATTGACATTCACCTTGTTTTGTTAATGGCAGGAATTATGAGATACTTATCCATTTTTAGGGACTGGAAGGATAAGCTAAAATTCTGCTTCCCTTGATTGGATACTGCACTATCAATTTACATGACATCTTTTAGATGTTATGTGATTTTCTTTTCAACTTTTATATTGCCTTGATTTTTTTCAAGTGCAATGATTTATTAGTTTTTGCTTGTATCTTTACGGTTGAGAGATCAAATTTGGGCATGAACCAACAAAAAAATGCATTGCAAAATAATGTCAAAACTGCTTAGACATAATGATGTAAAGTTTAAACTATGCCCAAATTTCAAAATCATCATGGCGTTGTCAGTAGACTGAGAACTCTTTGCTGCTTTGTCTGAAATCTGGTATTATCTAATAATATTTCAGTGAATGTGAAACAAAAGTATGAATATATCACATGTATAAATGATGGGAGTGTTAAACTGTTTAGTTTTCATACGTAATAACTGAATTGGTTAATCGTGTTCAGGAGTAGCATGCTGATTTTTTATATGATATACATTTGTAATTTGAGTACTTGCTAAAATATCTGCTCTATTTGTCAATGCACTCTTGCCCAAATAGCATGTTTTCTAAATTATAATAACGCTTAGGTTTCTTTCAGCATTAGATCCCTGTGATAATTCTCATCATTAAAAACTGTTGAATGGTCCAGATAGAGGTTAGCTTTAGATCCCTGTGATAATTTTTGTGTTTCTCTTGCCTATATCTAGAGAGGGCTTGAGATGGAGGTTAACATTAACTTGTGCATGCTCATTGTTAGTGAAGCTTGGTGTATGTACCTGGAGGCTTGAATTGTTTGTTGAGAGATCTCAAGAAGTATAGAGTTAGAAGCATGGATCTCATTTGTTTTTGGATTAATTGTATGAGGAATGTAACAACAATTGTTCAATATTGCTAGAAAAGGTCATGTCTTGCACGATTTCCTTCTTGATTGAGTGTTGATCTCATGTGAAGTCTCAAAACTTTACATTGTATTGCAACTTGCTGTTGCTAAGAATACATTGATTTTGAGAATTTGAAGGCTAGGTTTTTAGAAATTTTTCAGGGTATATCAATGTTTCACTTGTTTGGTTGTTTTAATTTTTTATTTTATTCTTGTTTTTTAGTGTTGTTACCATGTCAAAAGATTATCTGAATTTTTTATAGATCATATAACTTGTGAAACCTTTCCTCATATGATTAAGTTGGAAATTATTTTGTATTTCCTTTCATATTTGTACAATAATTTACTAGATATGAAAGTAGTGATCATCTCTTTTTGTTCAGAAGTATAGACTTTAAATCAAGAAAGTTTTTAAACAAATAAGATATCAATAAAAAAGTTAAAAAATATTTATATAATGAATTAGTAAGTTTTAGTTTGAAGTCAGTACACTTATTTGAAAACAAGGAGGATATTGAATACATGATGCTACCTTTTAGATCTTCTATATTCATTTAAGAAAAATATTATTTTAAATAATGTCATCAGTTTTTTTAGTTAATCCCTTTTGAACTTGAAGATGTTTATTTCTATGTCTAATTTCAATAAATAAAGTATTCAGTTTTTTTAGTTAATCCCTTTTGAACTTGAAGATGTTTATTTCTATGTCTAATTTCAATAAATAAAGTATTTAGTATCATAATTTTAGTATCTTGAATTAATGGCCTCTATTATTAAATTCAAAAGATAGTTTGAAATCAAGTGTTCAAATTCGAACTATTGATACATCATTTTATAATTAGTTAATTTCTCGGTGTATAAGAAATACATTAAGTTCAAAATATCTAAATTACCACAGAAGACACCCTACTAGCTGCAAAGTGAAAGTGATTCAAACCACATGCTAAATATATCAACATTCAATGAATTAAATGCATATAATTGTTTGGTAAAAAAATGAATTCAAATTTTGAAAATATTAAAACATGAAAACCCAAGAAATGGGGCAAAATTTGATATATAATATTCATGAATAAGTTTACATGGGTTTCCATTGTTTCCAACTCTTAACAATGAGTTGCAATCACATATAAATAGACACATTTGGATACGAAGACCAATAGTCGTTCCCACCAAAAGATACAAAATGAAAAAGTACTATAGAATGTGAAAGGCCACTTCTCTTTTTGCATTCTATTCCTTCATTACAAGTCATCTAAAATTTGATGTGTAGATGCATGTCATAGGGCTTGTGCACTCCTTGTCCTTTGGAGATCTCCTTAGTATATGTTCCCACATTTTGATTACTTAGCCTTGGTCCATCCTTTCCCTTTACAAGTCATACTCTAAATCCTTCTCTATATTTTGCATTTGGCAAGAGCAAAACATTAAATTCCTTTAAAACAATTAGTTTTTAATCCATTATTATAATTGCATAATAGAGAATTAATTAAGGTGTAATTTATCATTTCTAATGTTTAATAATTTCAAATTTCCAAATTTTTTGGGTTAAAACCTTAAAAATGACTTTTATCATTTTGTTGCAAATTAGACTTGGACGTGGACTCTAATTTGTAGTATTGCAATTCAAGGTTCAATGTCACTCTGCAACTTGTAACTTACAAAGTCACTTCATATTTTGGTGCTTTATTTACCTAACAATTCGACTTACTGATGCTTGGGTTTCCAATTGCACGCTAGCTCATGGGCCTAGCTTGCAACTTGCAAACAAGGAAGATGGAAAGCTTACTTCAAAACAAGTGTAGGAAAGCTAAGCTTTAGGATTGGAAACCCAAGATAACTCTTTAATTTGTTGGTAATGATGGTTGTCCTTTATGGCTGCAAAGTTTAGGGGAGTAGCATGTCAAATCATAGATGGAGATAGAAAGAATCCAAAAGCATTTAATGACAAGCAGTCCCAAAGTCAAAATCACAGTCTCTTCTCAGATTCTTTTGATTAAAGCATGAATTTTCTCGTTGGAGGCATCAATGATAGTTGATTGCTAAGTTATCTAAAGAAGGTTGAAAACATGGATAAAGTAGAACACCAAATGGTTGAGCAAGTGGGATATCAAATTTGCATGAGTGTCCTAACACCAATGAGGAAATATAAAAAATACATGGTAGAAAAATTTAGGACTACCATGTGGACAAAGCAGATTGGATGAAAGAAAGCTTACTATGTCAAAGAGTTTAACCCAACTCGGGAACACAATGAAAAATATTTTAGGAGCGGTTATTACGAAAGAAACAAGGTTGTTAATTGTACAATTGAGGATTGAATCACATCATCTTAGGTGCAAGACCGGGAGACGGACCATACTTAAGGAAGTTTGGGAAGAGAGAACTTGCATATTCTATAGTAAGGGGGTGGTGGAGACGAAATGACACTTTATCTTAGAGTGCACAATTTGTGAGGATATCCGTACTCAATATGAATCAACTTGAAAGTTGGCAACCTACATGAGTTATTTGAGGAAGCAAGGATTAGCAAGACTGCTAGCTTCCTGGTCAAGATCCATAGTAGGAGCTCTAACATCAAATGGATTTTGAAGATAACTTAAGGTTGCAGTTCTTGATCCCTTAGACTGCTTGGGCTTGTGGACATCATTAAAATCTTTCATTCATGCAAAGTTGAGTAAGTACAAATTGCTTGTTTGTTCCCTTTGCATGTCGGTATTCAATGCCAACTTGCAACTCACAAGTCTTTCATTGTAGAGGTTGGTGCTAACCCACCAGTTGCAAAAGATTCAAAATGTGGCTAAGTATTAAACTATCTCCTTATATTGGCACAAGGTGTTGGCTTGCAAATCTACAAGTTTTACAAACTACAAAACAAGAGGTGCATGCCGAGAGATGTAAAAACACTAAAGTTTCTAATGCTAACAAATTTAAATGATGTCATTAATAATTTCTAAGGAGGGTTTATCCATTTCAACAAAAAAAATCAATGTTTACTTTGAATTTTGCAAATACCCAAAAACTAGGGCATAATTTCTCAAAGTGTCTAAAATCTACAATTGAAATCTTGAAATTCACAAATAAAATCTAATGAATAACTTAAACGAAGAGGAAGAAGAAGTCATTGGTGACTCAAAGAAAAAAATGCAAGGTGGCAAAATGGGTTGGCTTACTGGTTTGTAAGTTTTTCCCATTTCAATCTTTGGGGAAATCATTGCAATTTGCAATTTGGAAAGTGAACAAAATGTTGAGAATATGAACAATTTACAACTTATAAAGTGTAACTCAATAAACTTTGAAAAAATAATCTCAAAAGCTTGCTAAGCATTTGCAACTTCAAAAAATTAACTTTTCAATAAACAAATGATGACAAAATAAAACACAATTATAAAAAATTGAAACATTTACAAAAGTAATTTGCACCCCTAATAGACTGCAAGGGCCCCTAAAATTTAAATTTTTGGGGGCAGTTTGTAAACTCAAATAGTACTACCCAATAAAATAATTTAAGCTTTATGATAAAAATAAGAAAATAAATAAAATAATTATGTTTGATAAGCGAAGTGAATTTGAAACCTAGAAAATCTAGCGAGATCTACTCATGTAGTACTTGTTCTTGTATGTCTATTATTCAACTAAAAGGTGGCTTCTATTTGCCAATTCCAAACTAAGTTACTTCAAGGAAAAGTGAAGGCAATTGTTCTATAACATTCTACTTCGGGCTTTGAAAACTTCATCCTCATACAAAAGAAAACTTATAATGCTCATTCATTTATCCTAAAATAAATAAATAAATCTATTTTCACTTCTTTTCTTCATACAAAAGAAAAAATATAATTATCCATTCGTTCCATCATAACTCTTCCATGATTCTCTTCTATTTTTAATCCATGCACAACTAATTAGCGAAAATAAATAAATTAAAATTACTAATTATCCTCACCTATTTTAGAGCCCATTAATGAGTTATCATAACTCTCTCTTGACTATTATTAGTTAATGAAGATCTTTAACATTCATCTAAATAAATATCAATCATTTATTGAAGATCAAATCCTTGTTGTTCACGCCCTCAACCAAATATATAAAGATTCAACCTAATCCTTCATCAAAAAGTACACAATCTTCATAGCTTACAAAGTACACGCTTATTGTACGAATCCTTGAGTAACTACCTTCATTGTATCTCATGCAATCAACTTCAACAAAGAGACTTTTTGGTAAGGTTTTCCATGCAATTTTTTTTTTTGAATTCTCTTTAGCTCAATCTAAAATTATGTTTGATTTGGAATGAGGAATTTAGTATTGTTTTAATCTTCTTTTTATTTTTTTAATCATTGATAGACATTTTGGTATTTCTAGTGGGACCTTCTCCTTTGTCTAACCTTGTTTTTATAGCTAGGTTTGATATTTTTTTTTCCTTGTAGGGTTTTTGTAGGTTGCATGCATTTTGGGTCACTTTGACAGAAACTTGAGGTAAAAAAGAAAATATGAAGAATTCATACAACCTTTATGCATACACAATTCAAAATTTTAAATTAAAAACAAAAACAAATAAAAAAAATGTGTAAGGGTACACAAGGTACCCCATTCCCTCTGCCCCTACCATTGGCATAGGTGGTAGGTCCAGGTCCGCTTCCCCTTCCCTCCTCCTCTACTAGGGGTTTAATAAACCCACAAGAAGTTTAACCCCTAGCCAATAAACATCTCCCACCAATAATTAAAAAATCAACCACCTGTAAGACCCCACTTTGCATATGATTAATGCTAAACCTAATTTGTTGTACATTTCCGTAAATAGATGGTAAGACAATAAATAATGTGATTGGGTGACCATATTCTTGTATTTCACCTTGATATTTATTCCAATGTCACTGTCATGGAGGTGTTAGGGACTCGTAAATTGGAAATATGAATTGGAATTATAAATGGAATTGATGTGCAATTAAATCTTGTTTAGCTATCCATTTAATATGATATAAGATTGTTCTTATGATTGTATTGGTAATGTGCAAGAAAGTAGAGTGCCAATATGAAGAGGGAAAACTATTGAGTAGGTCGAATGACATCTTCTTGTGGCTACGAATTTGACCCCTTTCGAAGCTTATGAAGAAATAAAGATAATATGTTGAAATGGCGAGGGTTGATATTAAGGGATAATTTATTTTTGGGTTGTGAGGGTATTTAATTATGTGTCATGTGGGTGTAAGTGGGTTAGGGATTAGGAGCCCTTACCCAAATTTGAATTTCAGATGGGTCCTTAAATGGGATTTTAAAGAGGGTTGTTGGTCAATTTCCTTGGTTGGGATGCAAAAAGAAACCCCCTAGGGTCTATACCATAGTGGTAGGGGTCAAGTGGGCATATAATAGTGCCCCAAAGACATGATTTGACTTTTGAAAAGTCCTCATAATGGAGAAGGACAAGTTTTGAGGGGAGGACGAAATGAAAAGATGGAGGGGTTGTCCAAGTGCATGTTTCCTCTTTAATAAGGAAAAGACTCTCATTGATAGAGGTAGGTACACTTCACACCTCCCCACCCAAAAGTTGCAAGTCTTGTTGATAGAGGTTGATAGACTATATATTTTGGAGAGGAAGGAGTGGGTGTTACACACTTCTCCTTTTTGGAGAACTTTAGAGAAAATGATAGGAGGAATGAGAAGAGGAGAGGAGTCCTCTTGGGGAGAGAGAATGATCCAAATGGTTTGGATGGAGAGGAAAGAGGGATAAAAGAGTTAAAGTTGAACACCTAAAGCAAAGAGATAAGTTTTACTATTTCCATCTTCCTTTGTTTAGTTGTAGTAAGAGAGTGGTATGTATGTGTGGATTTTTTTTGAATAGGGCGAGTGAAGAGTCTTTATGTATGTAATACAAATGTTGTGCTATTTTCATTCCTTTCGTAAAAAGTTTGAAAGGACCCCATTCATCATCTTGGGGTTGAAATATTTCTTGCTTTGGGGTATGGCTAGAGCCCACGAGACTCCATGATGCCATTATGGTAGGGTGGAGAGCAAACCTTAATTAGTTGTGTGGTTTTAATTGTATTTTCTTAAAATTGTTTGTAATATGGAAAGCTAGTGTTTTACTATAACATGATAGAGAATGGTAAAGAGAAAGTCCTTGTTCACTCTATGATATTCATTTTATTTTTATGAATTGGTGGCAATAAGAAGATTTTTTAGTAAGTTTTGTATCATCGTGCATTGGAGGAAAGTGTTTAATCTATGAGATTCACAAGGCCTTGGAAGGACCTCTTATGTTTCTTGTGTAGGTTGAAATATTAAAGAAACTTGTAATTTTAGAGGCAAAACTTTGTTTTTTTTGAGTTGAGTAAAAATATATACATAAAAAATGTTTCGATGTAAAGTTATTCTTGAGGGTTGTGTTAGAATGTTACAAAGAGGTATAGTGATGCTTGAAAAGAAGATTGTGCTGTTCTATTTACGAGTTAGTATGTGTGTTACTTGGAAAACAAATAGGTTGCCTTAAATTGCAAGTGTAAAATGTATTATGCTTATATTGATTTTTTTTAAGACATCGAATATTTTTGTTGAGAAAATTTGAACTTGTAGATTTCTAAATACAAATGTGTTGTAATTTATCTAGCCTTGATTTAGTCCTTTGTGATTATGGCCATGTCGGTCATGTCAAAATAAAATGAGAACAACCTCAATATAATGCAAAGCACCACATTGCTTTTGTGCATAGTCTATCTACTTAAATGAATCTAGTTATCCTATTTTCAAAAAGGAAAGAGTAAAATATCAAAGTTTACCTTATATAAAGTGTTTTGTTAAAAAGAAAGAAAATAAGATGAAAATGTAACATTCAATATCGTTTATCCCGAATTGAAGTAAAATGAAAACCTGGAGACATGGTAGCATGTTGAATTTATTTCAGATTTAGGAAAATTGTTGTAAATGAGAAAAACTATGAAGGAGAAATGTTTTTGATATAGGTAAAAACAGGTTTTGAAGAGACCCGAAACCCTTTACAAACAAGAACAAAGCTGCAAAAAGGACAACCTACAGCCAGCCAAAAACCAACTCCCATACAAAACCCTTCAAGATTTACATTTAGAGCTACTCTTGTGGGAATAGAGAGTCATGTCAAAAGAAGGCCTAGAGAGTTTAGCTTTCTTGCCCTTAACAGTGATCTAGCCTTCTTCCATTTGCGCTGCCCTATCATGCCATGCCAACTCACTATTTTCCAGAAGGTGAATGCCTGCAGCCATAGTCTTAGAGATTTCATCATTATTCCTTTGTGTAGACACAGACTTAACTGAAAAGCCGCTAGATATGGAAGCCGTGGCGCTATCACCAGAAATGGCAACCTGAGACCTAGTCACTTGCTCATTAGGGGTAGACTTAGAAGCCCTACCATTTGGTATCCTTTTGAGGTAGACCCAAGTCTTCAAGTAATCTTCTTAACCGTAATGCTTCTTTAGATGCATTTGTACAACCTTTATATTCAGCTTCTGTAGAACAAAGAGAAGTAGATTGTTGTTTCTTACTATTCCATGAGATTGCACCTGATCCAACAAGGAAACAATAACCACAAGTGGATCTCCCATCATTGGGATCACCTCCTAAATCTGAATCAGTATAACCTTTTAAAGAAAAATCACAATTTGCATCATAAAAGAGACCAAGATTAAGAGTTCCTTTAACATATCTTAAAATTCTTTTTGCAACTTTAAAATGAGTTTGTTGTGGTTTAGACATAAATCTAGAAACCAATCCAACACTATAAGAAATATCAGGTCTAGTAAGAGTTAGATAATTTAAACTTCCTACTAATTGCCTATATAAAGTAGGATCAACAAAAGGAGTTTCCATATCAACCATTAATTTAGTTCCTAATTCACAAGGAGTAGAAACACACTTTGCATCATTCATTTTAAATCTATCTAAGAGATCTTGAGCATATTTATGTTGAGAAATAAAAATACCTTTAGGTGTTTGCCAAATTTGCATACCCAAAAAATAATGTAATAGGCCTAAATCAGTCATTTGAAATTGTTGATTGAGTTGAGACTTAACATCACTAATCAAATTGTTAGAACTAGAAGTGATAATTAAATCATCAACATATAAAATAATAATCACAATATCATCTTCACTATGCTTAATATATAAATTTGGATCATTTTTACTTCTAATGAAACCTTGAGATAGAAAGAAAGCATTGATCTTTGAATACCATTCTCTAGGAGATTGCTTTAAACCATATATTGATTTCTTCAATTTGCAAACAAGATTTTCATTACCTTCCTTAATGAAACCCAAAGGTTGAGACATATAAATTTCTTCATGTAAATCACCATTTAAAAATGCACTTTTAACATCCATTTGATGAATAGGCCAATGCATATGAGAAGCTAAAGCAAGAACTAATTTAATGGTTGGCATCTTAGCTACTGGAGCAAATGTTTCATTATAATCTAATCCTTCAACTTGAGAGAAGCCCCTAGCAACTAATCTAGCTTTAAACTTGCTAACTTCATTATTTGCATTAACCTTAGTTTTATACAACCATTTGCATGAAACAAGATTCTTACCTTGAGGTAATGGAACTAAATCCCAAGTATTATTAGCAATTAAAGTATCATATTCTTCTTGCATAGCCTTTTGCCAATGAGGTTGATCTTTAGCTTGTTCATAAGTTTGAGGATCATTTGAATTCATAATGTTAGACATCAAAGCATGATTACAATAATTTGCCTTTCTTCTTTTAGGTGGATTTTTAGCTAAATAATCCTCACTTTCTTGCAACAAACTTTTAAACCATTTTGGCATTCTTTTAGATGTAGGAGTATCATCACTAGAAGAAGAATCATGAGGAGAAATTTCAACATCTTCATCATCACTATCACTATGAGTAAGAGATGCATTAGGAGGGTTAAGAGGAGTTTCAACTTGAGGAGTATCCTCCACAACAATAACTTTATTTTGAGAAGAATCAATATTATGCACTTTAGAACAATCATGAACACCATTTTCAGCAATGCATACATCTCTAGCAACTTTAACTTTGTTAGTAAGAGGATTATAAACTCTATAAGCTTTAGAATGTTCATCATAACCAACAAAAATATGATAAGAAGATTTAGCATCTAATTTTTGCCTCTTTTGTTTAGGTTTGTGAACATAAGCAATTGAACCAAAAATCCTTAAATGCTTAAGATTGGGCTTCCTACCAGACCAAGCTTCTTCAGGAGTTATATCCTTTAAAGCTTTAGTAGGAGTCCTATTAATAATGTAAGTAGCACAAAACATAGCTTCTGCCCAAAATTTATAAGACATATTTTTAGCATGTAACATACATCTAGCCATTTCAACAATAGTTCTATGCTTCCTTTCCGCTACACCATTTTGTTGAGGTGTATAGGGAATAGTTAGCTCATGCTTAATACCAAATGTTTTCAAATAACTATTAAAAGCATTGTTCACATATTCTTTTCCATTATCAGTTCTAAGAATTTTAAGTTTAAAACCAGATTGCCTTTCAACAAATTTATGAAATTCAGAAAATATATCAAGAACTTGATCCTTACTATGAAGAAAATAGATCCAAGTTCTTCTAGAAAAATCATCAACAAAAGTAAGTGCATACCTTGATCCTTGGATGGAGTTATTCTCCATGGGTCCCAAAAGGTCACTATGAACTAGGTGCAACTTATGAGTTGCCCTCCATGATTGACCATGTGGAAAGGGCTCCCTATGCATCTTACCACTCATGCATCCTGTGCATACAATTTTAGATGGAACAATACTAGGCAATCCATCTACCATATTAAGCTTTTGCATTAAAGCAATATTGTTAGCATTTATATGACCAAGTCTTTCATGCCAAACATTGAAATCAATGGTAGATATTAAAGAGCATCTAGATTGAGCAAACTCATAAAATTTGAACAAATTATCATTGTCTAATTTAGCATTAGCAATGACCTTGTTTTGTTTTGGATCAATAACATAGCACATATCTTTGTAAAATTCTATTTTATAATCTTGACAAAGCTTAGCAACTGAAAGCAAGTTAGTCTTTAATTCAGGAACATATAAAACATCATGCAATTTACCATTAGGAACATTCACATCTCCAATTGCTTCTACTTTACAAGTATGATTATTAGCAAGTTGAAGAGGAACATTAGATATATCAGGTTGCATAGACTCAAAAACTTCTTTATGTGAAGTAACATGTTGAGATGCACCTGAATCAATAACCCATTCAAGAGGTTGAGAAACATTAGAACTACAAGTAAAAGCACGTCTAGATTGATTTGCATTATTTTGAAACTTATTATTATTAGGTTTATTTTGTTGTTGATTATTTTGCTTCATAGGCTTTTTCTCATTTTGCTTTTTAAAACAAGTGTTTTGCCAATGACCATCCTTATTACAATAAGTGCAATGTGGTTTCTTAGAAGAGTTAAACTTTCTAGGATCATTGCCATTATTATAATGAGGTTTGGAATTATAATGTTGTTGTTTAGAATGAGGTTTAAAATTTTGCTTATGATTAGACAAGAAAGCATGTTCATTAGACTTAAGAGTACCAAACTGAATTAACTTAGCCTCTTCTTGTCTTAATAAATCACGAAAAATATCATAAGTTAATTGAGTAGCTAAAGAAGGAATAGCTAATTGAGCAT
Source organism: Sequoia sempervirens (assembly GCA_007258455.2). Taxonomy (NCBI): domain Eukaryota; kingdom Viridiplantae; phylum Streptophyta; class Pinopsida; order Cupressales; family Cupressaceae; genus Sequoia; species Sequoia sempervirens. Next base: position 138,701,082 of record VDFB02358134.1, on the reverse strand, counting down.
GAATATTAGTAATGAATTGCTGAAATTGTCTAGGAAGACACTTTTTAAGAATAAGATGAATTAATCTAAGATTATCTAATTTAACTCCTAAACCATCCAATTGACTATTTAAAGCATCAAATTTCAATAAAAATTCATCCATAGATTTAAAATCATAATACCTCAAATCTTCAAGTTGATCTTGAATTTGAATTTTTCTTGATTCATTTGTACTATCATAAATTGTTTTGAGTTTGTCCCATGCTTCATAGGCAGTTGTACATGTCCCAATGTGAACATAAAGTTCAGGTGACATGGAGATACCTATGAGGCCAAGGGCTTCTTCATTTTTGAGATTCCATTTTTCGATTTCATCTTTGGATGCAGACGAACCTGGTTTAGATTTAGGATCTGTAGCTACATCTAAAAGATGTTTAAACCGAAAAATAAAGTATATATGAGTGTTCCAAGAATGATAGTTAGAAGAATTCAACTTAATTTTAGGAATTAAAGTAGACATGATTGTAATAAAAAAATCACAACTTTATGATAAAAATAATGACTACTTTAAATATTTGCTTAAAAAAACTCTTGATTGAATTAAATCTTCAAAAAACTCTTTAAAAAACAAATAACTCCTTTAGATTTGCTATTGCAAAATAAATAATTTAAAAATAACTATGCAATTAAATAATTATACCAATTATGGATTCACAACATTATGTGAATACTAAATTAAATTAATAATAAATTTTAAATTAAAGCAATAATATTTGAAAAATTAATAAAAATACTAAATTAAAAATATATATATTTTTTAAATTAATAGATTAATATTAAAACTTAAAAAGTTATATATACAAAAATATAAATTTAATATATTTTTGTTTTAAAAGATGAAAAGTTTTATTTAAAAAGACTATATTAAAAAATATAAAAAAAAATGAAAGTTTTATTGTTTATTAAAACTTACCCATACCACATGGAAAAGCCTCCTTAATGCTTATTTTAAAAAACCTTTTATGCCTTTCTAAAAAGTTCAAATTAAAAGAACCTAAAAATAAAAGTAATGCCCTAAAAAAAAACACAACGGGAATAAAATGGAATTTGAACAAAATAAAACTTGAGGTGGGTGGGATTTATTTTAGGGTTTTAAAAAACTTTTTAAAGGAGGTTAGAAGATTTTTTTTGAAAAAACTTGAAACTAGAGATAGAGCAGGAGCAACAGCCAAAGAAATAAGGTTTTCTTTATTATATATATATATTTTGCAGAGAAGGGCAAGAAGCATGGCAAATGCATGCAAAGGTGAAAGAAGGATTTGCAATGGCGAAAACTTACAAACAACCAAGCAATGGAGATGGTCAGAGAGAGGGTTGAAGCCCTATTTTATTATTGTTTTTGTATTTATTAGTATTAAAAAAAAATTATAACATTGAATGATTTTTTAAAAGAAAATAAATTGTTCTTTTTATCTTTTTAAATTTCATATGTTATACAAATTTAAAAGAAAAAATAATTAATTTTGTACAGATTTAGTATATAGATATGAATAAATTGTAGAAATTAATTAATTTATTTTTTTTATTTTTTACAGAAATTTGAACATGCAACTATGGAGAAATTTTCTATAGATTTGCAAAAAAGCAGATTAGCCTTTTTCTAAAAAGGATTTTTGAACTAGGTTAGATCCCTAAAACAAATTGATTTTTTTTCACAAAATATAAAATATAGAGATATTTTTACAGATTTAGCCTGATATTGTAAAAAAAAATTATAGATAAAAAAAAAGAAATATAACCCTTTATTTGAGGGTTTCTAATTTTTTTGCAAAAATCTAAATATGCATGCAAATTATAAAGATTTGTTTTTAGATTTAAATTGATATTTAGCAAAAAACTTAGAAAACTTTATACAAAATATTTGAAATCTGTAACAAATATAGAAACCTACACAAATTTGAAATTTGAAAAAAAAAAAAAAAACTTAGAAATGAAATCCTGCACAAGAAAAATAGGTTAGAAGACAAAAAACAACCAAGATTAGACACTTTTCTCTTCTTCTCCTCTTTGAGAGTGTCTCCAATGGTGTGCTTAAAAATCTGGTAAACCTTCAACAATGTAGCTCACAAAATATTAGTAATACCAAGCTCTGATACCATGAAAGGAAATAGAAAAGAGACAATGGAAAGAACTAATAAATGAGCAATTGTTTGAAGGAAAGATATTACCAAATAGATTGAAGAAGCAAAACCAAGCACCACCAAAGCAAGAGAGACACAAGAATTTGTTAAGGGGAAAAAACAAGAAAAAACCCCAATATTATGAATGGAGGCAAAATGCCTAAAGAATAATACAAAGAGAGAGAGAGAGCTTAGCCTTAGCTTGCTTGCTTGAATCTTAAAGAATGAGAGGAGAGCACCTCAATAAGTAGAGGTGAGAAGGAGTTAGAATGTAACTCCCAACTCAATGAATGCCACCATTCATCTATGTGTGTGCAAATTGTCACCTGTTAAGGAGGTGGTTACAAATATTCCTCAATAAAGGAATTAAAAAATAAGCCATCCTCACACATGTGTGAGATGACAAAAAAAGATAAAAAACTTGTAGGGATTCCTTTGGAATATTCCTACAAGTTAATAAATAATTACAATTAAAGAATAACCTTTACCAAGTAAAGATTAATCTTCTAACAACACTGCCTTATCATGCCAAGCCAATTCACTATTTTCCAGAAGGTGAATGCTTGCAACCATAGTCTTAGAGATTTCATCATTATTCCTTCGTGCAGACACAGACTTCACTGAAAAGTCGCCAGATATGGAAGCCGTGGCGCTATCACCAGAAATGGAAGCCTGAGACCTAGTCACTTGCTCATTAGGGGTAGACTTAGCAGCCCTACCATTTGGTACATCTGGAGGGGATACTCTAAGACTCTATGAATAAGAAGCAACCACCTCAGAGTTGTTCAGATTTCTTCTCAACTATATAATGCTATTGAGAAGCACCTTTCCACCAAGTAGCCGTCTTTCCTTTTTTCTCAAATCCACATTGTGCAACAATATGCCCTATTTTAAAACATCTTCTATACCGGAAGGGAATCCCTTCATAATCCAAAGATTGGACCCAAGAGCCCTTAGAATATTTAAGTAAAACCTCAGCAGGCAACCCTTTTGAAACATCAATTTCAACCAGTATACGGGCAAAGGTGGAATATGAAGGAGAAATGATAATATTTAATCTATTCTATATATATATATATATAACCACAAGAGAACCTTTAGTATTTTTCCTATTAGGAAAAACATATTTTATTGCTAGCTAAGTAATCTGGCCATGGTTGATACAAAAGTAAATAGGGTTGTTCCTTGTTCATATATGGTGACAAAGGTTAAGCATAAACCACCATTTTATCATCATAGTGGAGTCTTAGGCGAAATATATCACTGCATCTGGTTCTTTCCTTTTGAACAATGAAGTACATATACATACACCTGTGCAATATAAATAAATAGATAAAATAGCTTCTATGAAATATTAGACATTAAAGTGGAGGAGACGTTAGGAATGTAAAACCTAGAAAATTCCTAACAAGAGCAAACGAAGATATGCAACCAATGCAAATAAACATTACAATATACGGTGCAATGTTCAGAAAAATGGCAGTAGAAAGAGGACCTTACATAGTAGCAGGATAAACATTTGTGAAACACAAATACATTTGATATCTTTAGCAAGAAGTATCCGTGAAGGAATTACAGTCTAGGTGATGCAAACTAACACTCTCTATTGTTGCGTTCAATGCGATCGGAAGATGATAACTTAGGGCGGTTGGATGGTAATGGTGAGGGGTCAAATTTGGAAATTAAATGATCCAACCACCACAATTACAGCATAACTTTCGCCTGGGTACAATAATAGAGGATAATAAAGTTAAAAAAAAAAAGGGTCAATGTCTTTCAAATCACAATACTCTTAGAAGGACCGGGATTAAAACTTAGGCTATATCATAGGGTTTTCTTGGTCTTATCATATGGGCGTGTTTCCTCATGATTTGTTGATATTTCAGCCCACGTAGCAAATAGCTGCCACGCTACCCAACATATACAAAATTCAAAATTTCTTAATCAACGATAAGCTCATTTTCCTCCTTAAGTACCAATAGTAGCTGGAGTTTTAATGCGCCTAGTCCATGTATGTGCAATAACCATTAAAATATTAAATCATAGGTCGCTATTTATTCTGGGCTAAATACCTCGGTCCTTGTGTTTCCATCTAATACACTGCTATAAGATTTGAGTATTAGACGTATTTAATATTTAGGCAAGTTGAATCTCCCTTGGGGATTCAGTACAATGGAAAAATAATGTTGGGCGTAGAGGCTAGCTTCCAATCCCAATAACCATGAATCTTCCAATAAATTTCTCGCCAATCTCTGGGTCAGTATAACCATGGTCCATTTACCTCAGAAACATCGTAAGCTTTCATTTCATTCCAACACGTGAAGTGCAATGTTGACATATTAGCCTCATAATAATGTTTTACTTTGAACGGCTCGGTCCTACAGTGAAATCCATCCCACCATCATAATAATTTAACTTTACACACTAAAGTTAGCTCTTCACTCCTATATCAGTTTAGCCTATGGGAGGTGAGGGATGAAAAGAGAAATGGAGAAATTCATGGACATGTTGAAGCTTTTGCAATCATAGGGGTAGAGGGATGCGAGTAAGAACAACAATAACAATGGGGAGACACAATCTCCTTCACAAGGGGACGGGGATTTCCAGGTCGAGGCTCACTTTCACACCTTCCTTCCAAATCTGCTATGTGTTTACTTCCATCCTCCCTCTGCCAAAGATCGCGAACTTACAACCATTCTCAAAAACTCGGATTTCTGCTTAAAATAAATAAATAAATAAAAATCTTCTATATTACCATTCTGAATGTATAAATTATCTTCCTACACTAATCAACAATTCTTTTTTTAATTTTTTTCTATGAAACCGTCACCTGTACACTGTTCAAAACCTGCATGTTGCTCGGTGATTAAGCTCTTAGTCATGGATGCAATGAGTTGCAAAAAAAAATAAAAATGTTTAGAGTTAACTTCTTTACCGTGTATGAAAAGTATAACATGGGAGTTTTAATGTAGGTTAAAATTTATATAAAAGTTAGTAAAAGTGAAAATTGAGGGATATAGCTGTAGCTTTCAAAACAGTATGAAAGTATTAAATCCAAATTATTAATAATTGTCACTTTTATTTTAATATATATTACAACTATATAATCATTTCAGTGTAGAGTGAGGATGTTGGAAACATATTTACAAATTAATAATATTAGATAAAATTAATGGCTTAGTCGTATGAATATAATCGCTTAAGATAAATGTGATCATTAAAAGTAGTAGTCCAACAATAATATAAGGTATATTATTTAAAGCAAAAATCTTGGGGTACTAAAATTAGCATGCCCCTCTTTATCCTCGTAGTAAAGTCGGCTGGGGTTTGGGGTCTATATTCCTCGAGGTCACAGGTTCGACTCTGCTTCGTAGTGGACAAAGGCAAGGGTCAGTTATATTGTGTGCCAGTTTCTCCTCTGCTGACTTAGGGTATAGGAATGGACTTTGCCCTAAATTTTAGCCCACATGGGTAGCAGAGTTGGCTTGGGCAGTGGGTTTGCTCGCCATTGGTCTCGGGTTCGACTCCACTCTCGGGTTTAAGAGGTGGGACTTTTTGTGGGTAGGGGATCTCACCCACAGGGGACTAGTCTTGCCGCAGTACCCAAGATATAGACTATTGTATAAAAAGAAATGATCTTAAAAAAAGAAACTTTATAAGTCTAAAAAAACAACCATACATATCTAAAGAAGAAAATTATAGCTATGTTATAGCTATGTTAAAAAATACATATAAAAGATAGTGGATCATCGATTTAATAAATAAGAAACTAAATAAGGAGATTTAAATTTAGTTAAAAGTATTTTTATTAGTTAATACTTTAAAAAGGGAAGGGATTATATATAAAATATATTATAATTTAATTTAACTTATACTTATGTTCATATTCATATTTATATAAATATAAATTTATTTTAGTTTATTAATGTTAAAATTTAGTATTTTTTCAAATAAAAAGAAATTAGTTTATGTCATTTTTTTATAGAAAATTTGTTACTAATGTTTTAAATAGGTTTGTATAAATATTAAGGGGAACCATCAAATTTAATATAAATCATAACTTGATTAAAATAAAATAAATATAGGATGGTTAAACTCAAGTTCATTTTAGTGTACAAAAATTGTTGCCAAACAAACCCTAGTTTTGATTTGAGTGACGATTGATTACATCATCAGAGGCACATAGGATGTTATCATGTTACACATGGTTGGTGTATCAATCTTGTATTTCCATTAAATGTTTAAAAAAAAATGTTTGTTGTGCTTTTTTCCCTGTGTAAATTGATTGGGTAGGTTTAGTCCAAGAATCATGCAAAGTGTGTTGTTGCAACAAAAAGTTTTTTTTTTTTTTTTTTATGCCTTGTTTCTGGGAATGACATAGAATGTCTGCACTCTTGCTTTTGCTTATACCAACTTTGTTAGAATAATTAACGAAGTTATTAAATACGAATTTGAAGCATACATCAACTCTTTTAAGAATTAAGGCATTTGTGTTTAGACTCAACTCTATGGGAATGACACCTAGCCAAAAAAATGATTATTTTAACTAATGTTTTAAAAAAAAATTGTCGGGTTTTCTTTAACTAAAATTTGGAGCATGACACCACCCCCTTCGCTCAACCCAAGTGGTGTTGTCACTAGAGCCACTCCTCCATTGCCCCTGACACCAACTCTATGCTACCCTCTCCTCTTCACTCCACCCAAGTGGAACCACCCATAGCGCTTCCATATTGACACCAAACCACCACCCATGTACCACCTCCTTGGAAATGCTCCACATCCTAGGCCCGAGTGCCCCCCTTTTAAATCACAAAAAGGTCAAACTAATGTAAATTTTGCATACAAATTCAAAATTTTGTATGTTTATAGGCATTGGAAAGTTGGTTCTACCATTTTCATTATGAAATAGGCAACTTTTACATCTTCAACTTGTTGTCACGAGGATTGCACCCTAGATGCTAAGCTTGAAGCTCAACAATCCCGTGAAACATGGAAACACCTTTGAGCTTGTGGGTATGCTCATAGTGAAGGTGAATCTCCAGATTGTGGGCTAGTTCCCCTTTTGATCTCCTAGAATCTAATGACTTGTATGGGAAAAGGGAGAAAGATTAATATATGAAACTGAAGGAAACTTGAATCATAAATTATTTCTAGGAGGTTATGCACCGAAGAATACTACTATGTAGACTTATTCACAACTAATATTCTCAAAAAACTATTAACACAACTCAACTTGGGCACCTTGATCAAAAAAATAATTCATTAAAAGGCTTTGTTTAACCTTTCCTTACTAAGGAAAATAGGGTTTTCACAAATTAAGAGAAGAGATAAACTTATGAGCACAATCAATGACCTATGATAAACTACTATTGTGTACATGCATCAGTAAATGAGACAAAAATTTAAAGGTTTCTGATTTAAAACACATTAAACTTGCATCAAATCATTTAAAAGAGACAAAACACCAGAAATTGCGAAGGTAAACTCAGTTTCTATTGAATATCTTGAAGGAAACTCTACAAAACTCTAAACAAACTATTGAAAATAAAGTACTATTGTATTAAAACTGTAAAAATAATGTTGAGTTACAAGTCTTTCCAATCTCCCTGCAATGTGTAAGAGAATAAAGGAAGCAAGAACTGAGAAAAAGACTAAGTCTTTTCTCAATATATACAAAAAGTAACTCCAATAGCTAGGAGGTGGCAGAAGCAGCTAATTGGAAGTGAAAAATATCTCCAAAATCCTTCTCACAAGAAAAGATAAAAACCCATAAAAAGGGGAGTAAGAATTGATGCAATTTGAGAAAAAATAGGCTCAAATTGACTATCATCATAGGTTTGATTGAAATTGACCCCCCTTTCACTCCTCTAACTGAAATCAAAACTCAAAAACTCCACAATTCGCTCCATTATGAATTTGCATGATCTGTTCTACTTCACTTGTGTTTTCTTTCATGATTTTGGGGAAAAGGTAACTGATTGGTTAAATATTCAAGATAATTAGTTGTGATTATTTTAATATTTAACATGTGATAGTCTTCCATTTTTGCATTACATGGTAAATATTAAGGTAATCAGTAAAATATACTTTTAATATTTAATTACATTGTAGATTTTGTCTAACATTATGCAAGAAACACAAGTGAATACTCCACTAGAATATGCAATCATATTATATCCTTGAAACTTGACTCCCAAACTCATGGGCTCCTTTTGATCATTAGGTCGATTGACTTAAAAGTCAAGACCACGATTATGTTTTATGTGAAATTATTTTTTCTTAAACGATAAGACAAAAACAACTCATTAGATTAGGGCATTGGGTCAAAAGCATCAAAACCCTAATCATTCCTCATTCTTCACTTTGCACTTTGTGTGCTGCCATGCTGCTAGTAAGGATTTGAACTGGAGCTTCCTCTGTGGATTTTCCTCATGGAAAATCTATGTCGATACTGAGGCTTTTCTGGGAGTTTCATCGAGTTCTCTCTCTGCAATCAATCGTGCAAAAACTTGATAAGCTCTCCATTTTGAAGCATTTTATTGAGCTTACCACCACGGTCTACCATATTTCTCTGATGTCTTTTGATTTTGTTGATGCCCTTCTTACTTCTGGCTGCCATTGGAGAGATTGGTCTGAGTTTTCTGGAGAAAACAATAGGAAAACCTGTGGCCCTATATGTAATTTTTTACAACAAGCAAATGAGGGGAAGCCCCTATCCTTCGAATCTTGCACTCATTCTTTATTTTCTGCAAACACAGGCTCATTTAGAACTCAACAAAGGCATAATAATGGATGTATGTGTTTCCTTTTTGCATTGCGAAAGAAGTGTAGAAATTTCTGTTTGCTCCCTCCATTTGCAGGCCGCGTCCTGTATTTCTATTGCTGTGATTTTTATTTATAATGCATTTGCAAAAATATATACTCATAGTATTATGCAAAAAAAAAAAACAAAATTGGGCTTCGACCATTGTATTATCTCTGGTTTTGCTTTCCTGAAACCCCACCATGGCTTCTTCTGGTATTTACTTTGTAGCTTCTGGGAGCTCGAGGGTTTGATTGACCTACATGTAGGCCATGAGCTTTGATTTTTGTAGAAAATGTGGGTTCAAAACCTTGTATAGGCCATGGCTTTATCATAGTTAAAACAATTTGTGCATCAAAACTTGAAGCAAAATTATGGGTTTGCACTTATACACATGTAGGTTTTTACCATATACCTTGTTCATTGCTTAGTCATTTGTGAATGAGGATTGTTTCCCATGTGATGCCTTTGATGATTTATCACAGTTTGCTGCCCCCTTAAGTTTGTTACGAAGTATGGAAAATCATGCTATAATTACAAAGCTCTTTAATGTTTTAAATGTGAACTTGATTGTACCTTCCACAATCCTTGTTTAGACAGTGAAAATATCGCCATATATTTGTTTTGGAATAGTGAATATATCACTATATTCTCAAGAGAATGACAACATTGTTGTCCCTTAATGATTTCCTCAATACCTATAGTATGATCTCTGCCTTTATACTCTGTGAGGGTGACTTTTCCCTTGTGTTGCCATTCTTTGATCTCCACTGTCATTTGATTATCTTAGGGACTCTTCATTTGTTAGTTGTTGTCCTTCTTGAAAGTCTATTCACTCTTGAAACTTATCCATGTTCTTTGATATTCAAGATTGTCCTCATGGCTTCATCACTAAGTTGGTTGCTATGTCGATAGCTCTGGACCTTTGACGAAATGTTCCTTTGTGTTTTTAATAGTTATATGACTGTGCATACTTTCAAGAGTAACTTGCCTTTATATTGTGAGAGAAACAATATAAGATGATGAATGCTAATTGAATGTAAGTAAAAGGCTGCCATGAATTACATTCAATTTTATACAATGATGAAGACATACCTTTACTTCTCTCTTGTAAATGAGAGGATGCAATATGTTGGGCTCAACCCTTGTGGGAGCCCATTTTTCTCCACATACTATGATGTATAAAAAATATGAACCGTGTAATGATATTGAACATGTACTTGCATAGTCAACAAACAAGTTAGATAAAAAATAGTGAAATTCAATGTTCTTCCTGATGATTAGATCCCATTTGATGATCTAACTTGGCTTTCTGTACATATTTGATAATGGCTGAATTGAACTGATGCATCATAGTTGTAGGTTCTATGTCTGTTGATAAAAACATATGATGAGTTTTTATATCTAGAGCTCTAACAAATCTTTCAATCAATTGCAAGTGTATCTGAAGACTGGGTACGAGAGGAGCCAAAGATAAGAAAATCAAGCTGAAGATAGGAGGATCAACACTAACATTACAAGGCAATGAAGGATATGAACTCTCCTTATGTATTTTTTTCTTTGTTTCATCTTCAGATATATAACTTACTCTCTATTTTGTATCAATTCAATTTAGTCATTCCCACGGCTTGTGTGAGGCTTTTGAGCATTTCTTTGATCTTGTTGTATAAGACAACATTGTATACATTTGCATTTCAAAATGAATGAAATACAACATATTATCATGCAACTTTTGTAATCTCTTTCTGTTGTAAAATATTGCACAATAAGAACTAAAATTTATTTGAAAACTTCATATGCAAATGATAATGATTAGCATAATTCTATTGTAATACCTTTCACCTTGAAAGTAGTCAGCTATTTTAGCTCACTAAAAATGAGCTGTAGGTGAAATTTTTGGTAACATTTATGGTGATTTCTGCTGAATGCTTGCCTGCTAAGCATGCCAGAACAGTTGCCTTGATAATCCATTGGGCATGGAGTCAAATTATTCCCTCCTCAGACTCTTGAAACCATTATAACTCTGTTGTTTGGAATCATACATCAGCAAAACAAAACAAAAAACAAAATAAACATGGCTCTGTTTAGGATAGGGACAACAAATAGTGCATCTGCACTTTATTGAAAAACAAAGCAAAAATGAAAGGAAATGTGCTTAGAGCACTTATTAACTGAAAACTCTATCCTACCCTACACTACCCAGTAGTGGTAGTGCTTAGACATGACCATTCACTGGTTGTGAGAAATAACTGCCCTCCATTAATAACAAAGGATGCTTCAAATCCTTAAGATCAATCTAAAAGAGATAAGGAAATGATAAACATTTGATTAACTATTGCAACAAAATTTGGAACATCACAAAAGGCACACCTTCCTCATTTGATTGACCATCAAAGATGTTATTTTAAGGCATACAAATAAGATTAACCTGCTGCCCCTCAGTTGCAATTACATGCTTTGGCACAATCATGACTTGTTGCAATTCTATAGACTCCTCCTTGGATAAATATCTGATTGGGCACCCTTTTGAGAGGATAAAAATTGGCCTCTCATTGCTATCTTCATGCTTATACACTATTGTCTCTTCATCTTGCTGTTTAGACTACTCCATTTGCAATGTAAGATTTTCTTCCTTCTTTCTTGTTGTCTCAATTTCAATCTGATCTGAAAGAGTTGGTTCACATGAATAAAATGAAGGAATGCTTGCCTCTTTGACTTGAATAGGATGATCAAATGCTGCTGGTTCATATGATGCTAACTTATCATCTATGTTAGAACAAAAAAATTCTATGATGCCTGAAAAACATATTCTCATCTAACTCATAACTTTGCATTAAATCCAAATGAGTTTTATCATTTAGTTGTTCCATACCAAGCATAGATGCTATCATGCATGTGATATCCTCACTTTCACCAACAAATTGAGGAAGTTCATCAAACAAGTCAGAAAAATTTTGAGATCTATTTTCTATTTTCTTTACATAAACATGTTCAATTTGATCTCGTTTGCCATCTAAGATTGAAATAAAGGATTCAAGATCATTCCAAAATAGTGCTTCTTCATAATTTTCATTACTTTGTGGCATGAGAGGGCTTACCTTAGATTTAAGATCATCCTTTTCAAACACAAGTTTTGATCTACTTGCTTGTTCAATTTGGTTTTCATGCAGATCATTTTCATTAATCTCCAAAATAGGACTAACCTCTTGTTGTTTCATATGAATTGAGGCTTCAATCTCATCTTGAACTAGCAATACATCATGTTTTTCAATATCCTCTGGGTGTTCCAAATCAACTGGTAAGTCAGGTACTTGCATGCTCTCTTCATCTTGCTCAATAAAACCAGGTAATTGGTCAAACAAATAAACCAATTGTTCCTCCTCATGAGGTACCTTCTCTAGTGAAACTTGGGCATCCTATCTCTGCAAGTGAGGATCTTTAACTGGTAATCCCTGTACTCTGCTTTCATTCATCTTATAAACAACATTATAATTTTTTTCAAATGAGTCAAAATGCAAGGGGTTCAATAGCAAGTTTGATCCAACATCCTCTTCACATGTACTATGGTTACTTTGAGCTGGGAACACAGTACAAATAGCAACAAATTCCTGCTCCTCTTGTTCATTCTTTTGTTCTAATTGGTAATACTCTACAACTAAATGCAGTGGATTTATACTTCGAATCTTCTCCATGATCAATGGGTTATCTTGATCAATGGGCTTCTCTAAAACTATACAAGGTTGTACCTAATTACTAACCTCATCTTGAAAGGGCCGATCTAGAATGAAATGAGCTATCTGAATGCCATGATTTTGTGTTTGAGAAAACAAAAAGTTCATCTGTTCCTCTTTTTCCGCTAACTCCCTCTTGAGCTTTTCTTCAAACTGTATCCTTTTTGTCTCCAACTCCTACTCATGAAGGTAGGCTTGGTAATCTAGCTCCTATTGCTGCAAGTCAAGCTCGTGTTGCCTCTTGAACTCTTCTAAAAGGTTGTTCAAGTAGAGTGAGAAAAGCAACAAATCATATATTTTGAAGGTAGGAGCTTTGAAAACCATCATGAGGATAAGTTAGAGCATACACTGCATAATGAAATAGATCATGAAGAGGATTTATTCTCAACTATCATTGAATATTTTTTCTCTAACATTGTTGATAAACTTGCATCTTTCAAAGAAAAGGTTTGTGATCAACATAACCAAGTGATCAAAGAGGTTGTGGTTGAAAAAATAATTGACAAAGGAGAAGCCATAAAAAAGAATTATCAATTTATCATCTCAAATGGATTCCCAATTAGGCTTCCAGGATTGAGATTCCAAGCATACTTGATGAAGTTTTAGTAAAAGGACAACAGATCCAACTTTTCCATTCACTCCAAACCAGCGGCATGGTTGGTCATATTCAAAGGGTGAGTGAGTTTGTCTACATTCTTTATGAAGCACTGCAACAATCTATTGAGCATCTTTTTGTGCTTCATCTAGTTTCAGCTATTCATAAGCATGTAAATCAATGTTTGTTGTTAAGAAAGGGTAGCTATTTATCACAACTAGTGAATGGTCATGTCTGAGCACTAACACTATTGGTTAGTGTAGGGTAGGGTATAATTTTTAGTTAATAAGTGCCCATGGCACACTTCATTTCAGTTCTGTTCATTTTTTCAATAAAGTGCAGATGCACTATTTGTTGGCCTTGTCCTAAAAAGAGCCATGTTTAGTTTCTTTTCTCTTTTGTTCTATTGCTATATAGTTCCAAACAACTCAATTATAATGATTTCAAGAGTTTGAGGAGGGCATAATTTGACTCCATGCCCAATGGATTATCAAGGCAACTGGTCTGGCATCTTAGCAGGCAAACATTAAGTAGAAATCGCTAGAAATGTTACCAAAAATTTCACCTACAACTCATTTTGGTCAAGCTGAAACATGACTACTTTTAAGGTGAAAGGTACTTCAATTAAATTTTTCTAATCATTATCATTTGCATATGAAGTTTTCAAATGAAAATCAGTTTTTATTGTACAATATTTTACAACAGAAAGAGATTGCAAAAGTTGCATGATAATTTTGTATTTCATTCATTTAGAAATGAAAATGTATACAATGTTGTCTTGTTCATTGAAGATAAAAAAAGTGCTCAAAAGTCCCACACAAGCCATGGGACTGACTAAATTGAATTGATACAATGTAGAGAGCAAGCTATATATCTGAAGATTTAATAAAAGGAAAAACACATAAGGAGAGTTCATATCCTTCATTGCCTTATAATGTTGGTGTTGTTCCTCCTATCTTCAACTTGTTCTTTTATCTTCAAGCTCTTCTCGTACCCAGTCTTCAGATGTACCTTCAATGATTGAAATATTTTGTTCACATGGAGCTCAGGATATAAAAACTCATCATATGTTTTTATCAATAGACATATAACCTATGACTATGATGCATCATTTCAATTGAATCATTATCAGATATGTGCAAAAATCCAATTCAAATCATCAAATGGGATCTGATCATCAGAAAGAGCATTGAACTTCACTATTTTATCTAACTTGTTTGTTGAGTGTGTAGGTATAGGTACAATCTTATCATTTAGATCATCAAAGATACTGTTGTTTTGTCAATCAAAGTTGTCATAGTCACATCAACATAGGTCATTTCAACCAACAGATATTGTTCAAAGTTGTTATGTGTGGTGGAAAATGTGGCTCCCACAAGGGTTGAGCCCAACACATAACACTAAAACAACAACAAACATATGCTGGTAAAAGAACAATAAAATCCTTAGGGAACAACCATGAACTGACTTTAGGAGTTTATAATAAATGCATGGTAACAGTCATCAAACTCATAATCAAGTCAAGCAAACAGTATAAGAATTTGGGACTATTACAATCATCTTTTTGAAGAAACATTCAAGTATTTCAACATGAATCTCTATCCATGTTTGGAGGCATCAATTTGTTTGAATACAATGATCAAAACAACAGGAAAATCCTTATCTTCTTGCAAAATCAAGGGATTGTCATACTAGTCTATACATTTTGTATGTTACCTCTAGTATATAAAAGGCAGTCAATTAAAGATATAGTCCACATAATGATATTCATTATCAATGTAGCCATGTTGAGTTGAAACATAATGGCTAGTGCAATGAAAGAGTTTTTGACTACTATCAAGATAAATACATAGTTCCTGTTGATGTCCACATCCATAGTACTTCAGTAAAAAAATTCAAGGCAAAATCAAAACATTCCAACAATACATGATTTTGTCAAAATCTCAGGATACTACTGTGAATGATGTGCTTCGTAAATATGCTAAGTATGCTGAGATATATGGAAATAAAACGTAGAAAAAGAAACATATAGCTAGGGTTTTGAATTGAATCCTCATAAAATATAAAGGGGTTTTGTTTTCTCTTTTACCCAGAAGTCGAAATAAAGCCACAACCTAGAACAAAAAGGCCGACCATGAATAATTTACAACAATTAAAGGAAACTTTCTCATCATTTTTTCTGAAAGAGGGAATGAAAATACATGAAATATACAGGAGAGGCCACAACCTGAATTGCCATATTTCATTTCTTTTTGATGGAGAAAGAAAATGCAGAAATAATGAAGAGAAACTGCATCCATGTTGCCTTTCAAATGAAATATAAACACACGGGAGAAAGATTTTAAGCTCATTTCTTTCTATGAGTTGCATATATACATATTTTTTCTCCTTCAAAAGATGCATGAAAAATATAGATATCAGCAAGCCGTGGCCAGAAAAATGAAAATGGAGAACTTACCAAAGAATTTTAGCACAATGACTACTGAGAAGATTCGATGAAACTCCTAGTGAACAAAAAAAATCAAACATAACCCTTGCATGGCAGTGCACAAGCAGAGAGAGTGAAAGTGAAAAATGCAAAATGAGGGAGATTTTAGGGTTTGAGGATTTTTACTCGATGCCCTAATCATTTTGATGAGTTTTTTTGCCATCTTTAAAATAAAAATCATTTCACATTATTGCGCCCATGGTATATGACTTTGAGTCAAAAGACCTAATCATTTTTGAGGAGATGGAGTTTGAAGACTATCATTTGACACTAAGGCATGTGCTTTTGAGAGAGCTACAAATAAGAATATGTTATTATTACATGTTCTAGTGAAGGAGTGGTTACTTGTGTGTTTTGCATGACTTTAGACAAAGTAAACTATGTCAATAAATATTAAAGGAAATATTTTATTACTTACCTTAATATTTACCATGTAATAGATGAAAATAAGACTATCATATGCCAAATATTAAAATAATCACAACTAATTATCTTTAATATTTAATCAATCAGTTACCTTTTCCCCAAAATCATGCAAGAAACACAAGTGAAGTAGAACAAATCATGCAAAGCCATAATGGAGCAAATGGTGGAGTTTTGAGTTCTGATTCCAGTTAGAGGAGTAAAAAGGGGGTCAATTTCAGTCAAACCTGTGGTGATAGTCAGTTTGAGCTTATTTTTTCTCAAATTGCTCCAATTCTGACTCCCCTTTTTATGGATTTTCTTCTTTACTCGTGAGAAGATATTTGGAGATATCTCACTTCTAGTTAGCTGTTTCTACCACCTCCTAGCTCTTGGAGTTACTTTTTGTATATATTGAGAAAATACTTAGTATTTTTCTTGGTTCTTGCTTCCATTACTCTTTTACACAACAGAGAGATTGGAAAGACTTGTAACTCATCTTTCATTATTTACAGTTTTAATACAATAGTACTTTATTTTCAGTAGATTGTTTAGAGTTTTGTAGAGCCTCCTTCAGGATATTCAATAGAAACAGAGTTTACCTTCACAATTTCTGGTGTTTTGTATCTTTTAAATGATTTGATGCAAGTTTAATGTGTTTTAAATTAGAAACCTTTAAATTTCTGTCTCATTTACTGATGCATGTACACAATAGTAGTTTATCACAGGTCATTGATTGTGCTCATAAGTTTATCTCTTCTGTTAATTTGTGAAAACCCTATTTTCCTTAGTAAGGAAAGGTTAAACAAATCCTTCTAGTGAAATATTTTTGTGATCAAGGTGCCCAAGTTGAGTTGTGTTAAAATTTTTCTGAGAATATTAGTTGTGAATAAGTCTGCATAGTAGTATTCTTCGGTGCATCACCTCTTAGAAATAATTTACCATTCAAGTTTCATTTAGTTTCAAAGATTAATCTTTCTCCCTTTTTCCATACAAGTCATTAGATTCTAGGAGATCAAAAGGGGAACCAACCCACAATCTAGAGATTCACCTTCGTTATGAGCATACCCACAGGCTCGAAGGTGTTTCCATGTTTCATGGGATTTCTAAGCTTCAAGCTTAGCATCTAGGGTGCAATCCTCATGACAACACAACCTAAAATATAAGGTATATCAATTTGAAGTACACTTTAATGTGATTTCTTGCAAAAATCATAAATTTTACATGTGAAATCAAAAATTGATAAATAAATTAAATTGCTCAGAAAATGACTAAAAACCTATTGGTAACATATAATTTTCTATTTGATAATATTACTTTATATTTTATAAGGATTATGCTTTTTTGCTAATCATCTTTGAATGTAGTAAATTGTATGTCAAAAACTTAATTTTTGAGACTACTAATACTTGTGTGTAGGTTCACATGTCAATATAAAAAAATTCAAACCATTCTCGCTCAATTTGTTATTTAATATTAAGTAAATCTATCTTATTTGTTGTGTTTTTGTGTGTGTTGTCAGTTTTTCACCATGTATTCTCTCCTCTTGTACCTTAGAGTGACCTTGATGATCAAAAGTGGTCTCTTCACTTGTGTGTCCCAAGGAACTTGCATGTTCTCTCTCCTTGCAACTGAGGGTTATCATGGAGATAAAAAGGTGTCTATTTATTTATTTATAGGTAGGATTGACTTGGATTTCATCACAAACTATTGACTTTAACCCACATTTTCTAATGGAGTATATAAATTGGGTGGAGAATTGAAGGAATTCTCCCTTGAAAGTTTATTTATCATTTGGGCTAAGCTTGTGTACACACCTAATTTTTTTTTGAACGTATCACACATTCCTAATTCACTATTTTCATCATTTTTGTCATTATCTTCTAATTCATCTTGATTTTAATTAAATACTTTTCAATTATTTGATTAAATTCACTATTTTCCTCTGATAATTAAATAATTAATATTGTTTGAATAATTCACCATAATTCACCATTTCCCTCTAATTCATCTTATTTAAATAATTTTCAATTATTTAATTAATCACTAAATTTTTTCTAACCCACCTAATTAAATATTTTTTAATTAAAAATCTAATTTCCTCCCATCTCACATAATTAAATAATTTCTTAATTATTTAATTAACTAATTTTCCTCCAACTTGCACTTTATTTATTCTATTTTCGAAAATGGAATATTCTCTTTTCACAAAATCTTGTCCTCTCACAATTAAATAAATTATTAAATTTATTTAATTACATTAATTCTTAGCAAATAAATATTCTATTTTCTATAGCATCAAAAATTGTCACCCTTGATAATTTCACACTATGTTTTTCCCCCCTTAAGCTATTGGACCTAATTGAACCCCTAATCTCCTAAATTATGCATTATGAGGCCTATTTTTATCGTTTTTTGACAAATTGCAAGCACATTTAACAAATGCATTTATCTGATACTTTATCCTTGACACCTTAATTCTTAGAAAATAAGGTTGGGACAGAGAAACCTTATGGTCACTTTGTCTCCCTATTCTACTTGGCCCCAAATTCAAATATGTTGGTGTCGACACTTTATTATTTCCAATTCAAGTTGCCAATGCCGGCTATCAGGATCTAGTTTGAGGGAAATTGAATAGATGCCTATAAATACTTGGTTATTACATCATTTGAAATCTATCTAGCATTAAAAATAAGCAAGAGGTGAAAACTATTGTCAAGAGCAAGTCAAGAGCATTCAAGAATAGATTTTCAATGATTTATTACAAGAATTCAAGATCCAAGCATCTTGTCAAATCATATGTGAGTTTATGTGTGTTCATGTTATCATTGTTTGTGAAGTCTAACCCTTTTGTAGGTCTCCAAGAAAATAAAGCAAGAAAGATCTAAGACCTTGAGGTGATGGGCATGACTTCATCCCTTCAAGGAAGCCATTGAAGGGTGGTGAGTTGCAAACACTTTGTTGATTCATCATTCCTTCCTATCATTTATCCTTTTATCACTGCCATTGTCATTGTAGAAGTGGAAACACTAACATGGGGTTCAACTAAGGTGAGCCCCTAAATGGTACAACCCTTCCTCTCTCTTTGAATGTGCATGTTTTGGGTTTGGAGAGGATTGAAGGAAGTTTGAAGATCCATCATTCACTATTGTATTTAAAACCCTACACCTTGACAACCCACAAAAACTCACCTATAGAATTATCCAACAATGATTAGACAAATTTGTAGGCAAAAATCGGAAGCTCAGATCCAACATCAGAGGATTGTGAAATTATAATTGAAATATATCTACAAGGGCATAGAAACCCTTGGGAAGCTTTGTCCTCCTATTCAGGTCAGCTCCAAATTTATAGGGTAGGTATATAGAACTTTGGCTTTCTTAGATTTGCTAGTAAATTTTTGTTACAATTTCTTAGTTGTCAGAGTCTTGCATTTTATATTAGGGAACATAGTTTAATTAGGTTAATCAAGGAAAATAAATTCCAATCAATTCCCAAGGCCAAAAAGGGGATACAAATCTAGGTTTGACTGATTCACCTTCATGGTTGAAAGTTAATCTAATCACCTCGTTGATTTGCATCCTAAATGATCCTATATAAAAAGGAAAAGTGACCCTAGGTTCTTAACATAAAACTTAAGGTCCACCTTTTTATATGTTTCATTTTGGTGAACCTTACATATTAACATTATATACCTTCTGAAATTTCACCCTATATCTAAGTTTTGACTTTCATTGTTTTGTATTGTTCACTTAAGGTTTCATTTTTGCATCATAAAAGATATAAAAATTTAAAAAATTGTGTATAATATTGCATCATAGGTTGCAATAGGGTTAATTTTACTCATTTAGGTCAACTATAAATTCAAAATTGCATGCACAATTGTAATTTATTGTTCAAGCATTGTTACACATTTTCATTTAAGTTACATTGTCTTAAATTGAGCAAATTCTAGAAAAATATTCACTATCAGACCTATTTGCGCACAGATCCAAAATCCTTAAACAATATCATACACAGTCAAACTTTGAATTTTTTGAAACCTTTTCCAGGATATAGATGCCCTTGGGTGGCTTTTTCCTAATATTTTTGGCTAAAATTTTAATTTTCTCAGATCTTTGTTTCTGTGTTCTCTATATGCTTCTACTGTTTGAATTTTGTTTCTGAATTTTATCTATCCTATAATTGTCTTTTTTGCTCAAAATGTTGCTAGCTTGATCCATAGGGCATAACATCATGTTCTCATTGCAAAAATATTGTTTTTATCACAATTCATGTTCTATTGTCAAATCTTGTTAAGCATTTCAAGGAATTTTCATTACAAGCATGTCCAAATGAGTTTATTTCTCTTTTGTTTTTTTTCATTGATCCCTCTCCTACTATCTCTCCTATTTGTGAGGTTAGCTTTGTGCAAGAGAATGTAATAATTGATAATCATGAAAATAATGTTTTTTCTTCTCCTGATACCTCACCTACTTGTGAAGAAGGTATCTTGGTGTTAGAAGATCCAATCATTGAGCTTCTTGAGAATCTTGTTTGCTTCTCTTCACCTAGATCTCCTAGTTGGGAATATATTGTTGGACAAGAGGATGACATAATTGATATATTCCTTTCAAAATATTGTAATATGGATTACATAGATGAAGATTTATAAATGCACAATTGGATATTAGATATCATCTAATTATTGGATCTTCCCCTTTAATTATTGGACCTCCTAAAAGTCCTCTAATTATTGGACCTCCTAAATCACCTCTCATTATAGGACCTCCTAAACCTCATGGCCATATCGTAAGCTTTACAAAACAACTCACTAGTAATCATGTGTCAAAGCAACCAAGTTATCATACTATTTCTCACACATATGACACTAGAAACAATAAGCAACCAAAACAAACACCCAAATCCATTCCATTACCTCAACCATACCTCTCACCCACACCTAACATTTCACAATGTAGTGGTAAAGAATTTGATCTTGTTGAAAAACTTTGTAACACTCCTGCTAAGATCTGCTTGTGGGATTTGATTTAAAGATCACTTGTCTATCATGGCATACTTTAGAATGCTTTGAAAAAAAAATGTTGTCCCTCCTAGTACACAACCAAATGATGTGGTAGCCTTTCTTGAAGCTATTAATGAAGCTAATTTGGATATTGTATTTCATCAAGATGAATTACCCCCTTTGAAAACACAAAAAAAAAAATGCCTTGATGATAAGGGCTATTATTAACAACATTGGGATTAGGCATTACCATTATTGAAAATGGTTTAGGACATAATGTTTCTAGTGTTAACCTTTTGGATAGAATAGGAGTGGACAAGACTAAAATTCAACCACCTGATTTGTCTATTCATGGTTTTGATAATGTGGGAAGACAACCACTTGGTGTAGTAAGAGGAGGAGAATGGGAGATTTAACAAACAGGAGGAGAGGATGCAAATTTTGGAGTAGAAGATACTTGAGAAGGCGGGGGACAACAAAGTCCAAGCCTTGGAAAATATGATTAATGGAATAATAGAGGAAAGATTGAAAGTGTTGGAGAAAGGTATGAAAGCAAAAGGAAATGTCCATAAAAGTCAAACCCTTGAAGAAGTAGTTAAGAATGTGTGTATGGTGGTTGATGTTGTGATGAAGAAAGTTGTTATGGCTATTGTCTCAGGGATGGGAAAAATCAAGAAGCGGCAGAAGAAGAAAGCAACAGGTGATGGTGAGGACCTTGCTAGTAAGATGGAGCTAAAGGCAACTGTGCATGGTACTATTGAAGATTTGGTCAAAGCTTGGAAGCTGATTGAGGATGCATAGCTTGGTTGCTTTGCTGTGCTAGTTTCTTTTGTTTTTTGATGCTTATTTCTTCTATGTTTAAATGGACTGTTGCTACTGGTTATGGCCGTGGGTGCCTGAACTTAAATATTTATAATGCTATGTATATTTTAAGTAGGAACTTTATGATGGATGTCTATAAGCACTGTAGATGGATAGGAAGGATTCTATTGATGATAGTTTTTGGTTTTTTGATTCGTATGATAGAACTGAAATGTTTGATAGAAAAGGGATTGGTTAAGCTTTTTGGTTGGGGGATTGGGAAGTTTGGTGGGCTTCCTATTTTTTCTATTTCTCACCATTGGCTGTTATGTTCTTGATGTACTTTATGTTCAGGTCAGGGCCCTTTTTCCCTGCTTAATCAATCAAAAAAATTACCTATCAAATTTGGTAAGGTTGTATTTCAAAATCCTATCCATGTCATGCCTCATGACATTTTATATAATCTTCTCTTTAATAGAACATGGATTCATGAGATGAAAGGTGTGCCTTCAATGCTTCATCGTTTAATGAAATACAAATACAAAAATAACGTTTACACAATAAAGGTTGATCCTAAATATCAGAATTGTTTATAAACTAAAATAGGAATACATAGTTCTTTTAGAACATTGTTACCAACTTCAAAAGTGGAACCTTTACAAATTGAAGACAAAGATGAGTGTCTTTCATCTGAAAAAGTTGTTGGATGATGATTGGGGATTGTTTTATTTCATACCTATGTTCATAGGGGAATACAAGATTACACCATCAAAATCAAGAAAAGAAAAAGAAGCTATAATGGTATCAACACAACCTATCACCGAATCATCAAAAACATCCATAACTTTTGTAAAAGAGGAAAACATAAATTAAACATCCACTGATGATGGAACTGATTATGAGAAGCCACCTTCTTCAAAAGAAATGGAAACCATTTATGGAAGAGGTTACCAAATTTTAAATTTTTTTGGGTATAATGGAAAACAATATGGTGTAAAATAACAAGGTATACGTGTCCCCATAGAGCCTAACATGTAAGAAACAACAAGAGGTCTTGGTTATTGTCCTCAAAAAATAATGAAAGAATCAAAAATACCTTCACTTAATCATACAAGAGACAAATAGCATTAGTTGCTACTCCTTTCCATGTGGTAGTTGTAGTATCATAACATACTCACTATCATGCATGAAGGTATAAACTAGGCTTTATGAAATCATATTTCATCTCCCAAGGAGTAGCTCATCATCATCTATTTTGGGCTCATCTTTGTCCCTACACTTGGGGGGCAAGGGGTTAGGTAGCTGTATGTTAAGTGTATTCCTTCTAGTAAGGGATCCCTTTGTATCTCCTTAAAATGTTAGTGTAGCAAGTACACTAACATTGTAAGGGGGGCATATAGTCCCCTTCTCATTGTTTGTGTAAGGAATGGTCCCTTTTTAGAGATGATAGCATACATCTCCTAGAAAGTGTGACCTTAGTAATGAAAGTGTGGCCTTCTTGATCTATGCGAGTGTCTCCTTTGTGGTGATATTGGGCTTGATATCCTTAAGAGTGTAACCTTTCTTGGCATATGACGTTCTCCTTGGTGGTAATGCTATGATTAGTATTCCCTAAGATGTGAGTTTCTATTTGACAACTTGTCCTCTCTTGGTGGTGATGTCATGTGTGATATTCCCTAAGGTGTGACCCTTCATATATTGAGGAATGCCCCTTTGTTGACTTTTTAAGGCACCTTTTATGGTGGTGTTGTTTATAACACCCCTTGAGGTTTTGGTCTTGTCTTGTTTCATCTTCTTAGACATTTATATACCTTCTGAGGCGAGTCTTTTCACCTTCTTAGGAAAGTTGTTGCACCTTCTTAGGTGATTTTGGCATTTATGTGCCTTCTTAGGCGAGTATTTGTACCTTATTAAGTGATTTTTTACACCTTCTTAGGTGATTTTGACATTTATGCACCTTCTTAGGTGATACTTTGGAAAATTGGTTCATAAATTCAGCATAGCACAACTTGTTGATTCATGGATACCTCTTTTAACATGGCCATCGAGCATAACACACCTTGCTTGATAGTAAAGCTATGTGTTTCATGAGTGTTTGGAATAATGAAACTTTCTATTCCTCATGAGAGAATTCCTTCATCTAACATTCATTCGATGGATGAAGTTTGGTATTTGAGACAATTTAAGACTGAGGTATCTTTTCCTTACTGACTCGAATCCTTTTAGTACTAACCTTGTGTTTTGTTGTGTGTATTTTTATGTGTTTTCTTTGTGTTTACATTGTGTTTGCATCATGTTTGTGTTCATTTTGTTGTCATTTACATGTTATGTTATATCATGTATTTTCGTCATGCATGCTCTGTGATTTTTGACATGCATGTTTGTGTAAGTTTTCTTGTTGCATTTTATATTTATGTGTGTTCCTTTGTGCTTATGTTGTATTTCCATGGGATCTTGGATCTTGGGGGCTTGTGCACTCCCCCTTGATCCTTTATCATCCTATATCTTCAACATTTGGACAATCAAACCCCTCTTGGAATATATTTTCTACTTTAGTGTGATTATGAGCGTAAGTTCTTACTCTCACTAAAGTGAGGGCTAAATGTAGCGTTGAAAATTGTCACCCTTGACAATTTCACACTATGTTTTCTCCCCCTTAAGTTATTGGACCTAATTGAACCCCTAATCTCCTAAATTATATATTCTGAGGCCTATTTTCATCATTTTTTGGTAAAATACAAGCACAAAACAAATTCATTTATCTAATACTTTATCCCTGACACCCTAATTTCCAAAAATAGGGTTGGGATATAGATTCCCTATGGCAGATTTGTCCCCCTATTCTGCCTAGCCCCAAATTCAAATATGTCGGTGTTGACACTTTATTATTTGTAATTCAAGTTTCCAATGTTGACTATTAGGATCTAATTTGTAGGAAATTGAATAGATGCCTATAAATACCTAGTTATTGTATCATTTAAAATCTATCTAGCATTAACAACTAGAAAGAGGTGAAAATTATTGTCAAGAGAAAGTCAAGAGTAGATTTTAGTGATTTACTGTAGTAATTCAAGATCCAAGCACCATGTCAAATCATATGTGAGTTTATGTGTGTTCATTTTATCATTGTTTGCGAAGGATAACCATTTGTAGGTATCCAAGCAAATCAAGAAAGAAAGATCCAAGACCTCGAGGTGATGTGCATGACTTCATTCCTTCAAGGAAGCCATTAAAGGGTGGTGAGTTGCAACACTTTGTTGATTTATCATTCCTTCCTATCAATTATCCTTTTATCATTGACATTGCCATTGTGGAAGTGGAAACACTAACACGGGTTTGAATAAGGCTAGCCCCTAAATGGCACAACCATTCCTCTCTCTTTAAATGTGTAGGTTTCAGGTTTGGAGAGGATTGAAGGAAGTTTGAAGATACATCATTCATTGTTGTATTCAAATCCTACACCTTGACAACCCTTTGTAGGTCTCCAAGAAAATCAAGCAAGCAAGAAAATCAAGCAAGAAAGATCCAAGACCTTGAGCTGATGTACATGACTTCATTCCTTCAAGGAATCCATTAAAGGGTGTGAGTTACAACACTTTTTTGATTTATCATTCCTTCCTATCAATTATCCTTTTATCATTGACATTGCCATTTTGGAAGTGGAAACACTAACACAGGTTTGACTAAGGCTAGCCCCTAAATGGAACAACCCTTCCTCTCTATTTAAATGTGTATGTTTTAGGTTTGCAGAGGATTGAAGGAAGTTTGAAGATACATCATTATTTTTGTATTCAAATCCCTACACCGTGACAACCCAGGAAAACTCACCTAGATAAAATTATTTGACAGTGATTTGAAAAATTTGTAGGAAAAAATCAGAAGCTCAGATCCAACATCAAAGGATTGAAAAAATAGAATTGGAATATCTCAACAAGGACATAGACACCCTTGGGCGGCTTTGTCCTCCTATTCAAGCTTGCTCCAAATTTATAAGATAGGTACATAGAAATTTTCCTTTCCCAGATCTATTGGTAAATTTTTGTTATAGTTTCTCAGTTGTCGGAGTCTTGCATTTTTATAATAGGGTACATAGTCTAATTAGGTTAATCAAGAAAAATAAATTCCAATCAATTCCCAAGGCCCAAAAGGGAATGAAAATCTAGGTTTTATTGACTCACCTTCATGGTTCAAAGTCAATCTAATCACCATGTTGATTTTCATCCTAAATGATCCTATACAAAAAGGAGAAGTGACACTATGTTCTTAACATAAAACTTAAGGTCTACCTTAAAAAATGGAATATTATCTTTTCAAAATATATCCCTCCATAAAATATCCTAAAATATCTCCCTTAAATTAGGGGATCATCTTCAATTAACTGAATCTCTCATTCAATCTTGACCATTGATCTCTTGATTCAATCTCTAAGATCTTCATCCTCTGATCTCCACTATTGATCAAACCTTCAAGAATTCAATAAAATAATCTTTCTCCTTCATTCAAATTTATTCAAAATATTCATGAACTTGAGCATCCATCACTTTTGTGCGAGTCAAGATCTTCATCAACAAGCTTTTGCAACACGGGTTATGCATAACTAAGCAATCCATAAATTGAACTGGCATAATTCAACAATGGAGTACTAGGTTTATATGATTTTATTTAAGTAATTTAATCTTGATTTGAGTTATACTCTTGATTTATGTTTTATTCATTTAAGCATTACATTCAAATTCAATGATTAATGAGTTTATTTGATCTTTTATTTGTGTGTTTTTAGTATTTTCTAACCCTAATTGCTTAATTTTTTGTCTATTTTAATTCCCATTATTCCCATTATACATTTTGGCATGCCCGATGGGACCCACATCTTGAATTTGATGTCAATTTTAGTTTTTGATGAGTTACAGGTTACAATGACACATTTGAAGTAGATCAACACTTTTAATTTTGTAGATCGATGCTTTTGACAAAAATCGATACTGTTGATTTGTATAGTGATGCTTATGAAGTTTTTCAATGCTTCTATTTTTTCTATGATTGTAGGTTACAGTGATGCATTTGATAATTATAATGGTGCTTCTAATACAAATCGAATTGGTTGCACAATTACAATGATTATTTTAAGGTATATCAACACTTTTGATATTATTTACGACATTTGACTATTATAGTGGTACATTTGATTGTGTATTTTCAATTTTTACCCTAACCATAACGCGTACTTGATATTTTGAGACTAACATATCTATGTAGCCTTGGTATACATTGGGAGAAGACAAAAAATCTTGAAACTATTAACGAGCCTTCTTGTAGGGTAACACACATTTAAATTTAGGCTTTAATTATTGAATTGATTGCTATGTTTGGTAGAATATTGGTGTGTATGCTCTCTCCTTGTGCTACGTGTGATCTTGGAGATAAAAACACCACTATTTTGCATATATTTTGTACACTTGAGGAATAATAGTAAAGTATTCTCTTCTCTTGTGTCATGTGCGAGCTTGAGAATCAAAAACTCTAGTATCTTCATTTAATTCAGTACAAGGCCTACTTGGGGATTTCATCACCTCAAGGACAATCTCAACCATGTTTACTTATGGGGTATATAAAGGGGGATAATGAAATTTGTACCCCAAGGTTTAGCCAACATTATTTAATCCAAGCCTCACGACCCTTAGACCACCAAGACATGTATAGGCGATGAGAAGAGGGGAGAACCCCCTTGGCTCAGGCATCCTTGGATGGGCTCACTGTTCATGGAAAAATTATGAACCTTATTTTAAGAAGAATTTAAGACCATAGACCATTGGATTAGTATGGTGCAAGGTACAATATCATGCCTGAAGTTACTCATAATGTACTCTTCTCTTGTTGAGGTGACATAATTACTTGTTAGGACCTAGTCCTTTTGATAAAAGGGGTGTTGAGGTGGTGCATGGCCTTATCATACCCTAGTTATACATTAATTTGAAGATGTTACACTTTGGTGGGTAGGCCTCTACTAAGTCAATACACCTATATAATTAGCTAGGCTATGATTTTTGATGTGTTTTCTTGTCAAGACCCATGATCGCCATATAACAACTTTTCTTTGAAAAGACTCACAATATTATCCTACTTTATACCTTGAAGTTAGTCCTATATGCTATTCCCTGCTATTTTATATCTCTTTCTAGAAAAAACAAACCTAAATCAATCCTCAAAAAAATCAAATAAGTCTAAAAACCTAGGCATATTTTAGGCTTAACTTGCAAAATCTCGCCTCTATGTTACAGTGACAAGCTGTCATAGTGACATGTTTGCAGTTTTGTAGCGCTTTTGATTGCAGCTTGACCCTTTTTGTAAATCACATCGATGCTTTTGAATTACATATTGATGATTTTGCACAACTCGATGTATTTGATCAAAAAAATTGCTCTGTGTCAATCCTAAAACCCTAAATTTTACATAATGACACTTTTGCTACAAATCGTCACTTTTGACTTACACAGTGACGTGTCTGAAAAATCTTGACACTTTTTCCATAACTAGTCACATTTGATAGGGGCAGTACCATAATTTTGGCTAGTTAAAGCAACACTTTTGAAATAAACAATGATACTTTTGATAATCAAATAATTTTTTCCATAATCCCTAAAATTCTAGATTCTTGTATTCAACAATAGGTCATTATAGAATATGAGACTTGTAATAAATAGACTTGTAGTGATAATAAATCACCCAAAACAATAAATAAAACATTCACACACATCTCATATCATCCCTTCACTTTGGACTTATAGAATCGCATCCTTTTAGTTTTGGACCAAACAACAACCTCATAATCAGGCTCAACGAGGGCGTGATGGATATAGATCCAAAAGGGATATCCTCACATCATATCTTATAAACAAGACCTCAGAGAGGGATCATTGGAACACTAAGAGGTCTGTTGAGATAGGAAGAGACAATAGTTGGAGGTATAGTTGACTCAATTGACAGTAGAGAGAGATGGAGAGAGGACTACAAGATAACAACTAGAGGTTCTAGGGAAAGGTGCATCGGTGAGCACGAAAAAGAACATGTGAGAGGTGAGATTAGTCACCCAAGAGGATAATTATTATAGGACACTCTATGAGGTAGTGGTGCCACTTGGGAGGATACAACCTCAATTTTTTGTGAGGAGCACAGTGGCAGGATAGTTTGACAGATCAGAGGGAGTATTAGTCAGTCGTCCACCCTCGTCACAGTAGCAGACTCAACAAAACAACAATCAAGTGGTTAGGGGTCCATAGGTCAGGTACCTAGGCACAACAGGTAGTTCCTCCTCATCCTCCTTCTCCAGGTCGAGAGGAGAGGGGGATCTCCATGTAGATTATATCTTTGTATATACCTTGATGTATAGATAAATTGTAGACATATTATTTGATGATGTACATATGTATTGATGTCTTTTGATAGCCAATTGTATACACATTTGATGTATAGATTTTGTACCATGACACACTTTTTGATGATATATGAGATATGGAATTTTTTGGACTATGACTATGTTATGGATGTTATGGATAAATATTTTTTATTTCTACATGATTTGATGTATGCATTTAATAATTCCATGATATGACATTATATGTTTTATGATCTAATGATGTTATGCTATGAGTTATGTGAAGTTATGATAGTTATGTTGATACTACTGAATCATGGATGTAGGATGTATTATATGATGTGTGATATATATGTAATGCTATGATTTTTTGTATTTTTGATGATATATATGATGAATATGCAGGATGTATGATATATGATGCTACTAATGAGCGGTGGATGCAAGATGCGATGGATATTTTTGTGTATGTCATGATACTCAGATATAATTATTAGTATGATGAGTAGGATAGAATAAATGATAGATGATTAGATGGATAGATATAATTGGATATGCTATTGATCAAATATCAAGAAAGCTATAATAATGGTTGATTTGATATTTATTAGAAATAGGATGAGATAAGATAAGATAAATGATTTTTCTTTTGCTTTAGGTTATGCTAAAGAATGTAGAGACTTTTTTTATTTTGATATAGCAAGTAGACACTATGCATCAAGGTATGAAGAAATAGGGTGGAATTGTATCTATTACATGGAATTTGAATTTACAAAAAAATAGGAGTATCCTTATTCATACCTGACATACAAAAAACTTGTTTGATCATGTGAGAGAATAAAACCTTGAAGCAAGTTAGGCCTTCTGCACAAATAGGTATAAAAACCTAATATGTAAAGGTCATTGTATTCCTTGAGACTATCCCTACACACATCATGCAAGTATTTGCCATGGTCATATTACAAGAACATACCAAAAACACAATAGACGAAAGCAATGACTATGACCCATTACATACCCGTCTAGACATACAAAGATATTGAAGATCAAGGTGGCTTCGAGAAAGTGATTGAATGAGAGAAAAGATAAATCAAAAGAAAAAAACCGACTAACCAAAACATATCAATGTCATATCTCTTACCGGAAATTATAATTGTTGATCTGTGATTGTGCCTATGGTAGGAGCGATATATCCGTTAAGGCAACAATATTGGATGTTGAATTAGCTTCTTTTAGACAATTTACATGTAGGTAATTGGTTTTCCTTGACAATGATCGAAACTTGCAATTTCTCATGAATGTTTTTGTTTCGATGATTGTCATACTTGCTTGTGCTTACTTTGTAAAAGTTGAATGTGACGATAGGTTTATTTTGGATGGAAATTTTATTGCAAAATGGGGTGAGTTGCGATAATTTGTTTTTGACGTTTCTTTGAATTTTTTTGAACTATTTGGATGTTTTTAAACTTTTTTTGGGTATTTGAGGTTATTTTTGGATTTTTGGGTTTATTTGGATGTTTTTGGATTTTTGGGTTTTGGTAGTAAACAAGGATCCAATTTTACAACTAGATCAAGGAATATTCCCCTAGTTAGATGTATGATCACTTTATTAGGGGCTAAATGAGTGACTCTAAGATTATGCTAGATGATGCAAGTAGCGATAGATATTTGTCAAATACCAAGCCATGCTAAGGATGTAGGTGGAAATATGATGGATGGATAGATGAAATGGATTTATTAATGAATGAAATAGGAAAAAACTTTGATAGATGATAGATGGTGCTTATTTACACATGGCGCCTATTTTGTAGGTTTTCACCAAGGTACTTGTCCAAAGCCTACCGAAGTGGTTTTCGCTATAGGACAATTTTTTTCTTTACTACTATTTTATCCTTTTTTGGATTTTTTCATATTTTCTTGTTTTTTTTTGGATAAGAAACCCCAATGGGCTAAGCATATAACCATTTGAGGTGAATATTGTTTATAGGCTCCTCTAAGGGGTCACCTTTAGGTGTTGCTATTTGATAAGCTCTAGATCCATAGCTTGAAATAACTACAAATGATCTTAACCAATTACGTTCAAACTTTATGTTGTTATCCTAATCCAATTGATTCTTTTGGCTCTCTTTAAGGACTAGATCTCCCACTTGGAATTTTCAACCCTTGATCTTCTTGTTGTAGCTTCGGTGGAGAAAATTCTGGTAGGATTGAAGATGGTCAAGTGCTTGAAGATGTATTTCATCCAAAAACTATAGCTCATTTAGTTTGGATGATATATATTCTTCATCATCAATAAGGTGTTACAATGAGACCCTCAATGATGGGAGCTCATCCTTAATAGGTAAGATGGATTCAATATCATAGAACAAAGAGTATGGTGTGACACTAATAGGTGTTTTGGTACTCGTTCGGTATTCCCATAAGGAAATATTGAGTTGTAATTTCCAATCACAACCAATATCATTAATAATATTTTTTTAGGATTTTCAAGATGGTTTTGTTAGATGCTTCTACTTGGTTATTCCCTTGAGGATAGTAGAGTGTGGAGAAATAGTGTTGGCTATGAAATTGAGCACAAAGATCTCAAAAATCCTATTTCTTAAAGGGTGTTCTATTATCCATAATGGTAGCTTGAGGGACACCACACTGAAAAATTAAGTAGTTTAAAATAAACTTAGAAATTTGCTTGTTGGTAATATATGTTAGAGGAATGACTTTGACCCACT
This sequence comes from Sequoia sempervirens, assembly GCA_007258455.2. NCBI lineage: Eukaryota > Viridiplantae > Streptophyta > Pinopsida > Cupressales > Cupressaceae > Sequoia > Sequoia sempervirens. Next base: position 138,669,001 of record VDFB02358134.1, on the reverse strand, counting down.
TTGTGAAATGCTGGGTGGTAGTGATGATAAACTTATGTCCATTACAATATGTGGAGGAAATATTTACTATGAGGTCAAGCCCCCATTGTGAAAATGGCCAAGGTATAGTTATGGGTTGCAATTCCTACAATGGAGCATGAATAAGATGACCATGTTGACAGTGTAGAAATTTCTTCACAAACTAATTTGCTTCTTGTTTCATAGTCATCCAATAGAATCTAGTTCTCAAAAAATTATTAGAAAGGGTAGGTCCACTTGAATGTGACCCAAAAATTCCTATGTGCACCTCTTGTAGGGTAGTTGTAGCCTCTTCTGAGTTAAGGCACCTAAGTAGTGCACCATCGAGACTCTTCCTATAAAGGGTATCACCAATAAGTGGGATAATCATCAGATAATTTTTTTTTTGAGGTTGGTAGTAAGATTGGGTGGTATGATACCATTTTTGAGGTATTGGTTGATGTCATGGTACAAAGGGGAATTGGGACCATTAATTTTGCACACAAATTTTGATTCAGGAACTTCGAATGTTGGCATCAATAGTTTCTCAACAAGAAACTCACACAAGTGTGAATATTATGTGACATGTCTAATAGAGACCCAATTGTCGCCATAGCATCTGCTACCTTCTTATTGATACTAGGAATTTTCTCAAATATAATGATAGTAAAGTATTCCTTGAAGCTATCTATCATTATTTTGTATGACATCAATTTTTCATCTTTCATCTGATAGTTGTCGTTGACCTGTGTCACTACCAGTTATGAATCACCATAAATAGGTATAGTTATTTAATCTTCCACTGTATGGACATCCTCAACCTTGTTATGAGAGCTTCATATTTGGATATATTATTGGTACAAGGAAAAACAAGCCAAAATGATTTAGGCATACAATTACCTTGAGGGGTGACAAAGAGGATTCCAATTCTTGATCCATGTTGAGTATGAGAACCATCAAAGTATAGTTCCCATTGACTAATGGGAGTGCTGGTGAATATTAATTCATATATGAAATTTAACACAAGAGTACTTTCATCATATATCAGTGCTTCTAATAGTTGATCTATTATTACTTGTCCTTTGATGGATTTTCTATCCATGTACTCTATGTCAAATTCATTGAGAATCATAACCCATTTTACCATTCAGCCTGGGACTATTTCCTTAGAAAAGAGTTGCAACCTATTACTATACCATCTTGATTTTTAAAGGGTGTATTGTTTTCAGTGATGATGTTGTGGGGAACACCATACCATAAAATTAGGTAGTTAAGGATGAACTTCACTATCGATTTTCTAGTGATGTAGGTTAGTGGGACGACTTTTATCCACTTCAAAAATTACTAAGTGGTGATAATGATCAACTTATGACCATTATATGAGGTGGGGGAAATGCTACCTATGATATTGAATCCTCATTGTGAAAAGGGCCATGGTATAGTAATAGGTTGCAACTCTTGGGCCAGTGTGTGAATGAGATCTCCATGCTGCTAAAACTATATAAATCTATTTGTAAATGGGTGTACCTCTTGATCCATGGTAGGCCAATAGTATCTTGTCCTTAGTAGATTTTTAGCAAGGTTCACTAGAATGTGACCCACAAACACCTTTGTATGCCTCATGTAGGGAATTTTTATCCTCTTCCGAGTTAAGAGATCTAAGTAATGTACCATTGAGACTCTTTAGATATAAGGTGTCACCAAGAATGGTAAAGAGAGATGATTAACAAATAAAGGTTTTATTTTGGTTTATGGTTAGGCTGGGTGGGATGGTACCATTTTGTAGGTAAGTGTAAATATCATGGTGTCATGGTGAATTGGGACCAATAATTTTGCACATCAATTCTCAAGGGCATCAAAGGTAGGGACCAAAATTTTTTCAAATAGAAACTCATGCAACTGTGACTATTATGATGTATATCTAGGAAAGATCCAATAGTATCCATAGCATTTACAACCTTATTGTTCACTATAGGTATTTGATCAAAGGAGATAGTAGAAAAGTATTTCTTGAAGTTGTCAATCATTATCTTATATGGGAGAAATCTATCATCCTTTATTTGATATTCATCAGTATCTTGTCTAATGACTAGCTGTGAATCACTATAAACCTATAACTCTTTGATTTTCCATTGAATAGCCATTCTAAGTCCTATGATAAGTGATTCATATTTGACAATGTTATTAGTACATGAAAATTCCACCAATGTGATGTTTGGAATACAATCACCTTGAGGGGTGATGAATAGGACTCCCTCCCCTAAACAATGTTATGTATGTGAGCCATCAAAGTGCAATTTCCATTGATTGGTAGGAGTGATGGTGAAAATTGATTCATCTTGAAAGTTTAATATAAAATGCTTACCATTGTATAAAGTTGATTTAGTTAACTGATCTATAATGAACTATCCCTTTATTTATTTTTGGTCTACATAATTTATGTCAAACTCACTTAGTATCATAACCCACTTAGCCATGTTACCAGTGAGAGTTTATTTTGACAATAAATACTTCAATGGATTGGATTTCAAGATGAGATTAGATCGGTGATTAAGAATGTAGTGTCATAGATTTTGTGATGCAAATATGATTACTAGACATGCTCGCTTAATAGGAGTGTAATTAGGACCGTAGCCTACTAATATCTTGATTATGTAATAGACCACTCTCTCTTTTCTAGAGTCATCATGTTGTTCCAAGAGATCTCCTAATCCTATAGATGTGGTTGAAATATACAATATAAGTTGCTTGGCTTGTATTGGAGGAATAAATAATGGAGGTGAAGCCAAGTAACCTTAAGTTGCTAGAAGGCTTGTTGACATTTCTCATCCCATTTGAATATGACATCTTTGTGTAGGAGATGAGAGAATTGATGACATTTATCTACTAACTATGCTATGAACTGTCCACTAGATTGTACCTTTTCATGAAGACTATGAAGTTGTTTGAGAGTCTTTGGTGGAGGAATCTCAATTATGGTTTTAACCTTTATTTGGTCTACTTCAATACCTCTACGAGACACAATGTATCCCAATATATTCCTTGAAAGTATACCAAATATGTATTTCTTGGTGTTTAGCCTTACTTGATACTTGTATACCCTATCAAATATTTTTGCAAGAACATCCAAATGTCCTTTCCTTGTGATTAATTTTGATAGAAAATTGTTTACAAAATCTTCCATTATGTTGTGGAGCATGTTATGGAAAATCACTATGATATCTCTTTAATAGGTTGCACTTGCATTCTTAAGACCAAATTGGATTATATTCCAGTAATAGGTACCCCAAGGTCAAGTGAATGTTGTCTTATGTTGGTCTTCTTGTCCTATATGGATTTGATTATATCCTCAAAAACTATCCATGAGGGAAAGAATCTCATGACCCTTTGTCAAATCCACTATGATGTCTATGTTTGGTAACAAAAAATCATCCTTAGGACAAGCCTTATTTAGATTTTTGAATATGTACATATATGGATTCCCCAATGGGATTTGAAACAAGTACAAGGTTTGAAACCCATTTTGGGTAATCTATTGGCCTTATAAAGCCAACATCTAAGATATTTTATAGTTCTACCTTAACTAGTAGTGTAATTTGGGGATGTATCTTACGTAGTTTTTGTTTTACAAGTTTTTCCTCTAGGTATACCATCAAATGATAGACTACCAATGTTGTATACAATCTATGAATGTATGCATATGACCAATAAAAAATGATAATCCGTGCCTCAAGGAATGAAGTGAATTCATTTTTCTATTTTGGTGTCAATGATGTTGCAAAGAATGTAATCTTGGGAGTGTTGATTGTTCTAATGTTAACTTACTTTGATGTATCTACTAGAAATAATTCTCTCTTGATGCTTAGTGATAATAGGGAGGTTGAATCCTTCATATGTAGGAACCTCAAAGAGGTTTTCACCCTTGTATATATCCTTTATTTTTACTTTTTCATGATCTGAAAGTGCCACATTATGGTTTTCACTAGGGGATCTATTTTTCATTTTTATGTTTTCTCTTTTGTGACTCAAAGATACAATTTTCCCCCAAAATTATGCCTGTACATCAAATTCTATGTCAAAACCTTCTTTGCAGTCTCTAGGTGGTATACCATCTCTAAGTCCCATAAACTCAATAATAGCATCATCATTTTTTCATGTCCAAAATCTTTGCTTATTGTTGATCCCAATCGATAAGTTGAAGATATATAAGTGGTAGGTCGTTGACTTGCAATGGAGATATAAAGGATATAGATTTTATTGTGTTGATGTATGTGTTCTCAAATAATTTAGTGATGTACATGAAATATTCCTTGATGGTATCATCATTAGAAGTTTCAACTGTAGGAAAGGCTTCAACTACCTTACTAAGGGCACACTTGATGTTAGGAGTAACATTAACTAATGAACCATACCCAAGCCCTTGATATTTTTGTCTCTTATCTATAATTATAGGTTCTCTTATTCCTTGTTGATATAGTCCAAGGTCACCTTGACCTGTGAATCCCATGTTCTTTATGATCTAGAACTCTTACTATGATGTTCAATTGTAGGGTTGGTTGCTCTTTCTCTTCTTGGTATCACCATTTACAAATGTCTTCTTCTATAACCTCTTTGTTTAACTCTCCCCACTTTGGGAATACTATGGGTTAAAATATGATAATGGAAGGTTTTTCCTATATTTTTTGGTTTACCATACTGTATAGGAGTGAATTTTCTCCCCATGTGCAAATCCCCTTTTTTCCTTTATCCACCTTAGAAAACCAAGTTCAGAGGCTTAATTCCACATAAGCCAGCTGCTTTTGTCACACTTGGCACATATTTTGAGCATTGGTGGAGGTGTTTCTATTTGGGATGCCCGCATTGCGCGTAGATGTCCATGCGGCACACTTACGTCCCTGGAAGATTCTTGCGGTTGAACCTGCAGAGGCGTTACACTTCTCATTCGGAGTCAAGTTGTAACACCCTCTTCAGATGACTGACCCAAATATGGCCATTTTATTCATCTCCTCTTCAAATTCTCTCCTTCTACATGCATTATAACTTCTTCACTTCATTCACAAGCTCACTCTCAGACTCTTGCCCTCACTCTCAAGCATTCTAGCAGCATTCTTGCACTCCATTACAACAAAATACATCACTCCATCACTTTGGTAGAGCAAGTTGGGGACAAACACCATTGCAACAGAGGCTCAAGTACTCTCATTTTCTCCTTCAAGTAGCCTTGAGTGCTCTTGGTGGAGGTGGTAAGCTCCCTTTCCTCTCCTCTATCACTTGGTTGAGTAAGCACCTTTACTATTTTGTAGTGCTTTAGTGCTCTTTCCTACTTTTTTTTCTTTATCTCGCTTTCTTGGTTGTCCGTGGAGGTGGAAAAACCTAAATGGGGGTTTGACTGAGGCAGGCCCCTATACAACCGCCCAACATTTTCCTCTCCTTTGTGTGTGTAGGTGGATGTGCTTTCGAGGAGCTAGCTGGCGAACAAGTTTCTTTGTGAGATCCTTCTTGCCACCTTAACTCTCGTATTTTTACTCTATCATATTAGAGAATATTTCATTTACTCAATCACGTTATTTTGTCCCTTTAGTAGTAGTTAGCTGGGTTGTTAGCTTGTTTTAATAGGTTTGACCTTGTCTCTTCTGTTGTTTGGCCATATGGATACTAGTACAATTTAGAGACGCTAGCATGCCACACTGTCATCCAAGGATCGCGCTTCCGTCCTCGGGCAAAGAGCTTTCTGAGGCATAGTGTTGAACTTGAAAACCAACTCGCCTAGCCCCATTTTTCCTTCTGGGTATGTAGAATGGTTGAAGGACCTCATAGTCTTCATCATTCTTGCCTCGCATTTCCTAACACCCCATTAAGCTGAGGTAAGTTAGGGAAGCCTTCCTCATCTTGGCCCTCCGTGACCTAGGGCCTTGCACATGGTGGTCCCCCTCTCTTACATTTTTGGTGAACCCAACATGAACCATTTTGGTTCTATTTTTGTGAAACTGACAGTTCCTTTCCTCTTACTCTAGGAGTGTTGTAGGTGTGAGTGTTGTGAGGCTGTCACCTTACAACCCAACCTACGACCCCTAGTTGGCATAGTTGGAAGGTTCCAAGGGTGTTGCATAATGAAACCTTAATTTTGTCATTGTCCTATCCTACAACCTTTAGGGACTCTGTGAAAGTATTGTCTAGTGTGTGTAATGGATTCCTTCCTACATCGGCCTATCCCCTCTATGCAGCTCGTGGATAGTGGTACTGGCATAACCTTCACTTCATAGGGCCTACCAATGGGCTTTAACAAGGAACTGTCTCCTCTCTATATTCTTATGCAGATCAATGGAAACATTGTAGTGGGTGTTCTCATTGATCCGACATCAAAAGTAAACATCATAACTGAGGATATTATGCTGATTAATTTTTTACACAAAGATGTGTATAATACACCTGTGAGTACTATTCGCACACATGACAGGATTTCCGTGCCCCCTTTAGGTAGTATTGTCCTGTCGGTCTTGGTGGGACCTAAATTTGTGAACCTCTTGTTTGAAATTATCCTTGGGTCTGAGCTCTTTAGGGTGAAATTGGGTATCCCTTGGTTGGTGGCGATGAACATAGTACCCTCAGTTGTGCATAAATGTTTAAAATTCATCCATGGGGGTTCCATGCATGTAATCCATGACAACGGTTTTAGACCACCGGTTGCTCGTGGTACCTACTCCTTGGAATACTCTTGGCCTGCACCTGTTGGTCCTCTTTCACCTAGAATAGACCTTTTGTAATGAACATATCAAAATTATAAGAAAGGGCGCCTAAGGCCGAAAGTGAGGTACCCTCCCTTTCCTTATGTTGTTTCACATAGGGCTTGCTTAAAAGTTGATAGCGATTCCGCTAAGGCACGAAGGAAGAAGAGAAGCAGTCTCATGACCCTCCTTCTTCCTCTTCTGTTGGTCAGTTTGATGCTTCTTCTCACTCTACTGTGGTACCTTTAGATTCTGCTCCTTGTTTGCAAGAGAATCCTATGGTGCCTGCTTGGCGAAAGCCTAAGCATCCTGCATTCGAACTTCATGTTCTGCCAACAAAACCTAGACCCATTCAGTATAACAGGAGGAAGGTCTCTCGAGGAGAGTCCTCTTTGTCTCAACCTCCATGGCCTCCTATCGCTCCTGATCCCAAAGAAGTGAATGGGAAGAGGCCTGCTACCGAGGCTCTCGAGCTGACTTCTGCTACTGCTTCTCAAATTCCTCCTGCTCCCATTTAGGAATCCGTTCTTTTTCCAGAAATGGCTGTAGTGGATGTTCCCATGGTTGAGCATGATCCTTTTATTCCTTTGTAGCCTCTGGCCTCCAGCTCCAAGAGTCGTAGAAACTGCCTTGCGCGCGAGCACAAGCACTGGCGAAAGGCTCTCTTGGCTGAGCAGGCCGCCTCGCAAAGGAAGGAAGAAGAAATGACCACCCTTGCTTCAGGGCCTATTGCAATGTCTTCCTCTCCCCTTCCTTCTGTTTCTCTTTAGTTTGGTCCCATACTGCCTCTGGCTTTTGCTGCAAGTATGAATGCACCTAACCCCGAGGGGTTATAGGTGTTCATCACTCCTTTGGTGGAGCTACCTCAGTTGATGTCCGTTATGGATATCTAGCCTTTCCTAAAACCTGTGGACATGATTAATACCTCAGTTGTGTCCATTGCAGTTCTTTCCTCCTCTTCCTCCACACCTTTAGCCTCGTTTATGGGGAGTTCATCTCCTCTGATGAAGAAAAAGGTGGAGTGTGGTCCTTCTAGCAGCGAAGGACGTAAGAGGAGCCCGCCTTCCCCACAAGGTGGCCCCGCGTTGACTTGTTCTGTCTTGGTGACATAACTAGTCCCAGCTTCCCCTAAGTTTGTCACCGCTCCTGAGCCATTCAACAAGCCTAGCGGTGAATCTCAGGTGCAACCTGACCTATCTGCTGAAGTTAGACATGATGCTCCTGTGGGGTGCATGTTCAACTCTATGGATGAAGTTATAGCCTTGTCAGCGATCTTCACAAAGTCATTGACCTTAGATCCACAAGAGCTTGGTGGAGAGGAACTTGAGGGGCCTTCTTCCTTAGCCCTTGTTGTGGGAGGGCCAGACGCTCCTCCTCTTTACATCCCACCATTGCAGGCTCATCCTCCTTCCCCCTATGAGGATCTAGATTAGGAAGTGAATGACCTCTTGGTCGATCAGTGTTAGGGGGAAACCTCTTCTTGATCTTTTGTGTGTGTATGTTTTCTGATGTGTTCCCCCGTGATCGTGCTATGTGTGCCTGGATGAACCTTGTCACCCCTGTTAGTGCTTGGATACAGGCATGGTTTTTGTGTCATAAACCTTCTTCTATTTGTATCATCATTCTTCCATGTTTGTGCTTGATTTTCAATGAATTGGGGATGATGCAAAGTGTTGGGGGAATTTAGGCTTCCCTTCCATGTTGACCCAATTTTTTTTATTTTACTTTGTTTTCCTTGCATTCTTCCTGATCTAGTTGGGGATTGATGATATTTCACCTTGCACCACAGTTACCTATTATCTATATTAGCTTGGAGAGATCTAACCCCACTAAACCAGATCCCCCTGTGCCCTTTGTTTGTGTTGTTTTCTTTCTTTTGCTTTCTCTTTATCTTTTTCTCTTCTTTGCTTGAGTTTTTCCTCTCATGTGTGACAAATTTTCTCTTCAATTCCGATCTTCAGAAAATGCATTCGTTGCCAACAAATATTTTCTCAAAGATCTTCACAAAATTTTCTTTGGAATCACATTCACAACTTGGAACCCTAACAAAACATGTTTCCTTCATCACGGGTTTGTAAAGAAAGGACTTGAAACCTTCCTCCAAAGCAGGAACAACTTTGACCTTCCACTTGCATGGGGGAATATTCTTCCTTTTGAATTCCTTGATGAAGTGAACATCTTTCAAAAGGATCCCTTGATGATGGATCGCTCTGAGAAGGAAAACATCTGATTTCAAACTGTGCGTCCCTTAAGTGGACCCCCTTCTTCACGGCGGGTCCCTGAGGGACCCCCTTTGAATGATCTTATCTTGAGTGAAATCATTCGCGTCTAACTTGGGGGAAGCTTGACTAGACCTCGCTTTTCAAACAATGCATCCCTTGAGTGGACCCCTCTCCTTTTGAAGGGTTCCCAAGGGACCCCTTTTAAATACTTCCAAATAATCGATGGTCTGTGCGACTATCCACTTGCCTACGTGGCTGCTTCCTGACTCTGTGGAGTCCGCTTTCTTGGGTATCCTCCATGCTAGAGTTTTTGGGGGACACCTTCCTTGTAGGTTTGTAGGCCTATAAGGCACTTGCTTCACGGGGCTTCCTTCATGCTAGAGTTCTTGGGGGTTGCCTCCTTGCAGGTCTGCAGGCCTGTAAGACTTTTCTTGTTTCAACTTCATAGTTTCGAGTAGTTATGAAGTCCTTCACTTGTCCTGCACCTTTAGGTTCGCCAGATCGTGGTCTGCTTCCTCGACAGTTTAGGTATACATTTCTAACCTTATTGCTTCCTTGATCTACTTTATCGAGCACTCATCATTACTCGTGCTCACTAAAGTGGGGGAAAAATGTATAGGAGTGAATTTTCACCTCATGTGAAAATCCCCTTTTTTCCTTTATCCACCTTAGAAAACCAAGTTTAGAGGCTTAATTCCACATAAGCCTACTACTTTTGTCACACTTGGCGCCTGTTTTGAGAATTAGTGGAGGCATTGTTGTCTGAGATGCCTGCATAGTGATTAGATGTCCACGCAACATGCTTACGTCCCTGGAAAATTCCTATGATTGAACTTGTAGGCGTTACACTTCTCATTGGGAGTCAAGTTGTAACACCCACTTCGGTCGACTGACCCGAATGTGGCCGTTTTCTTCATCTCCTCTTCAAATTCTCTCCTTCTACATGCATTATAACTTCTTCACTTCATTCAAAAGCTCACTCTCAGAATCTTGCACTCACTCTCATGCATTCTAGCAGCATTCTTGCACTCCATTGCAACAAATACATCACTCCATTACTTCAGTAGAGAAAGTTGGGGACAAACACCATTGCAGAAAAGGATTGAGTACTCTCATTTTCTTCCCCAAGCAACCTTGAGTTTTCTTAGTGGAGGTGGTAAGATCCCTTTCCTCTCCTCTATCACTTGGTTGAGTAAGCACCTTTACTATTTTGTAGTGCTTTAGTGCTCTTTACTACTTTGTTTTCTTTATCTCGCTTTCTTGGTTGTTTGTGGAGGTGGAAAAACCTAAACGGGGGTCTGACTGAGGCAGGCCCCTATACAACCACCCAACATTTTCCTCTCCTTTGTGTGTGTAGGTGGACGTGCTTTCGAGGAGCTAGCTGGTGAACAAGTTTCTTTGTGAGATCCTTCTTGCCACCTTAACTCTCATATTTTTACTTCATCATATTCGAGAATATTTCATTTACTTAATCACATTATTTTGGCCCTTTAGTAGTAGTTAGCTGGGCCGTTAGCTTATTTTAATAGGTTTGACCTTGTCTCTTCTGTTGTCTAGTCGTACGGATGCCAATGCACTTTAGAGATTCCAACGTGCCACGTTGTCATCCAAGGACCACACTTTCATCCTTGGGAAGAGAGCTTTCTGAGGCATATTGTTGAACCTGAAAGTCGGCTCACCTAGCCCCATTTTTCCTTCCCGGTCTGTAGAGTGGTTGAAGGACCTCATAATCTTCATCATTCTTGCCCCACATTTCCTAACACCCCGTTAGGTTGAGGTAAGTTAGGGAAACCTTCCGCATCTTGGCCCTCTGTGACCTAGGGCCTTTGGACATGGTGGTCCCCCTCTCTTACACATACATCTTAGGAGAAGATGGAAGTTGTTATATATAGAAGAACCCATTTAGATCATAGTATCCACAACCTTTATCTCATATTTGGACCCTGATATTTGGAAGGGGATCATGCATGGTGGATGATAAGGCTAAAGTGGATGGGTCGATATAGGATGATGAAGGTGAGGTGATGTCATTGGTAGGCACTTGGTGGATCCTTTGAATTTTTTTGCCAAGTTTTGACAATAGTGAAAAGGGAAGGGTTTCCATAAATGGTGACCTTGGTTTCATTGTAGAGAAATTTAATGTATTGGTGATAGGTGGATGAGAAAACCTGCATGGTATGTATCCATGGGCATCCTAAGAGAATGTTATACTGTGAATTTCCAATACTTGAAATATGGTTTCTACAATTACAACACCGACCTAGATAGGAATTTTGATTATCCCTTATCATTTACGCTCATTATCATCATATTCTCTAATTGTGATACTATTCTATTTCTCTATAACTCCATCAAAGTATCCCAATTATTTTAAAATTTTAAAAATAAGAAATTTTAATCTTGATCCACCATCTATCAAGACTCTTTTGATCTTGTGTTTATGGACAAACACTTATAGATATAAACTTGGTTGTGGTGTGAAGTGAAAGGAAGATCCTTCTTCATGAATATGAGGTGATGTGTAGATGTAATGTGTTATACCATGGCTTGAAATTGCTTGGTATTTATGTTGGTAGGGATTAGTAATTTTAGAAGTGCTTTGTCTAAGACCTCTTTATATGTAGGAGAGATTCTAAGGAGTTTTATTATGGAGATTTGAGCTAGTGTTTTCTTAAGATATTCTATAATATTATACTTAATTGGTAACAACGTAGTTGTGATTTTGGGTCGGAGTGGAGCTCCTTAAAGGGTGACTTCCCCTCATCATGTAGTGAGTATATAGTCGGGATTCCTTTTGGGATGGTGACAATGCTAATACAATTACTAGATTCTTCAATGTGTCCTACTACAAAATCATACGAATGGTTGAATTTGTTGTAATCCTTTCCTTTACCTAAGTCATTATTCTTAACATGATTAGGGATTGGATCCTTATAGATTCCTAGATCATCATTTCCAAAAGTTTCAATATGTTGTTCAATATTGACATCTCCTTGATCAATAAGATATTGGATAAGGTTTTTTAGTTTCTTATAATTAGGAATTTTGTGATCTTTTATCCTATGTTATTCATAGTATTTGTTATCATTGTACCATGATGGTTTAAATTGGGGTTCATCGTATTTCCTTAGCTTTGGAAGCTTAATAAGGTTTGTTTGGATTAACTTCTTCAATATAGTCTCAATGGTTCTCCTAAGGGAGTGTACTTTCATCTAGTATTGGTATTCAATCTTGATGGTCTCTTTGGGGGATTCATGTTTTGATTGTTTTGTTGGGTATTTGGAGGTGGTTGTATAGTTTGTACTAATTTTTCATCCACTACACCGTAATTGGTAATGCTCTTATTTTTAGCCCATAGGTGAGGTTTCTAATGACATTTTGATGCATGATCTTTTTGTCTTTGTAGATTTTAAGAATTCCTTCAATGATAAGAGCCTTTTCAATGCTTATCCTTTCTTTACAATCTCATCAAAAGAGTTAGCACATTGCACTTGAAGGTGAAAATAAATTTTGGTTTTAAAATTTTCAACAAAAATGTTTGCAAGTTGTTTTTCAGGAATAGGCCATGTGAACTTATGAGCCATATTTCTCCATCATTGTAGGAATGAAGCAAATTTCTCTTCATTTCGTTGTTGTGTGTTACATAAATCAGTCATGGATATCTCATGTTCAATATTGTAAGAGAAATAATTGATACATTTTCTAGCAAGTTCACGGAATTTATTAATACCATGTTGTAGATGGGAGAACCATTCTATCGCTTGTCCTCCTAAATTTTAAGGAAAAGGGCACATTAAGTATGTTTCATTGTAAGAAACCTCTAGGCATGCTATGCAAAATACCCATATGTGTTCTTGTGTGTCTTCTCTTCCCTTTTATTTTTCAAACTTTGGTATTTTAAAGTTGTGAGGGAAAGGAACCATATGTATTTTTCTATCGAATGGGTAAGGACATATGTCTTCAAGAGTATAGATTTTATTTATTTTTCCTAATTAAATGTTAGTAATATTTTGATGCAAGATTTATATTTGTGATGCCAAGTCATCTGTTGGGTCATTTCATGGTTGGTTAGATGAAGTGTATGTTTGATGTTGTGGAATGGATGAAGAATTGAATGAATGATTTTGGTTTTGGGGGATGTTTTTTTGTTGTAGGATAAATTGTTGTTGGGGGATGTTGTATGAATTGAATGATGGATTTTGGTTTTGTAGAATAGATTGTTGTTGTTAAGGTTTTGAGGTACATGTGTATTTTTAGGGATGGTGAATGGAATAGATTGATATTGGAATTATTGTAGCATCATAAATTGTCACCCTTGATAATTTCACACTAGGTTTAGCTCCCCTCATGTGACTGGACCTAATTGTGTATTTAATTTACCCATTTCATAATAATATTGGAAAATTAGATGTTGAATTGGGATCAAGGAGTTAATTTTTATTTAACAATGCTTAAGGCCCCAAAATAGGTTTGGACTAGGGTGCCTAACACCCATGTCCAACCTATTCTTGACCCAATTCAAATATGTCAGTGTCGACATTTTAACATTTAGAAATCCAAAATTATTTATTGAATATCGATAATTAATTTCAAAAAATTAAAAAATTGCATATAAATACAAGTCGTTTTCATCATTTGAAACATCTAGGCACACCTAATAAGAGCTAACAATTTTGAAGTGATAATTAAGCATTCTAAGAGTAGTTAAGAGAAAAATTATAACAACGTTATTTCAATCAAGCATCATGCTAGCAATGTATCATGTTTTCATGTGATTTTGTTTATGTTTCATGTCTATTTTTTTGTGAGTACTAACACTTGTAGGACTTAAAATCAAGCATCCAATTCTCCTTGAAGATGATGAGTACAATGACTTCAGTTTATCAAGGAATGTAGATCTAAGTGGTAAGTTGTAACAATTGTCAATTTATCACTTGTTTATCATTTTTCCTTTGTCCGACCAAGGGTAAGCTCTCTTTTATATCATCATAGTCATTGTGGAGGTAGAAATACCAAAGTGGGGTTTGACTTAGGAAAACCCCTATACAACACAACCCTTTCCACTCTTTCTTGTGTATAGGATGCAAATATGAAGTGGATTTAGAGAGGATTGAATACCTAATTGTTCATTCAAGCATTCAAGTCCTAAAAGTCAACAAATTAAAGAAAGTGGATTTTATCAATGATAAAAAAAAGTTTTGACATCGAGTCCAAAGGAAGAGAACTTACAGACAAAGATCAACAAGAGACTTAGATATGATTTTGAGTATCTACTTTTCAAGTCTAAGCACCCAACACCCCTTTCCATTAATCTCAAGATCATATTTGCATGACATGTTATTTTGTTTTACATTATACTCTTCTAAACTCCATTTCAGGATTTTAGTTTTGTATTTTCCAAAAATCATCTCAGTTTATTGTATTTTCATAGTTAAACTAGGTACATATTTGCATTATCAAATTAAATCAATTAACAATCAATTAATCATCATCCACACACACACATCAAAGGATTGAAACCCCGATCCACCATTCTAGCTCTTCTATTGAGATTAGTAGCCAAGTGGGTGTTTGAGATCAATTTTAGTCTTTCCCAAGTGATATTGGAAGATGTGCAATTTGGACCCTAGATATTTTTCTTCCACATAATTTTTTTGTGAACTTGATGTTTATGCACTTTAAAAACCTTCTGCAATCTTAATTAGGTCATATTGAAATCTAAATACAACTTGAAAAACTTTGAATTTACAATTTATTCTTGAAAATTATGATAAAAACCATTGACAAGTAGAGATTTACATAGTATTTTCAATCCAAAACATAAAAAATTATCAATTTCCGTAGTTTTAAGATAGATCTAGTCAATTATTTCATTATAAAATATTAATTAGGTCGTGCTAAGGTCTAAAAAAAATCTACATTGTTGTTGACATTTAAAAAGAAAAGTTAGAAAATTTTCTATTTTCAGATTTGTCAAACTAGGTTTAGTTGATTACTGCATTTTACAATAAAAGAATACCTTTAGAATATATTTCATTATTTCAAAAATCTAAAATTGTATGCATAATTGTGTTTTACATATAAGAAAATTGAAATTTTGTGCATTTCTAGAAATTTGCCTATTGCCAAACTTGAACATTTGTAGTTTACGATCCTCAAACACTGAAGTTTATTTTCAAATCTTTAAACTTTGAAATTTAACTCATCACATCTAGGGAATTAGTGCCCCTATCCTGGTTGTTTTGGACTAGATTTTGGTGACAGTGATCTCTCCGATTCTTTTGTCTAGATCTACTCCCAATTTCTGCTTTCACTATTCTATAATAGTCATTATTTTAGTTAGTAAAAATATTTCATAATGTCTGAGTTCTTTGGAAAAATAATGTCTTCTTTAAAATCCTTAGTTGATGTTTTATGTTGTGTCTTTGGTAATGCTTCTCCAACAAGCGATGAAGCTCATATATCCTTTTCTCCTAATGCATTTCATTCTAGTGAGGATATATTGGCACAAGAAGAAGAGATCATTGATATCTCTCCAAAAAGAACCTTATCTACCATTAAAACCAAAATTCTCCTTCAAAACATAACACCTGAGCATGAAGAACCCATATACCATCCTCTAACCTCACCTACTCACCCTAGCCAAAAGTCCACAAAGCCTACCATACCTTCACTTGACTTGTTTTATTCCTGTCATAAAGAAAATCCTTTACAACTCATCACTCACCCATTACGTATCAATACCCTAGCCAATTCCAATAAAGATAAACTTTTACCTAAAAACATTTAAGCATCCCATGCAAACAAATTTAGTGGTATGCCCATTGATTTAGAAAAATACTATGGTCATGGATTTAAGATTCTTGCTAAACAAGTTTGCGATACAAATAATTGACATGAAATTCACACTCTCTTAGAAAAAAACATCACATTCCTCCACAACAAGAATTGGTTATCAATGGCCTCCATATTTGCATAAGAAATTTACTTTGATTTCAACCCCAGCATCACTACATGGCCCTATTTGAGATGGCCTCTTACCTACTTTGCATCCCTTATCTGAAATAGAATGAACATTATGCACACTTTTAAAATGAAAATTAATCACCCTACCACCTACTCATGACATAAACGATAAAGTCCAAATAAATAAAAACTTATCTTTTTTGTGCATATCATTGAATGTCTAGTCATTCTACTAATGAATGTTGTGCTTTAAAGAAAGAATTACAATGGTTAATTTAATTGTATAATATTGATGTGAATCCATAATCAATAATAATTTAATTACTATGGTGTTACACCTTACTATGTGGCATTTGTAGTATCATATGATGCTCCTTTCCATGTATGGGGGCACAAAAAATGTTTTGTGCAACCATATTTCTTTAATAAGGAGAAACACGATAGTATCTGCATATGGTTGTTCTTGTCCTTATTCTAAGGATACAAGGACAACTAATTTCATGAGATGTGTATTCTTTCTGAAGGATCCTCTCTTCATTATCTCCTTAAAATTTTAGTGTAGCAAGTACACTAACATTTTAAGGGGGGCATATTCCCCCACCTTTTTTGGGAAAAAAAATTCTAAGAGTGTAAATCATGATGCCCCTTTAGTGGTGGTATTACACATGATATCCCTTAGTGGTGGTATTATGTAAGATAACCCCTAAAGTGTGGTCCTTCAAGTTATGTAGTGTCCCTTTAGTGGTGGTGTTAGGCATGATATCCCCTAAGGTGTATCTTTACACATTATTCATATGCAACCTTTCTGGTGGTGTTATCTATAACACCCCCTGAGACATGAATTTATGATGCTCCTTGAGACATGATTGGTAAAATAGTCCATGGATTTGGCATAACACAACTTGTTGATTCATGAATTTGAGCATTTTTACATGACCACCCAACATAACACAACTTGCTTGCTAGTGAAGTCATGTGTTTCATGAGACAACAAGCATAATATAGCTTGCTATCCTTACGAAGCCCATCATATTACATGGACACCTAGCATAATGTAGCTTGCTAGCTAATAGATCTATGTAGCTCTTGAGTGATCTAGTGTAACATAGCTTGCTAATCCTTATGCGAGCAACATTTTTTCTAACCTTATATTCGATGGATGACGTTTGGTATTTGAGACAAGTTTAAGACTAAGGTCTCTTTACCTTACCGAATCAAATCCTTTTTAGTGTACTAACCCTATGTTTGTGTCTTATTGTTATTATTTTTGTTGTATTTGTTATGTGTCCACCTTGTATTTTTTGTGTGTTTACATTGTGCTAGCATCATGCGATTTTTACATTGTATTTTGTGTCTTCATCGTGTATGCTTAATATTTTTCATGTTGCATTGCACCTCATGTGTGTGTTCCTTTGCACTTACATTGTCATGCCATAGGATCTTTTTGATGATGAGGGCTAGCGAATCCCATAGATTCAATGTCATTCATTCTCTTTAATGTTTGGATAATTGAACCCTTCTTGGATTATCCTTACTTTAGTGAGTCTGAGCGTAAGTTCATACTCTCACTAAAGTGGGGCCTATATATAACATTTTAATTTGTCACCCTTGATAATTTTACACTAGGTTTAGCTTCCCCTCATGTGCTTGGACCCAATTGTGTATTTAATTTACTTGTTTCATAATGATATTTGGAAAATCAGAGGTTGAATTGAGATTAAGGAGTTAATGTTTATATACCAATGCTTAAGGCCCTGAAATAGGTCTCAACTAGGGCACCTAATTCCCTTGTTGAGCCTATTTTGGCCCCAATTCAAATATGTCAATGTTGACATTTTAACATTTAGAAATCCAAAATCATTTGTCAACTATCAGTAATTAATTTGTGAGAAATTAAAGAATTGTATGTAAATATAAGTCTTTTTCATCATTTAAAACATCTAGGCACACCTAACAAGAACTAGCAATTTTGAAGTGATAATTGAGCATTCTAAGAGAAGTCAAGAGAAAAATTATAGTAGTATTATTTTAATCAAGCATCAAGTTAGCAACACATCATATTTTCATGTGAGTTTGTTTATGTTTCATGTATATATATTTTGTGAGTAAGTTAACACTTTTAGGACTTCAAATCAAGCATCCAATTCTCCTTGAAGGTGATGAGTACAATGACTTCAGTCCATGAAGGAATACAAATCTGAGTGGTAGGATACAATGATTATCAATTTGTCACTTGTTTATCATTTAGCCTCTACCCAACCAAGGGTAAGCTTTCTTTCATATCATCATAGTCATTGTGGAGGTAAAAATACCAAAGTGAGGTTTGACTTAGGAAAGCCCCTATATCACACAACCCTTTCCCCTCTTTATTGTGTGTAGGTTGTAGATCTAAAGTGGATTTAGAGAGGATTGGAGACCTAATTTTTTTATTCAAGCATTCAATTTTTACAAGTCAAAAAATTAGGGAAAGTGGATTTTATCAACGACGGATGAAGTTCTAACATTGAGTCTAGAGGAGGAGAACTTACAAACAGAGAGAAACAAGAGACTAAGACTTGATTCTGAGTATCTACTTTTTAGGTATGGGGCACCCAACACCCTTGTGTAGTCATCTCAAGCTCAGAATTATATGTTAGGTTCTTCTGTGTCTATATTTTACTGTTTTGAACTTTGTTTCTAGTTTTCATCTCTGTATTTTTTAGAAATCATCTCAGTTCACTGAATTTTCATAATCAACCTAGGTGCATCTTTACATTATCAAATTAAATTAATTAACAATCAATTAATCATCACCCACACACACACATCAAAGAAGTGAAACCTTGATCCACCATTCTCGCTCTTCCATTAAGGTTAGTAGCCAAGTGGATGTTTGGGATCAATTTTAGTCCTTTCCCATGTGATATTGGAAGAAATGTGATTTAGACCCTAGATCCCTTTTCCCACATCATAATTGTGATGAATTTGGGATGTTCATATTTGTAGGTATGTTAGATGAAGAAGTTTGTGAATGAATTAGGATAGAAGGTTGTTTATAATGAATGGGGTTGTATGTGTTCATGCTTATATTTGACATTTATAATGCATATGGAATATTTGCAAGCGCATGAGATGTGATAGTTTGTGAAGTTAATGAGTTGTTTGTATAGTTTGAGGTAATGGGTTGTGAAGAAAAGAGAATGTTGTTATTATTTGATGAAGGAATTTAGGTATTTTGGGTGGATGTGTTTGTGTGATAAAGTGGATTTACATATTATTTAGAAAATGGTATTGAATTTGTGTCATAAGAAGGTATGGATGGTTGACTTGATATATTTGGCATTGAAGCTTATGGTATGCTACATTTATAGATTGAGGTGTAAGTACGCTTGCATTGGATAGAATATGGGATGACATGAAATGCATAAGGGCTTGTTCCCTAAGTGTGGAAATATTATAATATAAAGGTAGTTTAGCACCATTTTGTGCAAGTATAAGAAAATGGGTTTGGGTCCATGACAATGAGAGCATCCAATGCTCTTTCTATTGCAAGATCTTGTTGCATCTCTAATAGTTTCTCTTTTGTCAATTAATCACTCATTCATAATATATTCTATGATAATATGTGGGGATTGATGTTATGGTGTTTGGTACTCACTAGGGTTGAATAAATGAGAAGGCATTCCAAAATCAAATTGTGTAAGCCCTATCGGTGTGGTTATGCTTGATCTACTTAGATCAGACTCCATGAGTTTCTTGTGTTGAGACCTTATAATAAGCATACAAATTTGAGGACCTTATGAGATGAAGATGTAAAAAAAATGGAATTTTGGTGATGTGAATGTTGTGTCTAATTGGACTCTATGATTTGGTATATTTTGGAAAAAAATATGTGTTGATGTTATTGATTGATGTGAGATAAACCTTGATAAATCAAAGCAAATATATATCTTCATTTGGATAAGTGCTAAGGATTATTTTTAATTGTGTTATAATAATGAGTCTAAGAAAGAAAGGATGATGGTGATTTTACTAACTTAGAAGTAGTCAAGACTCCTAAGTAAATTTACCCACAAATGATGATGCTAACTCAACTATCTACTTGAAAAAAGGTAAATTTCTAAGCAAAACACTAAATTAGTAATAAGATGGAATATCTAGACAAGATTATGAATATTTTGGTTGTTGATTGTTTGATGTTTGATTTTGATGATGACGTTGTTTGTCCAAAAGCTAGGGTGGTAACTCTAAAAGTCTAAAAATAATGATGTTGATGTAATATAGATGTGAATTTTAGTTTATTGCTAGGAAATGGATGATGAATATAGGTCAAATGTGTTATAGGTCTCAAATCTTAGGTCTAATTGATCAAAATTAATGGAAACTGACTTTCTAGAGATTCTAGAAAATTTAAACACAGTCAAAAGCGTCACTATAAGTCTCATACGTGAAAAAATGGGTATCATATGTGCCACAAAAGATATCAAATGCACCAAAGTAAGCTCAAATATGACATAGTAGATGTCAAATATGCCACTCTATGAGAAAGTGGTTTCAAGTTGATAGAACAAGTTAAACTAGGTTTTAAATCAAATGTGGTAAAGTACTATTAGATGCATAATTATGTAGATCAGATGCACTAGAGTATAGTCAAATTAAACTCAAAATATTCAAATGTGCTACAAGATAATCAAAAGTTCCAAAAAATAATTAGGTGCGCAATAAGATAGTCAAAAGTTCCACTATAGATATCAAATGCGTCACAGTAGCAATCAGATGTGTAATTATGTTTAAGAGATTCACATTAATATTTTAGGGTTTTAAGAGTAACAATAAGCCTTAGATGTGTAATTTAATGCTCAAAAGTGTAATTCTAGACTTAGAAGCACAATTTTGTGTAATTGTTGGTAAAATTTTCAAGTTGTTGACTCATTTTTGATAAGTTTGTGGAATAATTTTGACAAGTGTTTGGAAAGAGATAAAAATAATAGATAATATAGTAACTAAATCCAAGGTAGTGGTTTACTGGTCTTCACATGAAATCATGCTAAGAAATACAATCTAGCTATTCATTAAGGGTGTGCCTCTCTAGTGTTGCTCCAATGATAAAATACCATAAGATTGTGCATGCACATTCCAATCTCAAGAGGGAATAGCTAGGTCTTGTTAGAACTATAAAATTTTGAATATTTTACAGTCAGTTTTTCATACCCTTGAGTTTCCAAACGAGTTTTCATCATAAGCACAAGGTCCTCTCTTCATAACATTTTGCCCATATCCAGCCATGAGATCCCATGAGTCCATCTAGGTTTGAGTATTTCACATTATGATCTATATCGGCATGAGGATATCAAGGTCTCCCCGACTCATAATGTGTTTTTGCTAATATATATCTGTTGTAGGTCTATCGGCGAGACTTCTTTGGTGTCACAGCGATCAAAATTCATCTATAGGCACCTATCGACAGGTCATAACACATTGTCTCGGCGACATAGGATTCATATCGATAAGAGGGTCTTTGTCAGGATGAGTCACAACAAAGTTATATTGTCTCACCGACCAGCGCAGGAGTATACACTTTGGCCAAACAAATTGTATTTAGTATGTGGTCTCACCAAATGGGTCATGTCTCACCGACCAATGCACGAGGAGGCTTATTGTCCAAACTAGGGGGTCTCGGGGTGATGTCTTACCGTTCGTTTTATGTCTCACCAACTAGTGTGGAACAAGCAAGCACTTTGGCCAAACAAAAGGTATTCCGGATGAGCTCTTAGCGAATTCATAATGTCTTACCAATCGGTGGCAGAAGGATACACTTCGGCAAGAGTTGTGTCTTCAGTGTGTGGTCTTGGCGAGTTTGATGTGTCTTGCCGATTGACAATAAAGATATACATCTCGGTAAGACTAATGTGCATCAGAGTATGGTCTTGGCGAAAGCATCGGGTCTTGCCGATAAAGCGCAAAAGGATTCCATTAGAAGGATATCGAGAAGAAGCTATGTAGTCTTGCTGACTCAAATGTCACACCGATAGAGAATTGCATCGGTGAGAGAAGGAGTCTTCGGCGTGAGTTCTGCCGAAAATTGAAAGTTACACCGATAGAATACTTTGGGGAGAGTCTCACCGAATAGAGTAATCTGGAGGAACGGGTTCGGCGAGACATTTGGCATCGGTATGAGTCTTTTCAAAGATTCATAGTCTTGCCGATGAAATTTATTTCATTGGTAAGATTAATTTCATCGGTGAAAAGGTGGTTACATTTTAGCGACCAAAAAGTTACCACGGGGTGCATCTCGGTAAGACGCAGTGTGATCTATGAGACATCTCCCTGACTCTGAAGAGTCACGGCGAACCAAACATAACAAAAGAGCACATCTCAGTGAGACATAGGCAATTTATGGGACCTCTCCCCGACTATGAATTGTCTCAGCGACACACAAGATGGAAGGATAACTTTCGGTAGGACATAATATGATCTATGAAGCCTCTCCCCGACATCAGAATGTCACAGTGAAGCACATGGGATGAATGGACATTCGGCGGTGAGACTCAAAGTGTTGATAAGATGACATGAATTCACAACAATGCACAGGATGACTGTCGGTGTAATGTTGAGGATCGGTATGACTACGGGATGTCTCAGTGAATGTCTCAGAGATTGTTAATTGAAGTTCGAATACAGTTGCCTGCCGACATGGAATGCGAAGCATTGTGTCTCTTCGGATACAAATGTATAAATATTCATTTCCATTTGTAAATGGGGACATAATTAGATAGGAGATATACAGTAGGTTGATTAGAAATGGATACAGTAGAATAAAATTCTCACAGAACATGGACTATGATGTATGATTTCAAAATGGAGATTTTAATGAAAATCAGTTGATGTGGCAGTTCATTTCTGGTATCAATTGTCTATTGTGCTTAACGAAAGTATTACTAAGTTGTCTCCAAGATTGATACTTTTCTGGTTGTTTAAATTGGTATAAAAAGTTTGTATTCAATTTATCAGTGCACATTTGCTGTATCTGTGTGGTTAATTGATTGGTTCTTTCAAGAAGAGATTAAATCCTTTTGGTTGATCACAGTAATCAGGGAAATTCATCTAGATGATTAAGAAGAGCTTAGCAATCACAGTCTTGCATGTTTATACAAGTTATAAACAAAACATATGCCAAAAAATTTGAGTGATTTCCAGAAAGAGGTTGCCCATTTCTATTTCATTTGACTCCGCATACCCAATAAGGAACTAGTCTCTACATTTCACCATTTAGATTCATTCATTTTCTTTACATCTGTTACTTGAGCATATTAGGATTTAGTTTTGAATATTGGTATACAATTTATACCAAATTTAGTTTTATTTGTCCATTTTCATCTGCCATCGTGGAAAAATCATTGCAAGAGAGAAGATCATAAATCAAGTCTGCCCAATTCGTATAAGTACACCCGCCTAGGTCTAGCAACACCTAAAGAGTAGAAAGCTTAAACCATTTGGCTTTGTTTGTTACCCTAAAATGTACCAAGAGATTTGCAGCCTCTTGAGGTATCCTTACCTAAATTTTTGAGAGCTAACAGGTCTCTAGTGGCACAATGGCTTACCTTCCTCCTTCCCTTGAAGGTTTTGACACCTCTAAAGAAATTTTATCTCTTCTCAATATGGTACATATTGAGTAACTTCAGACATGATATTATACCTTGCACCATAACTAGATTAATGGTCATCAATTTTAGGTTTCTAAAAACAAGGTTCATAGTGGTTCTAAGAATAGTGCACTCATTTGATAATGCTTGGGAATAGGGGTGTCTCCCCACTTCTCATCACTAAACAAGTCTTAATAGATTGAGGGTCTTGCGGCTTGGCTTGAATGATGTTGGTCATACTTTGAGGTACACATTTTTCTCTCCCCTTTATATACCCCACTAATAAATGTGGTTGAGGTCACTCTTAGGGTGATGAAATCCCCAAGTATGTCTCTTACTAAAATTAAAAAGAAGATACTAGCATTTTTATTCCCAGGTTCACATGAACCACAAGGGAAGAACATACTTTACTAATACTCCTTGGGTGTACTTGACAGATGTAAACAAAGAGTGATTTTGATCTCTAGGATTCCACTAGGCGCAAAGAGAGAGAATACACACTATAAGTTCACCAAACATGGCATAAAATTCATTAATTAAATCCCAAACGAAGTGTGCAAGTATTTTAAAAATCAAATCAATTAAAATTTCTTACACCAAATTCATCAATAGTTTGCTTTTACCAGTCTTATCCTAGTGATTTACAAGCTACACAAATTTATTAGTTCCAAAAACTTAGGAAAATTTTAGGGTTAGAAAAATAAAAATCACTTAATCAAATGTTTCACTGTGTATCAAAAGCACCAAAATAGAATAAAAAGTGTAGTTTTACCTATCAAATGTGTCATTGTACATATCAGATACATTATTTTGTGTGATGAGCGTCGTTTCATAGTCAAATGTGTAGTTTTACTGTCAAATGCACCACTCTATGAAAATAAACCTATAATAGAGAAAACATAGATATCAGATGCGTGTTGATAAGTATCAAATGCGTTGAAGTATCATAAAAATCCCAATTTTCTTTCAAAAGCATCATTTCTCTATTAGAATGCATCGTTCTAGGTTCAATTGCATCATTTTGCACTTGTCACCTAAACACTTCAAAAAAATTGATGTAATGTTAAAATCAGTGATGTGGGTCCCATCGAGCGTGCTAGAATATGAATAGGGGAATTGGATCAATGATGAGTTCAATAATGAGAATGATTGCAATATTCAATAACCAATTCAAAGATCAAAAGACCTAATATCAATGAAGCATGTAAAAATCAAATATGAAAGCAAATAACGTAAACCAATCTAATTACTTTATCTCAACCAAAAATTCCTAGCCTTTATCCATTGTAAGATGTAAAATTATGCTATTTGAATAATATATAGATTGCTATAATACTTAGCATAACCTTGTTAGAAAAGGTGATATAAAAATGAGAATAGTTTAGATGTAAATTTTGTTAGAAAATATTGCATTCATACCCATAGTCTTAAATCATTTCCTACATAAACCATGAGAGATAAACATGCATACAAGTTTCCAAAATGCATAGATCAAATAGAAAATCCTCAAGATAACACAAGATATACCCTGGGAAAACCCTCAAGAGGGAAAAACCTAGCCTCCAAAAACATCCATACTCCATCATATTATTCAACAATAAAGCAATACAAGAGTTACAATGAATACCTCTGAAGCATCAAGCCCTCCAATGCATTCCCATGTGTCCAAGCATGAATCCACACATCCTATGCCATGCTTCACAAATGCACTCCACAAGAAGACTCAATAATGACATCCAACCCACTCAACCAACCTAAACCACTACATATGTGTTTGGTTTTATAGACACAAGCTCACACAAAATACAACTAGTGGTAAGGTGAAACCATGTAACACAAAACCATGTGAATACAAAACCACTAACCCCTTATTTAATATTGGGTACAGAGAAATCAAATTATTTAAAATTTCCCCAATATTAAATTATTATCACATGTCTCCCACACATCAAATAATAATACAATGTTACAATACAACATAAAGTGGGTCCCCAAATAATTACGTAGTGTGATTAACCACACCACAAAGGTGCATCACAACTAAATAATTATTTAATTACAACATTATAATAAATCAATTTATGCAATGGTGTACAACACCATATCCCAACATTATCCCACTTATTGTATACATTGCATAAGGGATCAATACATGAAATACATCATCATAGCCATACATGAAATCACATGAATCTATAACATGCTCTTGTGCTCCATCAAGATACCTGCAATAAGAAAAAAGTGACCACCATATCAAGCAAGAACTCCTTTCATCCTCCAATGTGCCACCTATGGAAGAAAAGGAACATCCCAAGGTGAAGATGCACCAAGCCATGAGCACAAGCATCAAATCCAAGTGATAACAAAGGCTCTAACCAAGCTGTTATCAACTAAAAAACCCACACAATCAGAAATATAATCCACAACACATGCTAATAAATATAACCATCCATACCTCCAAGGTATCAATGCATCAATAAACTCATGCCAAGAACATATGGAACCTGTAAACTGCAACCAAGCTCCATGTATAAAACCTGTCAATGAAGAACATACATATCTAGGAACTCCCACTACATAGGTAATGCCAAAGCATATCAAGTCTACCAATCAACACTATACATCAAGATGTGATAAGTAAATCAAAGCATGAAGTACCAAGAACAATAACAATGATCCACACATACAACCAAAGAGCTGCACAATCTCTCACAATATGTTGCCACCATCCTCCCCAAAAAATGAACATCCAAGGAAGGAACCATGAATAAAGAAACTTGTAAACCATAATGTCCTCCTACCAACACCTCAAAAGTGTAATCTTGAGTCAAGTATGATCTCCTAAAACCCCAAATGAAAAGCCTCAACAACATCCATACACTTAACCTCATAGATCAAGTACAACATATGAATCAATGTAATAATACCAACATGGATGTAAGCCTCTCTAATCAAGAAGATCAAACTCATAGTATCCATCCCCAATACTGGAAATCATCCCATAAACCATCTCCTAACAATCCTCATCGAAGAATGATATCATAAACTCAAATGCACAAGGAGATAACCATGCCATAACATCCCTCAAAATGAATCCTCCAAAGCTAACTATCCATAGCTCAAGATCCATATCTATGAAAGATAAAGCATATAACACATCTGAAAGATATAATGAGAAAATACCTCTCAAATAACAAGTTGTCGAGTGGACAAAGAGTGGGGAATGAAAATGCTTCTCCAGGATAACCAAGTCATCATGACTTGCTCCAAGAACAATCTCCTATGTCGGTCCATAATGAACTCATGTATATATCTAGTTGAAAGTCCCTTGGTCTTCCTGTTGAAACCTCCAAAGAGTATCTGTCTGAAGAAAATGTCTCTAATCACAAGAGAACTCCAACCATCACCTATGTCTCCAAGTGTCCATAAGTACTTGTAATCAATCAATCCATGCCAATCTCCAAATGCAACATAGCACCATCATGAAGTAATCAAGTAAATGATCAATGTACTCAATATAAAGAGAATCACACATGATCAATGTCAAAGCTCCAACCACAGAATCAAGAACCTATCATGAAAAAATGATCTAACCATCTCCTCCAAGGATATCACATGCACCATAACATACATCCTAGTCTCAAGAGAACACATATACCATGCCAAAAGTCTAAACTAGTATCAAGAGTAAACCATGACATAATATCAAACATACTATAAACCAAGAAAACATATCCCTAATCACATGAATATAACCATACCAATGATACATCCACGTCATTGCCAACAACTCCCACTGAAACATGATATGAGCTACACATGGCATCATGACTACCATCTCCTCTATGAAGATCATCCAAGTCTACACACACTCAACTGTAATGTTAGTAACATGCAAGTAAAACAAGATCTCCAAGCCAAGGAGATACATACAATGACCAACAAAACATCATAAACCAAACCAATCCAACACTGAAAAGTCATCATTGTCAAAATATCCCACTAAAAGTGTATAAGCAATGAATGTAACAAGCTATCATGACATCGCGATTAAACCACATGCTACAAGTTCCATGAATTAACTAATTAGTACTCAAATCATCCATCCTTTCAATCCCGAAACAACATACCAATGCACAAATGACCATAGAAAAGGCCAACTAATGAAATCTACAACAAAAATGAATAAAAAATAGTGGATATAGATAGTCCACATCTGAGTCATCCCACTACAAATGAATGAGTGGCCAACCCACACACCTGCATAACTTGTAGATCCAATCACTGAAACATGCAAACTCATCATCACATTAGTAACAACAAACTGAGATATCAAAGAAGATAATCATGTAGACCAAATGACTCAAACACCAAATCAACCTCAAATCTAATTTTCCAAACATGTCAAAAAATGAGTAATCATAGTCAAAGGAGCCAAATAAGCATCAAGAAGATAAGTAGAATCTCCTAACATCAAACCATATCACGAAAAAACACCACATGCATGATCATGTTGTTGCAATGCATCAAATGGACCTACACATCCATGACACCATAACCATATCCATCACTGTACCTAAACTCAAATATCACCCATATAATACCCCAAGTCTCAAACCATGTCCAACCATGTCCTCAAAACTGGAGACAACCTATGTACTTGTCACCATCAAATTCCCAACTCTGAAAAACACTTGTAAACCTATACTTGGAAGCACCAATCTGATAATCAGTTGTAGCATCATAAATAACATATAGAAACATGTACTCCCTCAAGGTTTCACCTCTTGACTCGTTCAGATGCTCACACAATCACACCTTGAATCTCAGGCTCCTACAGGTGATAAAAATAGTACCAAGCTCAACCTACTCCTCAAACTGATAAACAATCTGAACCACTATGTATTACACTGCAAATTCTCTCCAACACCTCTTCGAAATCGAAAATCCGATTCTGTATGCAAAAGTTATGAGCGAAACCGTACAAACGAGAACATCTGACTTCCAGGCCCCAAAAACATGTCAAAATGGAAAAATCAGGGAACTAAACATGTACCACTATGAAGATCTTAGAACCGGCTTTCCAACCACTATAAGAAGTCGAAAATCCGACATTGTGGGTGAAAGTTACATGCGTTTGAAAAAAAATGCTAGAAAATGTCAAATTTGCCCCCTTGGTGGCTCTGTGGTGGCCCATCGGAGGCCTGCTGGAGGTGGTGGCCGGCCAATGGCGGATTCCAAAAAGATTTAAAAATAATTTAATTTTTTCCTTTTAAAAATTTTGTCGGCCCCCCTTGGCAGACCCAACCAGATATAAATTTTGGCATAAATGCAATTTGAAATCAGGCTTTATCGATTTTCATGTGGTGGATTTCAAAGTTTTTTTTTTTTTAATTAATTAATTAATTTTTTTTTCTAGGTAGTTTATTATCCCCACGTATGGGGGACTGTGGGCCCACTGGCCGCCAACAACCTAGTAGGCTGTACCACTAACGACAGGTACTACCGACCGGTAGTACAGTTTGTTGTCAGCTCCGGCTGATAGTAGGGTACGAGCTGGGGTCTACGGACCCCTCCCAAACCTTTAATTTTTCTTTCAATAATTTCTCAATGCGAATTTTCTTTTTAACATTTGTTTTAATTTTTGCAAGTGCAAATAAATATTTTTAATGATTTTTCAAAACCGGATATCATATATTTTTTTTTGTGGAATTTTCCAAAGGTGGATTTTTTATTTTTTAATAATAATTTTTTTTGCACATGGAAAATGGGCCTTTTACTAAAAAAAATTGTATTTTTTTCAACTTTTCAATATAGGTCAAATTTTATGTCAAAATTTGTCTCCCAACCAACCTAAATCCAGCCATGATGCCCATTTTGTCTCAAAAGGTCATATATGAAATTTCCCCTACAAAACCCTCATATTCAAACTCAAACCAAGAAACCCTTTTCCACCCAAATTTGGAAAACTTCAGATCTACAATAAACCCAACAAATCTTGACAACCTAAAAGCCCAAATCTGCATACAAACAATGCAACATGTGTTTCATATCTTGTAATGTCTCAAATCCTACATGCATGTCCATGGCTTCAACTTTGTAAAAACTCTCAAACTAGGGTTATAACAAAAATTATTCAACCATGAAAGCTTTGATACCAATTGTTAGGAAATATTACATTCAAACCCACAATCTTAACTAATTTCCTACATAACCCATACGAGATAAACATGCATACAAGTTGCAAAAATGCATAGATCAAATAGAGAAGCCATAAGATAACACAAGATATACCCTGGGAAAACCCTCAAGAGGGAAAAACCTAGCCTCCAAAAGTATCCATACTCCATCATATTATTCAACAATAAAGCAATACAAGAGTTACAATGAATACCTCTGAAGCATCAAGCCCTCCAATGCATTCCCATGTGTCCAAGCATGAATCCACGCATCCCATGCCATGCTTCACAAATGCACTCCACAAGAAGACTCAATAATGACAGCCAACCCACTCAGCCAACCTAAACCACTACATATGTGTTTGTTTTTATAGACACAAGCTCACACAAAATACAACTAGTGGTAAGGTGGAACCATGTAACACAAAACCATGTGAATACAAAACCACTAACCCCTTATTTAATATTGGGTACTAAGACATCAGATTATTTAATATTTCCCCAATATTAAATTATTATCACATGTCTCCCACACATCAAATAATAATAAAATGTTACAATACAACATAAAGTGGGTCCCCAAATAATTACGTAGTGTGATTAACCACACCACTAAGGTGCATCACAACTAAATAATTATTTAATTAAAACATTATAATAAATCAATTTATGCAATGGTGTACAACACCATATCCCAATAATTTCGAGGAGGGATTGAATGGCTAAATGATGGGTGTTTTTATAGCTTTCAGAGATATCAGAGCCATGATATACGATGTGAGATGAGATCAATGGATGAGAATTATTGAGAGATCATGAGGAACATACACCTAACATGTGTCAAGATGAGGGGTTGTGATGAGAAGAACTTAAGTGATTGCATGAATCGAAGGAATAGCTACATGAGAGGATGATGTGGAAGTGAGTGAGAGTGAACTAAGGTTGATTTTCAGTCAACTCACCAAATTTAGCAATGGTCACTAAATTTAGAGTTGAAGGAACAAAAATAGAATTGATATTTTTAGGAAATTAATGAAATAATAATTTTATTTATTTTTAGATGAATGTGCAAAGTAAAACTAATAAATTAAATATTTTATTTAATTTTAGTGAATAATCAACTAATTATATAATTATGTTGATGAGAAAAATGCATGTCTTAAATTAAATAATCAAAAAATATTTAATTATGGGGATGGAAGAATGATTCAAGATTTAATTAAATAATTAAAAAATATTTAATCAAAGAGGGAAATAGCTTAACTTAATAAAATAATTAAAAAATATTTCATTAATAGTGATGAAGGGGTCGATTAGTGATGATGACGAGAAATGATGTTGGATTTAGAAGAAATATGTTTAGACATTTTCAGTATCTACGTTTTTCCCCTCTTTGAGGCAATGTATCATGTTGCATTGTTTCAAAGATATGCTAGTGATATGAAAATTTTAGGTGATAATGTGCCCCAATATGCCCCAATAGGCCAAAGGATGAAGATTAGATGGTAGGTTGAGAAATCATATCAATGAATTCAATAATAGAAATAATTGCAATATTCAATAACCAATTTAAAAATTAAAAGACCCAATCTCAATGAAGTGTGTATAAAATCAAATATGAAAGCAAATAACATAAACCGATCTAATTATTTTACCTCCACCAAAAATTCCTAGCCTTACTCCATTGTAAGATGTAAAATTATGCTATTTGAATAATATGTGGATTGCTCAAATACTTAGCATAGAAAAAGTAATATAAAAATGAGTATAGTTTAGATGCAAATTCGAGTAGGGATTGAATGGCTAAATGATGGGTGTTTTATAGCTTTCATAGATATCACATCAATGGTGTAGGATGTGAGATGAGATCAATGTATGGGAATTGTTGAGAGATCATGAGGAACATGCATTTGACATGTGTTAGGATGAAGGTCTCTAATGAGGAGCTAAGTGGTTTCATGAATCAAAAGATTGACTGCATGAGAGGATGAAGTGGAAGTGAGTGAGAGTGAACTGAGGTTGATTTTCAATCAACTCACTAAATTTAGCAATGGTCACCAAATTTAGAGTTGGACAAATAAAATAAAATTTATATTATTAGGAAATAAACAAAATAATGGTTTTATTTACTTTTAGATGAATGCGCAAAGTCAAACTAAATAAATTAAATATTTAATTTAATTTTATAGGAATAATTATCTAATTAAATAATTAAAATTATTAAATTATGTTGATGAGAAGAATGCATGATTTTAATTAAACAATTAAAAATAATTTAATTATGGGGATGGAAGAATAATTCAAGATTTAATTAAATAATTAAAAATTGTTTAATTATGTGGATAGAGGAATAACGTAAGATTTAATTAAATAATTTTTAATTAATGTGGATAAATAAGATTGAATAAATAATTAAATAATTATTTAATTAATAGTGATGATGATGATAAATGGTGTTGGATTTAGAAGAAATGGGTTTGAACATTTTTAGGTGTCTATAGGTTGTATTTACCAGTTGGCAGTGTTAGTGGCAGGCTAATTTTGAATGCAAGAATCAATGGGAGTTTCAATATCAAATTTCAAATTTTTTTCCCCTCCCAAAAGAGGGAATTTTGAGTCCCAACTTGGCCTAGTAACTATAAAGTCTTGGTTGGAGACTTACAATGAATCTTTTTGTCAGCTCATTCTATCTTTTCACATTGTATGAACACTTTGTTATGAAATTATATTTTATGGACGAGAACCCAAGGATGATTACATTGTTTGGATGAAACCCTAGGAATTGTGAGGGTCAAATGATCCTTTGATTATGGAAGGCATTTTCACTCAAGGAGTGCAAGGGAGCTTATCGAGATTAAAGATGCAACTTTATATTTGGTGTGTAGGTTTGTAGGTGTGGGTTTTAGTTTTTTGTAGGTGTTAATCATATTTTTCTGTGTATTTTTCTAAAAAATTAGATCCCAATGTATCGCCAATTAGCTATAGCCTTCATAATAATATTTGGGTGTAGTTTGGTAGTGGTTTCAGGTGGCTTCTGCAATGAGATTATTGACTTTGCTAAGTAATTTTTTTGTTTCTATTTTCCATATTTTTATGAGTAATTACAAGTGTTGTAATGGTATAATAATAATTTATTCTATTGCAAAAATAAAATTAAAAAATTACCATCTAGAAAGTAAACAACATGAAAAATGGTTGAGCATCAACAATGGTAGCCTAACAGCTATATTCTAGACAATGACAAGAATCTGCATGCACAATTCAGATCTGGCTACAACAGACAAAACCTACAGCATTGGGGCCCCACTGGAAAGCAACACAGACATCAAGCAGGAAATGATTCCAATGTAAGAAGGCATCGATTTAGCAGACCGAACTGGAAGCCATTTCCTTCTCATAGGATTCTTAATAAAAATAAATAGTCAATTTTTGATATTTTTGAATATGATCAACGTCCATGTGAAAAGAAAATAGTTTTCCATAGTAAGCAAAGTGAATCTAGGGTTTC
Source organism: Sequoia sempervirens (assembly GCA_007258455.2). Taxonomy (NCBI): domain Eukaryota; kingdom Viridiplantae; phylum Streptophyta; class Pinopsida; order Cupressales; family Cupressaceae; genus Sequoia; species Sequoia sempervirens. The sequence continues at coordinate 138,635,782 of VDFB02358134.1, read as the reverse complement.
TTAGCCAACTATACAGAGAGTTTGAAGTAGATTTTAGAACCTCTAAAGTTGGGAAAAATCTATTGCCTGCGTCTCAAGGACCAAAAGACATAAGGAAATGCATTGATCCTCATGCATGTCATAAAAATTCTGCAGAAGGGGTTCCCTTCAATCCAAAACTGAATGAGAACAAGAAAAATGGGAACTCTGGTACTCATGCAGGGGTGGAAGATAGGGTTTTGGGAGATCGACAAGGGCCTTCACCCCAAATCGGATCTAGTTGAGGGGAACGACTTACCTCTCATGAGCCACAAAAATTGGAAAGGTTGGAACTGCATGCACGAGTATCAAAGGATCTCTCTCAACCTGCAAACCCTAAGAAGAAGAAAAATAAGAAAAAGAAACCCAAAGCCAAGAAGAATTTTTTTTTACAGTGGAAACTGAAAAATGTTTCTAAATATGAGTTGTTAGAGCAACAAACCCCCATAAGTCAAGATCCATTTGAAGTGAAGGCATCATAATAGCAAACATTAGTACGAGAGAGTGGAGCCAAACAAAATACATGAGAGAAACAATGTCTAACACAAAAATGTGGATCAGTAAGGGAAAAGACTGTGGTTAGCATAACCTTTTTAGAGGATCTGCTTCAGAACCAAATTTGCGATCTTCACCATCAAACTCTAGTCTGTAAGTTTTGGGATCAAATTATTGATATTGAGTTGTTAAGAGATTTACTTTTCGATGAATGGGAAGGGGTTTCAAAGGTTTTTTGTTTAGATAAGAAGGAAGGTGTTTTTATTGTGCTATTTCATAATAAAGATCAGAGGGATGCAATTTTTAAAGTTAAATCTTGGATCTATGAAGGCTCTGGCTTATGTATGAATCCGTGGATACCAAATTTTAAGCCTAGTCTCTTTTTGGCTAAATTTATGCCAGCTTGGGTGCAACTGCACTCATTACCTTTGGAATTAGAGAGTTGAATCTAATAGAATTCATGGACTATCAAATAGGGATCTTTCTCAAACATGATAAGGAGTTATTTGATAATCTGTCCCTACCACTTACGGTTTGTATATTATTGGATACTTCAAAACCCTTTCCTAATCAGCTAAATATTAAGTCAAAGTATGACACATGGGAATAGGAGATTATAGTTGAAAATTGCCAAAATTCTTGTACTACATGCCATTCTCTGGAACACATGGTTAATGTGTGTCCTCTCATTGATAAACCTACTAAGGAAAGAGAAATTGAGAAGATTGCAGATTTTGTTAAGGTGAGGAAAATGGGTGACCAAGGTCAAGAAGATCAAGATTTATCTCTCAAGAGTGTAGGAAATATCTCATGTGACATTAATCATGATTCTGGAAAGAGGGGAAACCAATGTTAGCTAACTCGGGTGGTATCAACAGAGACTGTAAGCTTGAAAGAGAAGTGTGATCAATCATAGAACATTGTATTTCCTCAAGCTTTGCAGTAAGGGCAACCGGTTGGGTAAATTGACTTGTTCTCCACCCAATTTCTCTTTCTCTCTAGCTCAATTTCAGCAAATTATTCACCTCCTGATGTGTTCTACCATGACTTATATGAACATGGGAACAAACCATCCACTCACTAATGTGGTTTTCTCTTTTCAGAATATTCCTAATTGGAGCATATGCAATTGGATTGAAAGTCATGAATCTAAACAGGGGACAACCAACAATGAGACTGTTTGTACTTACACGTTTCAAAATTAGGAAATGCCCAGTTCTAGTGAGAATCTTGAATCTAAGCATTTGGTTTGTCATGATAAGCTAGAAGGAATTGCACAAAAACTGCTCGAATCCATAGGTTCTGAGCTCTTTGGTGAGATAGCGGATGAGATTCTTCATGAGGAGGAGGGACCAAGGACATAAATAGTATCATCAGAATTTCACTCTAATGAGGTTTGCATTGAGGAAAAGAAGGAAATGGAAACAAATGTAGGAGCTGGTTTTGACTTCTCTCAGGAGTTATCTTTAGCCTAAACACCCATCTCTCAGGTGCTAGAAAAACTCCAGCCAAAAGAGGAAGGAAATCTAAGGAAAATAAGTTAAAAGAGGAAATCGAGGAAGGTATGCAAGCCACTTTAGATGGGGGATTTTCAATCAATAAGAGACTGAGGAGAGAATGTTGCTCTCCTCACATGCAATGAAGATTGCATCATGGAATGTAAGGGGAATCGGTTCCCCTGAAAAAAGGGCCCAGATCAAGTGTTAGATTGATGCTAGCGGGGAAAATATTTTTCTACTTCAAGAGTTTAAATTATCTAAGTCTTTGAAACAACAATCTTCAAATGGGGCAAGTGGAAAGCTATTGTTGTACCTGCCCAAGGGGCCTTAGGAGGACTGATTTATTTATGGAACCCAAGAAAAGTCACAGTGGATACTTTAAATGCTGACAATAATTGGTAGATTATGAATGCATAGAGTTTTGACCTACAGTTCAAGCTCATCAGTGTTTATAGTCCAAAATCTACACAAGATAAGAAGCGGCTATGGGATACTCTGACAATTCTAGTTCAAAGCTTGGGAAATCAAAAGCTGATTGTTGTTGGGGACTTTAATGTAATTGTGTTTCTCAATGAAAAACAAGGAGGGATTTTCCCACCACATAAAAAAATGGAAGATTTTGGGTGCTTCATTTCAAACAATGCATTTAGGGATATTCTACCAGAGAAAGGGAGATTTACTTAGACAAATCGAAGGAGAGACTTCTCTTAGATAACATTTCGGCTAGATAGATTCCTAGTTTCTCAATAATGGGCCTTTACATCTTCTAATTTGGCTTCCCAAATTCTTCCTCTTATTGGTTCCGATCATTATGTCATATTGCTATCTATAACAAATCCAAGAGGGATACCAATACATAAGCCTTCTTTCAAGTTTGAGAAGATATGGCTGAGGCATCCTCTATTTCTGCCTTTACTAAGACAGTGGTGGGTAAGTGTGCCACCCCAGAAAGGCACAAAAATATTTTAGTTTTTTAAAAAATTGCAATATGTTAAGGGAAAAAACAAGGAATGGAATGTGAGAAACTTAAAAAATATTTTCATATAGAAGGAAGAAGTAGCTAAACAGTTGGTAGATATTCATGAGTACATTATTCAAAATGGAATGAATTCTATTATCTATGAGAAGTAGAAGGATCTTCAACAGTTATAGGCAGAACTGGGTAAGCAGGAAGAATTGTATTGGCAACAAAAATCATGAGAGATATGGTTGAAGGAGGGGGATCGTAATACCAAATTTTTTCATGCTTCCGCTCAGTAGAAAAAAGCTTCAAAAACTATTTTTTCAATACAAGAAACAAGTTGAGGGAATCAAATCCACAATGTAGAAGAAATTCAAAAGGAGGGAGTAAAATTCTTCAAGGATCTTCTCGCTCCACACAAGTCTGCTGCTCAGGGGAATCAAGAAGAACAAGACTTTCTTTCTGCAGTGCCAAATCTCATTTCTCAAAGTGATAATGATGCATTACTCAAACCATTCACACTATCAGAACTGAGGAAAGTGATTTTTTCAATGTCCCTAGATAAGGCTCTAGGACTTGATAGTTTCACGACATTATTTTTTCAGAAATGTTGGGATGTGTTGGGTTTTGACCTACTCTTGGCTCTTGAGGAATCACACAGATTAGGCACAATGCTGAAGCATTTCAATGTCACAAATATATTTGTGCTACCTAAAGTAAAGGAGCCTAAAATTTTTGCAGACTTCAGACCCATTTCACTCTATAATACAGTTTACAAGATCTTCACAAAGGCGATTTATTTGAGATTGCAACCCCTCATCCCAAAAATCATTTCTCTAGAACAAGGGGATATTTTTCCAAGAAGAGAGACTGTAGAAGGGGAACTGGTGGTGCATGAGGTGCTTCACTCTATCAAATCAAATCAGTTGCCATCTTTTATTGTAAAATTGGACATGATGAAAGCTTACGACATGGTGGATTAGGAATATCTTATCAAAGTGCTAGATAAGTTTGGTTTTTCTAAGAAATGGTGCAGGTGGATATTGTCATGCCTATTAGGTGCACATTTCTTAGTCATAATCAATGGTTCTCCCAGTGGGTTTTTCAAAGCAACACAAGGTGTAAGAAAAAGTGACCCTTTATCACCTTTTCTTTTCATAATCATGGCAGAGGCATTGAGTAGGGCTATAAAGGAGAAGCACTCTAAGGGATTATGGAAAGGAATTCTTATCCCCCAAAAAGATGTGTCAATTACTCATAATTTATTTGCAAATGACACCTTATTATATGGGAAAGCAACTCTTTCAGAAGCTAAGAAAATAAAAGAGGTCTTGGAAAAATACTCACTGGTGTCAGGTCAAAGGATAAATGCTCAAAATTAAAAAATCTGTGTTCAATTCTAAAGCTACTATAAAAAGGAAAATTATTGGAGTATTAGGATTCCAAGAGGCGGACCTACCTTGTAAGTATCTAGGTATTCCATTTTTCATGGGGGGCAATAAACCAACTTACTGGTCTAAAGTCATTGAGAGAATTAAGCAAATAATTTGTTCTTGGAAAGCTTGGTGGCTGTCCTTTTCAGGTCAAATTCTATTGATAAAATCAATTCTTTTTGCAATACCTAACTATTTTATTTCAGTTTTAAGGGCTCCCAACATAGTAGTTGATCAAATTGAGAAGATTATAAGAAGCTTCCTTTGGAAAGGGAATATGAATGATGCCAAAAAATTCCCTTTAATCTCATTGGATAGTATGGTATCAAAAAAATGCAAAGGAGTGGGATTGCATGACATCTCCAAATAAAATCAGGCTTTTAGTGGGAAACTTATTTGGAAAATGTATACCAAACTAGAGTCCAAATGGTGTTCCTTGATGAGGGAAAAATATCTTGACAGTCAAGATCCTAAGAGAATTTTCACAGTTTCTAATCCCCTTGAAGGTTCGGCCATGTGGAACTTCATGATCTCATGCAAAAAGGTGGTTACATCATATATTTCCTGGGAGGTCAATAAGGGAGATGAAGTCAATTTTTGGAGCGACTCTTGGAATGGGCATCCACCTTTGAGAGATTGTTAAGAGTTGCAATCAGCCATTTCAGTCTTTTCTCAGATGTGGGCGACAAGATTAATAGACTATGCTAACTCAGTTGAGTCTTCATCAGGGAGGATGGTTTGGAAAGACTTTTCTTCTTTGTAAATATCAAAAGATAAAAAAGATTTATTGACACAGATTATGGATAGTAGAATAGTATTCTTATCAGGGAAAGCTGATCATGTAATATGGGCATCATCCAAGAATGGATCTTATTCAATTAAGTAGGGGTACAAGGAAATTATTAACAGGGGTGACTCCATTCAATCTCAGAGGGCATTCTAATTCTACTAGAACAGTGTTGTCTTACCAAAAGCGGGTAGTTTTGCATGGTTAGTGATGAGAAAAAGAGCTCTAACACGTGATCAGTTGGTTAAATTAGGAAATGCGGAGCCCTTCAACTGTGTCTTATTTAATCAAACTCTTGAGGATCATGATCACTTGTTCCTGCAATGTTCTTTTGCTCAATCTTGTTGGCTTTTTGTTTTGGAAAAAATGTACTATGCTCCATTGCCGAATTTAGTTTGGGATCTTTTTTCTACCTGGCCTGTGTTATACAAGTCTTCTTTTTTTGCATTCATTTGGCAAGCTATCCCAACAATGGTTGTATGTGCTATATGGTGGGAAAGGAATAAACGTTTTTTAGAAAAATTTCAGCCTCTATCCAATCTGTTTATGCTTTGATTGAAAATTCAAATTTAGAAGTAGTAAATACCCGGGTTCAAGATCACAAAAATGTGGGGTCAATGTTCTCGTCATGGGATAATAACATACTGAAAAATTGGAAGTACATAATGCTTCCTTTTAAAGGAAGCCTGAAACAACGTTATAATGCAAAAGTGGATAGGAGTACAATTAAATGGCTACCACCAATGGAAGGCTTCTATAAATTGAACTTTGACGGGGCATCTAGAGGAAATACTGACCCTTCAAGGGCAGGAATTTGCATTAGGTATGCAAGAGGTATTGTTAAGGCAACTAGATCAATAATTCTACCACTAGGGACTAATAATATGATAGAGTCAATGACCCTACTTCATGGACTGCTTCTCGCAAGACAACTCCAAATCAAAGCAATTCATATAGAAGGTGATTCTTTGATAGTGGTAAATGCTTACAAAGAAAGAGCTTGCTTCAATTGGTCTATGTGGCATGTTTTAGAGATTGTATGGAAACTGTTAGATGAATTTAATGATTTTCAGATCTCTCATATTTACCAGGAGGGCAATATTCTTGCAGATCGTTTAGCTAATATGGGATGTGATAAGAAGGAATTTTTTTTTCAAAGAGAATATTAATAATATTCAAGAATTATCAGAGTTAAGGGAATTAATTGAAAAATAATGTATTTTTAAATCTTAAGCTAATTCATCTAACGAGACTAGAGCCTATCTTATCAAATTTCAAATCCATAATCTCTCATGGATGGATTGCCTATTGAGTATGTTATAAAGATGTTAATCATCTCATTAAATGTCACCGAGATGAGCTCATCCTTCTCGAAAGTGATAACACACATGCTTAATTATTGGTTTAAGTGGATGTTTGATGAGATGGTTGGCAAGGCCATTTGATCCGAATTTTGTAGCTTGCCTGCATGGTTAAATTTAGAGTAGAGGAAGTATGGTTATATCAAATTATCTATATCTCAATAGTTTTATCGGTGCATGATAATTTGGAGGTTTGTCGTGGTAATGATTCTTGCATCTAATGTCTCATTTTGTGTGAGTACAACCTTAGTACTGAACATGCTTAATCATGATTATTTCACATGCTTAAGAGGAGGACGTGGAAAATTTTACATTATGGGGGCTGCACAATGCATGTGAATGGACATAATATTAGAGATTTTCCATTGCTAAAGTAGATCTAAATTGTGCTAGCAATCAAAACCTTATATTTTCTACAGTCCTCTGTTTGGGAAATGTGGAAATGAATGGCTTTATTTTTCAATACTTAGCAAACAAAAATCAAAATTAAACTTTCTTGAAGGCAACCTTTGCTTTTGCATCTTCAAAAGAGTCATCGAAAGCTTTGTTTCTTTGCAGGTTTCAAGCTAATCATTTGTTTGTAGGTTTCAAGGTAATGGAGTTTTGTGCTCGTAACTACAGAGTTCTAGTGGCGGTGCGGGCATGGGAAGATCGATTCTCTGACTTTATTGAAAGGAAGCAATTGCAATCAGTTTTCAAGTTGAACTGTTCATTGGTGTTGAAGTGTATCAAAGCAATTATCAGTGAAGATGTTCTTCATACAAATTCACAACAAATTATCTTCCTGTCCAATATTCTTGATTTGGTGTAGAACTATAATAATCTGCAAGTAATAGCAAACATGGTGGTTGTCGGGCGTTACTTGGAGGATAATGTTTTTTTAAAAGGGTTGCAACAATACAATTTCAACAAGGGAGATGGCTTTGTTGGTGGACTGTTTCCTTGACACTTTCTCCATCACAAGAAAAGGTATGCAAAGAAATTTCAAGGAACGATTCTATCTAATATGCATGATTCTTCATCCTTTTTGAATCAAGAAGTTAATAAATACCACTTTGAGTTCAACTAGGAGGAAGAGGATTAGTTTAAAAGGAAATACCATTTCCATTTATTTCCTTAAAGCTCATGATTGCATTCAAGGTCTGCAAGTGTTTGGTGGGCCACTAATTTGCAGGGGTAATAGAATGGCTCCTCAAGTTCTTAATATCAATATTACAATTCACTCATAGGAAATTGTAGCAAGTCAAGTGAGGGTGCTTTCTCAAGGAGTACAAGATGAAAACTTAGTTTACTACCCTCGTAGGGGTGGTTTTAAATCTGGCTCATTCTAGTGTTAGACATTCAGGGAGGGTCTATAAATAGGGGTCAGTTAGTGTCATATGTTAATACATGCAGTGCTTCAGTTAGTTTTTTGTATATGGTGAATATGTTCAGGGTTTTATATGGGGAAATAACAGTGAATATGGGTTATGATTAGCATTTTAATGCTTTTGGTAGAGGCATCCATTTTTGGTATTGGGTTGTTGTATTAGGGATATGGGTGGCAGATAAATACTCATAACATATGCATATTTTTTGAAGACTCTTCTTCTGCCATTTCTAAAAATTTTGTAATCAGCTTTTTAATATTAATATATTATATAGGCATATAGCCTTTCGCCTAAAAAAAAAAATTACCATATGAGTTTCATATTTGATCATTTATGTGTTTTATTGGTGAAATTAGGTGTAGTGAGATTGATGATTTTGCATGTAGATTTGTGTTTGTAATTAAATTTTGAAAATTTATAATATATAGTAGTATGAGGATATATCATTACTAATTTTTGTTTTTGATTAATGATAAATAGGTTTTGAAGGGTGCCTGAAACCCAAAACAAAAAGAGACAGTGGCAGTAGAGATGAAACAATAGACTGCCCACCCAAACCCATCAACAAACCATCAGTTGTAAGACACAACCCACACAAAAAATAGAGAAAAACACCAAATGACCATTAGAGAAGTTCTTTAAGCATATTTTCCATATCCAGATCCTTAGACGCCAACCTATCATGCATCTCCATGATTTCGTCAACATCACGACCAGGGACCGTTTTACCTTTCTTGGTTTTACTCTGAGTTCACGCACTCGGTCCAACATCCAATTCTATGGTATGGATGTCCATCACAATACTCTCCCCCCTTTCCTTAGCCACATGTTCATCAAACAGTCCTCTGCTAGTCCATTCCTTCACCTTCTAGTTGAGGAAGATCATACCTTCAGCCGAGGCCTCCAACTTCTCCCTGCTAATGTTTATAATCATGTCCATATCCTTTCAAAGCTACCTATTCTATTTTTCTAGAAAAGCCAACATTGGACCATAATCACTCTTCAAATTAGCAAGCTCATCCACCACACAACCAACACTAGAATTTAAAGACCTAGTAAGTCCGAAGATAGAATCCTTCTCCTTGAGACTTTGTAGTGTGGAAATGTTGCAATAGGCGATGGTATCATGCTTGTTGTGGAGGTCGTGCACCTCTTGCACAAGCTACATAAGCAGATTGAACGAGATATCAACCCCTTCTTTTACCAAACCAGAAGCCTACAAAAAATACATAGCCCCCCAAAACACACCCTTGCCCTAATGCGAACCAACTGAAGGATCCTCCTCTTGAAATCCCTCACAGAAAAACTTGGACTTACCCCTATCCTTGGATGCTGAAACCTACACAAAGTTGTCTAGATTGACCACTGAATTCCTCTTACCAGCTGCAGGGGACCCACAATCACTAGAATTACCCATTTCATCATCCTAGATATTCTCTGCCACCTCTTGAAATTTTTCACCCACATCCTTTGCACAACCCTTGGCCTTCTTACCACTAGAAATTTCCTCCTTGACACCATCCACAAAGGCCTTCTTCAGTTTACCTTTGGCACATGAAAGGAGATATTTTTCCTTATAAGTTGAGAGCTTCACTCCACTAGTTGAAGGAGTGTAATATAAGTCAGTATCATAGCCATTGGACCAACCCTTTGACTCCTCATCCATTTTCATACCCTCAGTCTCCAAAATTTCTTCAATCTGACATTTCCCACTCCCTTTCCCCTTATTTTTTGAAATAGGGGACCTGGGAGCTCTAATAATACAATTTTCTTTGATAAACTCAACAATGAGCAACATCAAGCCTTCATGCAGAAAGAGGTTTATAGAGTTCTTCCTAAAATTCAAAATTCCTTCTTCCAAAGACATCAAAAGGTAAAATGGGAAGGACACAAGCTTACCATGTCAAAAATGATTCAAAAACATGAAATGGTGACCATACAACGCTGTGTATCTGCCATCAAGGGTGAAGTATCACATCAACGCCACCACAACCTCCTGCCAGATGGGTTTTATCTTAGTCCTGTCATAGCCCCCATAGTCCAATCTAACCATTTTAGCCCTTTCTCTATCATAGAGAAATTTTTGTCTAGCCAATTGTGAAATGTTCTTATCCCTATATAATTTTCTTCCTTCCATCGACATACTCGTGACTTCAGCAAGAAAATATTCATTAATGGTAGTATCCCTACCAAACATACTCAACACATGACCATGCCATGCATCAAAAAAGTCCTTAGACACACTGGCCTTAAAGCCATTCAACCTCTCCATGAAGGGAGTGACACCACCTCTCTGTAGAATCACCCAGATGTTGGCATTGCCTCTGATATCATCACAAGATAGAGGCTCCATTCGACACCTATCCCCACTCATCATTGAATCACTTGTAGAAAGAAACCATAGACAAAGAAGACAAAGAGCAAGTGCAAGATAAACACCCAGAAAGCATGCGAAGCTATCAAGGGAAGTGCCAATAGTTATAATGAGGAGGAGGCTTAAACAACTCAACTGAGGAAGACCACAAATTCCAATGAGTGTCAGCTGTGCGAGAAGTCTAATCAAATAGAAAACTTCATGATACCCATGCATTCCAAAAGCCAAGGAGGTGGGAAAAACCAACAAGCTAACATAGATCATTATGAATAAGGGTCCTTAATTCAATAGGCAGGATGTAATCCACATCCCACGACCTTGCCGATGTCACTCCATAATTAGCCAACCAATTAGCAACAACATTCTCCTCTCTATAGGCATGAGATATATAAATATCATAAAAATCACCACTTAAAGAAATGACATCCGAAATAAGATTATTAATAGATCAAGATGGGGGAGATCCTTTTTTAAGGCAATTAACAATGTTTAAAGAATCCCCTTCAATCCAAACATTACTAATTTTTGTTGCTATTTTCTAGTATTTTATTTTTAAATAAGATTCCCTTTGCTTTGGTGCAATTTTTTTTAATTTTTGGATCAATCGATGTAGGGAACAATTGGGTATTTGAAAGTTGACTTAAAATTCATTTCTAGATTTGATTGTTGGTCACAAATATTTTGTGTGAATTATTACAAAATAATATATATCCTTCTTTCTTTTTATTTTTTAGCATGATTATACTAGGATTTCATAACCCAAGAAGATAAAATGAACCCACATGTTTTTGACAAGATATACAAATGGGCGCTTGAGAATCAAAAGACTAGCCTCAACTAAGGAGCTATCATTTTGGGTGCAACTTTTTGGTACTTAATCCATGAGGTGAAGTGAGAAAATATTAGATCTTGATAACAAACCGTAGACAACATTCTCAGTCATTGACTTAGACCTCACGTACCTCTAGGTATATAGAGGACACCCCAATAGGCCTTATACATCCTAGTTAGGCATCCTCTCATCGAAAGTTTCGTTGTATACATAGGAAGTTATGATAGTAGGTAATAGTATGTAGGAATTTGTATTCCTCACACATGTGAGGTTGTGGGCAAGGGCTTGTTCCTCACAACCCAATGTCCCAAAATAAATTTTCATAGCTATCCACATCCTCAAAGGTGGTAAATTTGTGAACCTACAAGAAATTTCATAGATACTTGACTAGATAGGATTTTTGTGCGTTTCTTGAGTCTTTACTTATAAAATAATTAGTTTTCCCTCTCGACTTTAAAATAGTCTGAAGGGAATACACATAAATAACATTTAAAACCATATTCTTCTAACAAGTCCTTTGTGTGTGTATAAACAATAGTCCATATTCTATAACCTAATATTGTACTCAATAACATCATTATGTTTTTGCCTAAATCTATAACCATAAAATCATTCCATTTTCACCTAAGTATATAACCATTATATCATCCCACTTTCAACTAAATACATAACCATAACACATCCCATTTCAACCAAATCAAATAACCATAAATCAAACAAGTCTATAATCATAATATATTTTCATTTCAATGAAGTTAAAGAGTCAAAACATAATCCAATTTCACACCAATTCAAAATCCAATTCCATACATATGCCATAATCCCAATTTCAACTAAGTCCATTTTAACTAAACCACACTTCATACCAAGTCCCACAATCCAAGTGCATAATCATAACCTAGTTACTTGTATTCAAAATAAATAGTCATAACATAATCCCATTTTCCACCAACTCGAATAGTAATAGCATAAATCAAGTACATAGTTATAACATAATCCCATTTCAATAAATTCAAAGATTCATAGAATAGTCCTAGTTTTTAAAAAGTCCATAATTATAATATGATTTTTAACCAAGCCTAGAGTACAAATATTGTCCTTGTCTACCATTGTGGAAATCCAACTATAGACTCCTAAAATATTCCCAAGGTCCAATCACCATCACCTAGTCCTAATCAACCAATATCATCACCTAGTCTAGTCCATTTCACCTTAAGCCTTACACAAATAATTAAATAATCATATTATTTAACTTCTTTTCCCATCTCCTCACAATAAATTAATAAATAATTATCATATTCCACCTATTTTATATCTCTCATGTGGCTAAAATAATTGAATAATAATATTATTTAATTAAGCATATATTCCCTCAAACATGTTCCAAGAATAAAAGGCACCTAAGAACACTTGTCCTTATGGTCCCCTTATTCTATCAACACAACCCAAAATTATAGCCTTCTTAGGTGCACATGTCCCTTATTCCCTCGTGCTCACAACTACTTATTAAATTTATTAAGTTCATCTTAGACATTAACAATCTAACAACCTCCATCTCCACCCTTCATCCTCTCCTTGATCCTATGGAAATCCTCTCAACCATCCTCCACCGTTGATCATATCATTGAATATTGACCATCCATTCCCCCTTCCAAAAATCTATAAATTCAGGCACTCTCTCATCCAAATAAGTCAATTATCACTTATGCTAAGTACATGCTATCAAAATAGGTATCTTCAAGCAAAGGAGTATCCACACTCCATTCAATCAAGGATAAAATCAAATCACAATAGAGGTCATGATAACATTTGATTTGATTTTTTTGATGTTATAATTTGTTTTAATCTCTTTTGTGAGCTCTATCTAGAAGTTTTGCTTGGTTTGAATAAGAATCTTGCATGCTTATTTGTTTCTATTGGAGTTTCTAATCATAGGAATTACACCAACATTGTATCAAGTCAAGAATCTAGGTTATTGTGCATTACCTATCATCCCTAGAAGCCAAGTAAGATCTAATTAAATAACACCAAAGATCAAATATTGTATTCCAACTTGAGAGATCATGATAGTGAGGAGGATATTCTCCAAAACCTTAGTGAGTATGGAAATGACTTAATTGAATTATTCCAATAAACTTAAGCCCAAATATTTATTCAAGCTAATAAAATTCACATACTTATAGAATTTTTGGAAGTGAGCTAGGTTTCCCCATGATTTTGATCTTGAAAAAATTAGAGCACAAGAACCTCCTCCATAAAACCATGAACATAACAATGAACACCATGAAATCCATGTAGATAACAAAACTCATGAAAACATTAGAATCATAGAAAAAATTAAAGGTATAGACTTAGGTTGACCCTCTCATCATAATTCCCATACAAAGACTCATAATTTTATGAATCTTATTTTTTATGGATTTCATGGCTCATTGAACCAACATCAACCACCTAAGACTTTTGTTGAACAAGAGTTGAAAGATATAAAAGACGCACTCATAAGTATTCAAATGTGATCATCCTCCACTAAAGGGTACAAATTTGAAGAAATTTGACCTTACACCTTTGACAATTCTATGACATTAACACATTTTCCCCCACACCTTAAAATACATAAATTTAACAAATATAAGGGGAAAGGTGATATAATAAATTGCACCCATGATTTTTACATGGAATTCTAACATGTGGCTTACAATGATGAAAACTTACTCTACTTCTTACCATGTATCCTAGGGGGTCAAGCTTTAGACTAGTTCTCACATTTTCCAAAAGGGATTATAACATCATTTGATGAACTTGTAGAGTATTTTTCCAAACATTTTTCATATAACATACAACATGAACTTACAATACTTGAACTATGTGACACTAAATAAAAGTATGGTAAAAAATTGCATCTTTCCTCCAATAATGGAGAAGCCTTGCTAATAGTTTCCATATATGATACCTAAAAACTAAATTGTACACATATTCATCACAAACCTCAATACGAAAAATAGAATTTCACCTACAAGAACATTATGTCTCCAAATTCAACAAGATAATTGAAAATGTATTCCAAATAGAAATCACCTTGATCACCAAAGGTTTGAATTTTTTTTCAAAAGAATCAACAATCAAAACAAAAATTTAAAAGTATACACAAAATAAAAATATATTCAATGATGGAATCAAAAGCATGAAACATACCTAAGAAATCCAAAACACACATACCATTACTCTACCTAACCCAAGAAAGTTCCTAAGAAATGATAATATACCCCATTGGGTGAAGGTTTGGAAAATATATTCAAAAAGCTCCTACAACCCAATATAATTACCTTCCCACTTACTAATTCTTTTGATGAAAAGAAGCCCACACCAACATGGTATAAAGACCACAAATATTTTAAATATCATGATACAGAAGGGTATACCACCAACAAATGCATGAATCTCAAAAACTATATCCAACATTTAGTAGACTAGAGATTGAGATCAAAGGTGCAACTTCATCTTCACCTAATAGAAACCTAAGGATTTACCAAATTCCATTTACAAAGCATTCCTCCAAGAAAAAAACATTCCAATATAACTACAATCATAATATCCATTACCATAAAGCCTCCCTTGAATATGATTTTATTGTAGTAACATCAATCAATCCCATTTTCACATAAATATTGTTAAAATCGAGATCCCTAGTTATATCATAACCGCACACTTAGGATGGGTCACAATATTAGTAGCCCCTTTTCTTACTCATAAAGACAAGCATGATATTATTAAAAAACTTGAGAAGAGTCTGCATAGTGTATCAATTATGGATCTTTTCAAATCATCTAATTTTCATTAAGAAATATTAAATCAAGTCTTCAAGGAGTCAATGATTCCCAATGATATCAACCCCTCTCAATTATAAGCACTTATTTCCTATCGAAAAATTGACCATCATATTACCTTTAATCATGAGGATGTGTCATCTCTTGAACCTTGTCATAATAAGCCACTCCATATTGAATCCATAATCACCAAACATAAGATCAAGAGGGTACTTATAGATAATGGTCTGGACTCAATATTTATACCTTACAACTAGTTAAACTTCTTAGATATACAAAAAATGCCTTTGAACTATATATTTTCATAATTTATGCTTGTGATAATGTATAAATAGAAACAAAAGGCACCATTTGTCTTCCTATATAGGTTAGACCCACTATACATAACACCCTCTACCATGTCATCGATATTGACCTTCCCTACAATATTTTTCTAGGTTAGCCATGGAAACATCCCATGCAGGCCATCCCTTCAAAAATTTACCAATATCTTAAATTATTCTATGAAGACCTTAAAATCATAATTCTCACAAAATTTCACCCTTTCCATTATTGTAAAATATTGGAGGGAAAATTCTAAATATCAAATTATTTCCCAATCAAAAATTCATCTAGCCACCTCCCCCAAAAAATCATCATACATTGATCCTAGTGTCATCCCATCCACTTCTTCTAATCCACCTCTCATTACCAAGGTCAATATTGTAGAAAAAGGGTGTAAAAAATATGAAATCCAAGATTTTTTTGACATTGGAAAGCTACCTCTATTATTAAAATATCATGATCATCCAAATATTGAAAATAAGAAGAAATGAGTCACCCTTGAATATGGCTCTACCACTTTGTAAAATATGGATACTTATCAGATGAGTGGGTTGAATCATCTAATTCATATAATATCCATCAACAATCAAAATATGAAAAAAAGTGAGTTATATGGGTAAAGGCTTAGGTTCCCATGAACAAGAGATCCTATAGCCCATTTAGATTTATGAAAAAACTACTAAATGGTGGATGGGGTATTTTCCTTGGGATGAATCCTATGATCACCTTAATGAATCTTCAAAAATAGTTGAGGATGTCTCATACAATCTTAATCTCATAAAAAATGTTACTAATTATGATACTTATGAAGAGCTTGTCATTACCAACCTATTTCATGACAACTCCAATTGTGTTATAAACCTTGACTTGTAATGGGTTTATGTCATTAAATGGGACCAACAAGAGAATATATCATTAAATAAATTATAGATTGATGAGGCTCTCCTCAAACTCCTAAGCACCAAAGGTCATCTTCTTTAAGGTACCAAAAAACAATATTTTATATTATTCTCTACACTTCAGCATGCTTTAGAGAGAAAGAGGAGTCTTTCCCTCTACATACCATGAAAATATCTGAGAAATCAAGGAATATAAGATTGGGTATGAACATGATTTTTTTTAAAGTGCATTATTTGATGAGGAACTCAATCTTCCTCTCACTCCATCAAGGTTGCAAGATGACTACACTCTCCTAGAAGATGATGTTATTGAGATAAACCTAGGAACATAGAGAAACCAAAAGGTAATTCAAATTACCACAAGAATGACCCTTGAATAATGAAAAAATAGTCATGATATCCTCAAAGAACTCCCAAATGTGTTTGTATGATCCTATTTAAATATGTCAGGGTTAGATCTAGCTATTGTTCATCATTTAGTGGTCAAACTAGAAGCAAAAATAATTAAATAGAAGCTCCAAAAAATACTTTGGAAGATAGCCCTTGGTGTTAAAGAGGAATCATAGAAGCAATTGGATGTTGGTTTTCTTAGGCTATTAATTATTCAAAATGGATCTCTAATATAGTGTTGGTTAGAAATAATATAAGGGGAATTCATGTTTTTTTAGGTATATGAGACATCAATAAAGCTTGTCCCAAAGATGAATTTCCCTTACCCAATATCAACACAACAATTGATCCCACAATAGGGTATGAAATGATATCCCCGTCATAGGTGATTTTTAAGGATGCAATCAGATGTAAATAGCACTAGAAGATCAACATAATATTTCTTTTGTCATACCTTGGGGTACTTTTTATAATAAAGAAATTCCTTTTGGTTTGAAAAATATAGGAGCAACTTATCATAGGTCCTTTACAATAATATTCCATAACATGCTCCATCATGATGCCAAGGATTAAATGGATCACATTTTAGGAAAGGAAAAAATTAAAGTAGAGTATCTTAACATCTTATGTCATATATTGGAAAGGATAAGAGTATAGGGTTCAATTGAATCCAATAAAATGATTTTTGGTGTAAATAGAGTAAAATAATTGTGTTACAACATTTCTTAATTAGGCATTGAAGTTGATATGTAAAATTTAAAGTTATAATGAATATGTCTTTGCCTAAGAAAATCCAATAGGTTTGTAGCCATTGGAAAAAAATAGTCTATTTGGTGCTTCATTTCTTATCTTGTTGACAAATTTCAACCATTTACTCACATTTTTAAGAAACACATAGAGAATCACAAATCCACATGCTCTTATTTTGCATGTGCCTAACCAACCTTTATATGTTGAATGCACAAGATAATTGAGAGGGGGGTGAATCAATTGTTCATTAAAACATCAAAATCCTCATTAAAATTTAGATATGCATTAATCTTTAAACCCTTAAGAACCATTAAACCCTTATCATGCATTAGTAGAATATAAACATGAGAAACAGTAATGCAAAAACATCCAAACACACGAGAACACCAAATTTACATAGAAAACCCAAGAAGGGAAAAGTTGCGGTGAGGATTTGCTCATAATATAAAGTAATTGGAACGCCAAATACAATAGGTTCAATGCCAGAGGGCTCACTACCCAAGAGAAAGAAGGACTAATTGCCATATTAGAAACAAGAAGATAGAAGATTTTTACAATGAGAAATCCATATTAGAGCAACATGAAAGTTCCACTACTGCTTCACCATTACATTTGCACACTCTCTGAAGAATGTAGAAACCTTCTACTCACTGCTTCCAATAGTCTCAGTCATTAAAGCTCACACTGCACTTCTCACTTTTTCACTTCACATCACAATTCACATGACACACACTTCACACCACAGTCCTTCATCAACTGAACACACACACATATATATATCGTTCTTGACCTTAAAAATAATCTATAAGGTCGACTATGCACCTCAAACATACAAATTCAAATTAGTTTGGCACCAAAACATTCCCACAATGGAGAGGAATCAAGGGCCACAACACACCTTAAATCGTACCTAAATCCACATATACACGTCATGCCATGCTTCCACAAACACCCAAGCATATTTGTAATTAGTGTTAACACCCAAGGTCGGTCGAACCTATGTTAACACCATTAAACATTTAAGTACACACTTCACCAAATCCAAAGATGAATCACATACCACATACAATACTTAAACATAACCTGTAATATTTCATCAACACCCTAAAATCCAATAAATCCTTCATAACAACATACACTTGAAGAACATACTCATTTTGTACACCCAATTAACCTTCCACATACTGTAATGTATGAACCCAACCTTGCGGATCACCAAAGATCAAAAAATTAGAATAAAGATAGATATGAAAAATATAAGCACACTTCTAGGTCCACAAGACCATAAACCACAATGTGGAGAAATGCAAAGAAAAAACATTTCTCCTTGACAACACTGCATCATAGTTCACACACTGGTGAACACAACTTCTTCTGCTGAACAATCCAGAACTTGAAACTTTGGATATAACACCTCTGAACACCTGTGATCAACATATCTAAACACACAAGTAGATCTTCAACCATGAAGAAATACAAAGCAAAACACTGAACCCCACTCTACCATAGTGAACACTCTTTACCATATTATTTCCTTTTTTATTCAAATTTTCTCGAAAGCACTTGGAAACCAAGCACCACAAACACCATCTCAACATTTGCAACACATTTTCAGCATCTCAACCACACAAGAGGTTAAACATACACAAACATATGCTCATCAAAGAAACACTAGAGGTTGACATCAATGAGACTACTAATGACAACATAATGTAATCAATCAAAGCATCTCCATAGGTTGATATCAATGCAACAATATATTGACATCAATGACAACACATACTTCTAACAATCTCCCCCTTTTTCATTGATGACAACAAATGATATGAAAAACCATCATCAACAACAACAACAAATGTAATCACCAAATCATATACTACACCATAGTGCATACTGCTCCCCCTTACACAAGCATCTATACTTTCTAGCACTTTCTCTTTCCCCCTTTACTTCATATGGTTTTTTAGTTAACTTTCTCTCCCCCTTTGACATAAATGGAAAAGGACTACACATATTTTATTTTATTTTCTTCTCCTTTGAAATCAATCACATACTCTTTTTCTCACCCAAGGGAAACACCTATAAGGGACAACAACTTCTCGGATTTCACAACTTTTGATAGCACCAACACAATGAAAACACTTACTCTAAAACAACCAATAATACCACTACCTACTCCCCTTGGGAGGTAACCACCAACATTAGTCTAAAACAAGGAATGAATTTTGAAATCCACTGGACTGATGCATAACCTTATGCATCTAATTGAAAGAAGGAGGGGTAGTAACCCCCAACTTATCCCGGAGATACTCAAAAGTATCCTTAGGAAGAGCCTTAGTGAAGATATCAGCAACTTGATCTTTAGTAGGCACATACACCAACTTCATCTCATTCTTTGCAACCTTTTCTCTTAAAAAGTGATACCGGATTGAGATATGCTTTTTCCTTGAATGTATTACCGAATTCTTTAAAATATTGATAGCACTTGTATTTTCACACAAGATAGAAATTGGTTCATCATATGATACTCTTATATCCTTCAAGGTTTGCTTTATCCACAACACCTGTGTGTAGCATGATGTTGCAACAATGCATTATGCCTCTATAGTAGATAACAACATTGAATCTCACTTTTTACTTAGTTGACACCAACCCACTTCTAAGAAATAAAGCACCACCACTTGTACTTCTCCTATCATCCACACAACCTACCCAATTTACATTTATATAAGCACTTAGAGAGAAATCAATATCCTTTGGATATCATAAACCATGTTCTCGAGTGCCTTTCAAGTATCTGAATTTTATTTATACTATTTCCACATTTGACTCTCTAGGATCTTCTTGAAATCTAGCCACAAGACAAACTACATGCATGATATCTAGTCTAGCAACAATTAAATATAACACTCCTCCAATCATTGATCTATACTTGCTCTGATAAGTTTTAGAAAATTCTTCATTCTTACTCAACTTGCAACTAGTAGCCATAGGAGTACATACTAGTTTAGAGTCTTCCATTCCAAACTTCTTCAGCATTTCCTTAGCATACTTTGACTGTGATATGAATATTCCTTTCTATTTCTGATTGATTTGAAGTCCAAGGAAGAAATTCATCTCCCCAAACATAGACATATATCTAACTCTTTTTGCATCTCTTCTACAAATGTTGTGCACATAATTTCATTTCCTCCAAATATTATATCATCAACATACACAACCACAATCAAGATCTGATCATTTTCAACTTTAAAATAAATATTGCTATATGTGGTACCTTTATTGAATCCTTGTTGCAACAAGTACCTATCCAACCTTGCATACCAAGCTCTTAGAGCTTGCTTAAGTCCATATAATGCCTTCTCCAATCTACAGACCATATTAGGATTATCTGATAACTGAAAGCCTTCTGGTTGTTCAATGTATACCTCTTCTTCCAAATCACCATTCAAGAATGCATACTTCACATCCATCTGATAAACTTTGAAATCCTTGTGTTGAAAAAGTGAAAAACATCCTAATAGCCTCCATCCTTGCCACTAGAGAAAATGTCTCTTTAAAGTCTATTCATTCTACTTGTGAGTAGCCTTTACACACAAGCCTTTCTTTGTTCCTAACAACTTCTCCATTTTTATTTAGTTTGTTGCAGAACACCCACTTAGTTCCAATCACATTCTTGTTCACTAGTCTTCAGACAAGTTCCCAAATTTGGTTTTTTCAATCTACATTAGTTCTTCTTCCATAGCCTTGATCCAAAATTCATTTTTGCATGCCTCAATCATTGTTTTAGGTTAAAATTTGGAAAGTAAACATAAGTTTACTTTTTCTTCTTTCATAGCATCTTTTCTTCTTGTCAATACACCTCTACTTTTATCACCAATGATTTGATCTTCAGAATGATTCTTCTACACATACTTAGGAGTCTTAGGGATCCTTTCCAAAGATTCTTCCTCTTCAACTTGCACTTCTTTTTCCTTATCATCATATTTCTCTTCTCCTTTGCAAGAGGACTAATCTGATTCATATCCATCTATCAACACCGAGCTTTTATGTAAGTCTTCATCTACTTTGACACTTTTGCTTTCAACAATCCTTTTTAGCCTCTTGTTGTAGCACTGGTAAGCCTTTCTTTTTGTAGAGTATCCAAGGAAGATTCCTTCATCAGAAATTTCTTCAAAATTTCCTAAGTTTTCTTCATCTCTTCTAATATAACACTTACTTCCAAACAGTCTAAAATATTTGATAGTAGGAGTTCTTCTATACCATAAATCATAAGGAGTCTTTGAATTGTTTGTTCTTGCTTGCGCTTTGTTAAGTATGTGGACTATAGTATGAATTGCTTCTCTCTAGTAGATATTCGGTAGGTTTTCTTCCTTCATTATCTTCCTCGCTACTTCTTAAACAATCATCTTCTTCCTTTCCACCACTCCATTTTGTTGAGGAGTCCTAGTAGCTGAAAAATGTCTCTTTATTCCATGATCTTCACAAAAAAATTTAAACTCATTGGAGGTGAACTATACACCTTTGTCATATCTTAAACATTTGATTTTCATATCCATTTCATTCTCAACCATAGCTTTAAATCCTTAAATTTATCTAGAGCTTTTGATTTTTCTTTGAGAAAAGTTACCCATGTCATTCTAGAATAATCATCAATTAACAACATGAAATACCTATTGAAAACTTCTTGTTCTTGTAGGTCCAAAAAGGTATGCATATACCAAATCCAAAGGTCCTACAGTAGAATATTCTTTGACATTGAACCTTTTTCTTGTTTGCTTCCCAACTTGACATTCCTTAGAAACTACATTTATAGGCTTTGTAATCTTTGGCAGATCTCTCGCAGCTTGAGCAGAGATGATCCTCACTAAGCTATCAAAATTGATGTGACACATTCTTCTATGACATAGCCAAATTTCATTGATTTGAGTCATAAAGCACATACCATTAGCACCATTAAGCTGATAAACATTTCCATCTGTCTTTCTTCTTGCACAACTAGAGTTCTGGATCCTTTCTTGATCTCAAAACCACCATCTTGAAATACAAGATTATATCCTTTGCTATACATTTGTCATAACTTAGAAGATTATTCCAAAGACCCTTAACATAAAGAACATCATTTGTATTATGCTTGCCATCAAAATTTATTGAACCTTTTCCACATATCTTAGCAGATGTATCATCACCAAACTTAACAAGACCACCTTCAAACTTTTCAAGTTTAACAAAATTACTCTTATCACCTATCATGTGATTTGAGCATCCACTTTCAATAATCCAATAGTTTTTGTCCTCTCTAGCATGAAAAGCAGTAACCATAGTTCCATTATGACCTATTTCTAGAGCAACTTCCTTCATACATCTCTTAGAGTTAGTAGAATAAGTTCCAAAACTTAGAGCCATAAATAAGCATTCGTTATTTTCATCATCTGGATAATTAGATTCATCATCAGATATATTGGCATCTTCTTTAACATAATAACTTCTCTCGGTTGATTTAACTTTATTTTCCTTAAATCTATCATTTGAGGCTTTGACTAGACATCTTGAAGCATAATGACCTATCTTTCCATAATTGAATCATTTGAAAGGTAACTTACCTCTGTATTTTCTAGTTCCCTTTTTGAATCTCCTCACAAAGTTTGCTTCTAGCTCATCAAACTCATCCGGTTCATATTCTTCATTCTTCTTTGTTTTTCCAACTTTAAAAGTAGTCACTTTTCTTGAATCACTTGGACCAAACTCTCTCAATTCAAAATAGTTAAATCACCAAACAATTGATCTCTAGAATAATGATCTAAATTTTGTGCTTCTTCAATAGAAAAAACCTTATGACTATAAGATTTGGGAATATTTCTTAATACCTTCTTTACTACCTCATCTTCTTCAAGTTTTCCACTAAGGCCTCTGATGGAATTGACAACTTCATCCACTCTATGCATGTATCATGTGATATCTTCATCTTCTATCATCCTTAGGGTTTCAAACTTAGTCTTCAAATTTTTCATCTTTGCTTGCTTGACCTTATCATCTCCTTCATAGACACTTTCTAGCTTCTTCTAGATCTCACCAGTAGTTTTAAGACTCATAACTTTTACAAGTTCTGAATTAGAAAGACCACTTAAAAGAGCATACCTTGATTTTCCATTGTTTTCATATGTCTTGATCTCATCATTAGTACTCAGACCATTTGTAGACATTATATATCAAATTTCAATAGACTTACAAACTCCAAACCCTAGAGAAATTAGGAAACCTTCCATCTTGGTCTTCTAGAATGCATAATTAGATCCATCAAACAAAGGATCCTCCTTGTGCACCATCCCAGATCTACCTCAAGCAGTTAAGATTTCTTCCAAGGAACCCATCTTTGATACCAATTATTGAATGCACAAGACAATTGAGAGGGTGGGTGAATCAGTTGTTCATTAAAACATCAAAACCCTCATTAACATTCATATCTACATTAATCCTTAAACCCTTAAGAACCATTAAACCCCTATCATGCATTAGAAAAATATAAACATGAGAAACAGTAATGAAAATGCATCCAAACACATGAGAACACTATATTTATGTGGAAACCCCAAAAAGGGAAAAACCATGGTGAGGATTAGCTTACAATATAAAGTAATTGCAACACTGAATACAATAGGCTCACTATTGGAGGGCTCACTTACCAAAAGAAATAAGGGATCACTACTAATGGATCACTGCCATATTAGAAAGAAGAAGATAGAAGATTGTTACAACGAGAAATCCATCTCAAATAAATAGGAAAGTTTCACCATTGCTTCACTAGTACATTCACACTCTCTTTGAAGAATGTAAACACCTTCTACTCATTGCTTCCAGTAGTCTTAGTCATTAAATCTCACACTGCGCTTCACACTTTCGCACTTCACATCATAATTCACATCACACACACTTCAAACCACACTCCTTCATCAACTCAACACATATAAGTACCATCCTCAACCTTGAAAATAATCTACAAGGTTGGCTATGCAACTCAAATGTGCAAATTCAAATTAGGTCGATACCAAAACATTCCCACGGTGGAGAGGAATGAAGGAATAACACAACACACCTTATATCAGACCTAAATCCACATATACATGCCACACCATGCTTCCAAAAACATTGAAGCATATCCACAATTAGTGTAAACACCCAAGGTCGGTTGAACTTGTGTTAACACCATTAAACATTTAAGTACATGCTTCACCAAACCAAAATATGACTTGAGGACCACATACAAAACTTAAACGCAATCTGGAATATTCCATCAACACCTTGAAATCCAACAAATCCTTTGCAACA
The DNA here is from genome assembly GCA_007258455.2 of Sequoia sempervirens. Classification (NCBI taxonomy): domain Eukaryota; kingdom Viridiplantae; phylum Streptophyta; class Pinopsida; order Cupressales; family Cupressaceae; genus Sequoia; species Sequoia sempervirens. Next base: position 138,611,139 of record VDFB02358134.1, on the reverse strand, counting down.
ACATACACATGAAGAACATACTCATTTTTTACACCTAGTTAACCTTCCACATACTGTAACATACAAACCCAACCTTACGGAGCACCAAAACTCAAACAACTCAAAATAAAGATAGATATGAACAATGTAAGCACACTTTCAAGCCTACAAGACCAAAAACCAGAATACAAAGAAATGTGGAGAAAAACCATTTCTCTCAGACAACACCGCATCACAGTTCACACATTGGTGAATGTAACTTCTTCTGTCGAATGATCTAGAACCTTAAACTCTGGATATTACACCTTTAAACACCTATGATAAAGATATCTAAACCACACAAGTAGATCTTCAACCATGAAGAAATGCGGAGCAAAACAATGAACACTACTCTACCACACCGTTTCCTCTTTTATTCAAATTTTCTCAAAAGCACTTAGAAACCAAGCACCACAAACACCATCTCAACATCTGCAACACCTTTTCAACATCTCAACCACACAAGAGGTTGAACATTCAGAAACACATGCTCATCAAAGCAACAATAGAGGTTGACATCAGTAAGACTACTAATGACAACATAATGTAACCAATCAAAGCATCTCCATAGGTTGACATCAATGCAAAAATCTGGTGACATCAATGACAACACATAATTCCAACATTATACTCTTGCATATCTCCATAATTAAGCATTCCTTAAGGGAACACTTACACAAAATTATGAGCAAGTAAAGGAAAGGGTCATATATTATATTAGTAGAAATTTGATTGGATTGAAATGTAGTATACATCTATGGAGTGGGCTTGCCTATTTGTGGTATTCAGCTCACATAAAATAAGGCATTATAAGCTCTCTTATAAGACCAATCTCTTAGAAAATATTGATCCCTTGAAGTACCTCGCATGGTAAAATTGGTCATATTTTTTAGTAAATTTGATATATAAATACATAGGCCAAAATCCACTTAAAGGATAAGTTATCATTGATCAATTAGTAGTAGAATTCCTTGAGAAACCACAACCATTAACTTTAGAGTTTCTAGGTGAATTTTTTCTCCATATGAATTAAATATAAGAATAGAAGTTATACTTTGATGGATCTTTCACCAATCATAGCGAGAGAGAAATATCTTGTTCCTTACTCCTTAGGGGGTTCTCATCCCTAGATATTTTAGAATTGGTTTCCCATATACAAACAACATCAACAAATATGTGTTCGATGCATAGGACAACTTGGAGGGGGGTGAATTATTTGTACTTTAAAACACAAAAAATGCTCATTAACATTTAGATCTACATTAGCCCTTAAACCCTTAACATGCATTAATAGAATGTAAACTTGTAAAGCAGTAATACAAACACATCAAACACATGGGAACACAAAATTTACATGGAAAACCCAAGAAGGGAAAAACCATAGTGAGGATTATCTCACTAATATATGAATTGCAACACCAATTACAATAAGGCTCACTGCCAAGGGCTCACTACCCCGAAAGATAAAGAAAGACTCACTGCCCAAGGACACACTATCCAGAAGAAAGAAGAATAGAAGAATGGGTGGCACATTATCAATTTGAACTGCTAATAATGAATATCTCATATGTTGAAGGTACAGTTCCACTGAAGCATAAACAACTCATCAAACAGACTAAAATGTAGACACCATCTTCTCACTGCATCTAGAAGTCATAGGCATTATTTCTCACACTCAGATCATTACACTTTATCACATTCACATATTTCACATCACAAACTTTTCTCTTAATCCACACAACAATTCTTCTTGCATTTATACCCTTCACGACCTAAAACAATCTCAATTAAGTCAACCTTAAGGAAACGTATACACCTTAACCATGCAACATCAAATAGGTCAGCACCAAACACTTCCACTATATAAAGAATTAAATCCAAACCACACCACTACTTAACTGGGACCCAAATCTACACCAACATGCTTCTCAACTCTTCCTCAAACAACAATTATCCTTTGCAATTAGTGCTAGCATGCCAAGTTATCCAAACCCACACTAACACTAATGAGTGACTCTAAACACACCTATCAAGGTCTAGAAACATCTCACAGACCACATAGAAACAATCCATAATATTCGTACATCTCAAAATATTCCAACATCATCAAAATATTCCACACAACTATTGCAACCACTTGAAACTCAAGAACACCTTCATTCTGTACAACCAGGCATACCAATATAGAAATCGAACACACTAGACACCTTTGTGGAGCACCAAAACACCTAAAAATTCAAGGGAAGGTAGTTACAGACATTACAAGCATGTTCCCGAATCCGCAACACCAAAACATTTACTGTGAAGAAATGTGGAGCAATCTCACTTCTCTCGGACACCCTATTTAACCAGACAAACATACTATCAAACATATCTTCCACTTTAGTATGATCCTGAACCTAAAAATCCAGATATGAAACCTCTGAACACCTTTTATTATCACATCCAAACCATATGAGCATATCTTCAAGCATGAATAAATGTGGAGGAAAAAAATGAACACCACTCTGTCACATTGAATTTTCTTTTATTCAAAATTTCTCAAAAGCACTTGGAAACCAAGTGAACCAACTTCATCAACAATAATATGAACATCTTTGCAACACATCTACAAAATCTACAACATGCAACACTCAACTACAACAATCTCCCCAAACACAAGTCAGACCAACAACCTCTGCAACTATACTAAAGTAAGGCATCAATGACAACACCAACAACACTGTGTTGACATCAATACCAATAATTCCAAACACATCATCAATAACATTCCAACACTCTCTTTATACAAGTGGTTGAAATTAATGAAAACACCCAAGCAACTCACAAAAAACTCAAGCTTCTAGCATATCCAAACTTCCAACAATCTCCCCCTTTGTCATTAATGGCAACACCTACTTTCTAAAAAAATCAACAACAAAAGTAACCAACAACAATACTGTAATAAGTAGTACTCCCCTTGACCCTTATTCTAGATCACTCTCCTCCTTTTCTTAGACAATACTTTTCCATACTCTCTCTCCCTATGGTCTTCATACCATATTCACTTTTGCTTCTCTCTCCATTACATTTTTTCAGATTCTCTCCCCTTTTGATATCAATGGCAAAGGGCCATAGACTCATCCAACTATTTTTCCTACATTAAACTCATTTGATGCAGAGTAGGGTTTTGATAATTTGTACAAAAACTCAAACAATCAAACTTTGCAACCTTAGAACCCAAACTTGGTGGGTTTCCCTCATAATCCTTCAATTCCCCTAGTAGTACTTCAGATAGGGGTTTTCCAACATATCTTACAAGGAAGACCTAACATCCATAATATAAAAACCTTTACAAATACCCTTTATGCCACTTGAAAACATATCAAATTTTCATATGGGGTTACTTTGTAATGAAGCCCTCAAATTTGGACTGCTAACTCTCAAATTAGGCCTAAAGAGAGCAGTAAATCAACTTTTTTGGTCATAACTTTTGATGCAAAACTGATTTTCAAAATTGAATGCTAGCTTGGGATACCCTTTTTTCCCTTACAACACATATATAAAAACTAGGGAATAGTATTTTGTATGGAAACCATCAAAAGTTGACAACTTTCTCTTAAAATCTTAAAACATGGGAGCAACAAATTGGGGGTTTTTTGGTCATAATTTTCAGTACAAACATGATACCACAAATGTAGTCATAGTTTCAAACACCCATTTGGACCTTATAAAAACATATCTCAGAATCAAGGTAGGTTACTTTGGACGGAAACCTTCAAAAATTGATTTGTTGCTCACTTTTACTCTAACTAGGGTTTCATGCTACCCAGGGTAAAATGACTAACTTGCTTGAAACGTAATGAATTTGAGTGATACAAAAAGGAGAATAAAGAAGATTCAAAACACCACCAATTCCAATAGGTTTTAGGAGATGGTGAGGCCGTACAAATCTGTACCATGCTCTGAAACATCAATTTAACATTCAGAAATGTAGAAACAAGGATGTCTTTTATTGATTTCACTTCAAAAATGTAACCACCACCTCTTCAACCTTGGACTCAACCCTCTGAGGCTTATTTAAACATGTACCAACCATTTACAATTGATTTTCCAACTACAACCATTCTAATTTCTTCATTTACACTTGTGCATTTTCATATTCCATGTTTTGCAACATTGGCCACATTGACAACATTTTGCAAAATTGACAACTTTAAGCAACTTGACCCACCAACACTCTTAATGACCTAATATGGAATCTAACACACCCAACATGGTCTTAGATGACCTTATTACATAAAACCAACATAAGAAAACCAAAATTACAACTTGCACTTAACCTACTGAACCTAAGGTGCTCCTGCACCATCATTTTATCTCCTCCTTTGGCAACATTCAAAGGGAAACACCTACACCTTATCTAAACTATATAGCAACCATTACTACCTACTCCCTTTGAGAGGTAGCCTTAAAAATAACTCCAGGACCAAGAATATATCTTGAAATGCTTCTTAAACAGATGTACATCCTTATGCATCTAGTTGAAAGAGTGAGGGGCAATAACCCCTAACTTCTCCCATAGATACTTAAAACTACTTTTGGAAGATCCTTTATGAAAATATTAGCAATCTAATCCTTATTAGGCACATACTCCAACTTCACCTCATTCTTTGCAACTTTCTCCTTCAAGAAGTGATACCAGATTGAGATATGTTTTGTTCTTGAATACATTACAAGATTTTTTGAAATATTGATTACATTCATATTGTCACACATGATAGGAATAGGTTCATTATATGGAACTCTGATATCCTTTAATGTTTGCTTCATCCACAACACCTGTGTACAATATGATGTTGTTGCAATATATTTTTCTTCTGCAATAGATAATGGCACTGAATCTTGCTTCTTACATAACCATAAAACCAACTTGCTTCCAAGAAAGAAAGCACCACCACTTGTACTTTTCATGTCATCTATACATCCTACCCAATCTACATATGTATATGCATTCAAGGAGAAATCAGTATTCTCAGGATACCACAAACAATAATCTGAAGTCCCCTTTAAATATCTGAATATCCTCTTCACTGTTGCAACATGAGATTCTCTAGGATCTTCTTGAAATCTAGCCACAAGGAAAACTAAATGCATGCTATCTGGTCTAGTAGCAGTAAGGTACAATAGTACACCAATCATTGATCTATACTTGCTATGATCTGTCCTAGGAGATTCATCATTCTTTCTCAAATTACAACCAATAATCATAGGAGTACATACTAGTTTAGAGTCATCCATTTCAAACTTTTTACACATTTCTTTAACATACTTAGATTGTGATATGAATATACCTTTCTTTGATTGACTAATATAAAAATCAAGGAAGAAATTCATCTCCCCACACATTGAAATTTTAAATGCTTTCTGCATTTCCTCTGCAAACCTTTTGCACATACCTTCATTTCCTCTAAAGATTATGTCATTAACATATCTACCAAAATTAAGATTTTTTCTCCTTCAACTTTAAAATATAGATTGCTATCTGTAGTTCCTTTTCTAAATTCTTGTTTCAATAATTACTTATCTAACCTTGCATATCAAGCTCTAGGAGCTTGCTTCAATCCATACAATGCTTTATTCAATCTGTAAACCATATTTGTATCGTTTTACAATTGAAAAACTTATGGTTTTTTGATGTATACCTCTTCTTCCAATTCACCATTTAAAAATGTAGACTTCACACCCATCTGATAAGCTTTGAAATCTTTATGTGTTGCAAAAGCTAAAAACATTCTGATAGCTTCCATTCTTGCAATTGGAGCAAAATTTTCCTTAAAATCTATACCTTCAACCTATGGGTAACCCTTACACACAAGTCTATCCTTGTTCCTGACAATTTTTCCATCTTCATTCAACTTGTTTTGGAATACCCACTTAGTACTTATAGGCCTCCTACAATGATTTAACAACTAATCCCTTATAGTTGTGATTCATAGATTGCACATCTAAACTGAATAACCATTTCAATCATCATGAAGGTGCATTTAACTTGTTAACCCAGGGACGTGAACTTGAAATGGGTCAGCATAGTATGTGCACTAAGGATCCAAAGTAGCCATATTCATTCTACAACTAAGAAAAAAATAATGCTGAAGGAAAATTTCGTGGAAAGGAATAACATGAATATTGAACATCAACTAATAATTAGCTGAAATGCATAACAAAAACAAAAATATGAGCAAACAAACATGAAACTACTCTATCTGCTTTGGCTGCAGGAACAGTTACAAAATGTAATTCTAGTGGTTGTAGGAATAGTTAGTGCTAGATTCTTAACTAATTACTGAACATAAAGTAATAACTAAACTAAACTAAAATAGAGGACGAAATGCTCACCAAGTGGGCCCCCTTGGATGAGTATCCTCTAAAACTAATGTAAACTTAGATGCACAAACTTATAACTTCATTTTATTCATTGTAAAACATGAGTACAATAGAGCAGTGTAACTGTATTACTGAAAACTAAGAATGCAAGTACATCATCAGATCACACAACCCTCTGAGAAGGAGCATCCGAGTCTTATTTATAGGAAAAGAAGCTACTAACTAATCACCTAGCAAAGCGGTCAACTCCAATGGATTAGGTGGATGCCACTTTAGGGAAATCATGAAAAGTGGAGAGGTAGTTATGCATGTACAGAATTTGGTCATACATGCTTGCCTCAACACAGATTTAGCACAATAGTAATGCCTATATTCTCTCAACAACAATAAAGACCATTTACAAGGCGGTTACAACTCGATTTGCATGAGGAATCTCCTGCTGTCGATAGTCTTTCCCTCGTTGACCTTTGCATGACCACTTTGGTAACCATTATGGTGAATGACTAGCTGGCAGAATCTTCTCAATTTAGTGGCCTCTAATCATATTTGCATGGAAATATTAGTACACACAATAATCACATATTTGTAACTATCTTCAAGAAAATTCATTAATCCACATGTAGAATTAACACGAATAGTCCATATAACATGTCAATGTCATTAAAGATTTGTAGAAATAAAATTAGACCCAATGTCTATGGTTTCAAGGAAATATCAACATTCAAACATCAAGGTCCATGAAAAATTCAACAAATAGATCATAAATTCTACCAAAATTAAACCATAAACTAGACTCATCATTCCCCCCAACCTAAGGTTTTGCTGGTCCTCCAGCGGGGGAAGGGTTGTTCTTTTGCTTAGTCAATGCCCTAAAATTTGCAACCACCAACTATCCTACATCAGTGTTTGCTATGTGTGAATTAGGATCCCAATAGAACCCTTGTTGTCTGTCCAATCTGTTCCATCTCTGTCTCTCTGCAGCAATATCATAGTGGTAAAACCAAAAATTTGGCATGGGCCACATCAGGATGGGTAATTGAAAAGTCAGTGGAAGCCAAAATCGTCCCTTTGTCCTTCCAATCTGTATATATCTGTCAATTATTTTAAGTGCTACAACATAGTTCTATATAGAGTGGGGCTTAGCTTATTTTAGCTCATCAGTTAGGTTGTTCCATCTTTGTGACAAGTATCTCTTTACAGTTTCCTCTTTTTCTTTTGCCACAACCTCATATTCACTATAAAATGCTTCTATCTAAGGCATGATCCTATTACCATAGCTAGGTCTCAAAAGCATTATGTGCCAATCCCTGTAAATATCCCTTGGGTTTCTTGATTCAGCCCTGATGGGAAAAGGGATGTTGGATTCCATTTGCCTATAAGCCTCGTATTGTTGTCCCCAATTGATCTCATTCTATACCTAGGACATAAATGCCCTTAATTGGACATCCCCAACATACAACAGTGGATTCCAATTATGGTCTTGAGTCACAACATAATCGTGCAAATAGAATTCACACAACAAATTCTTCATCTCAGGGGAAGCAATCCCATAAGCATTGAAAAATTCAATAGGAGTCTCAATGGAAGGGTTCAAACCTGAGACAGTCCTTTCCAATTTAAAAGAAAGATATTTCTCCTTCAAATATAGAGCATAGACCCTTGGACGGGTCTTGCATTCTAAAATCTGTGGTACCAAGGCTGTCATATTGTCCACCTTCTTTAAAGTAGCAATTTTTGCATCCTTGTCTTCAATCTCCTCATCTCTCTTTTGAATTTCCTTCTTCAGCCTATGTTTCTCCTCCTTCCATTCTTCTTCCCTTCTTTGCATCTCTTTCCATAGATTCAAAATTGTTGTGTGTATTGTAAAATCAGGGGGGTTATGTATTCCTACCAACATTTTTCCTAGTACTAATGCTTGCTCTTCATATAGTACCAGTTGTAGGGATTCAGGTTGTTCAGTCAATTCCAGCTGCATGGGTACTGATTGTTCTCCCAATTCTGGCTGTAGGGCCTCTTGTTCCTATTCTTGCTCATGCTACAGGAACTCTTGCTGCAAGAACTCCTGATTTTCCTCATACCCTTGATTTTCAAATTGTTCTGCAATATGAGCAAGATCTGCTAGTGTTATGTTTGTTGCTTTCTCAAATATATCCTCTTCCTCAACATTCACTTGCCCCATTGGAGCTTCTGTGTCCCCCTGCGATGTTTCTCTAGACTTAGGGATTTCTTGCAGAGGCATATCAAAGGTTGGCCCAACTGGTCTTGATTTTATGGGAGGGATTTTATGTTTTTCTTTGGCTACAAGATGAATAGTGTCAGCCTTCTGCTTCTTGGAGCTTGGTACTTCTTTTCTTCTGATTGCTTTTCCTTTTCTTATTTCTGTTTCTCTCTTCTGAGCCCTAGTTCTCATTAGGATGCCAAGAGGAACATCATCATCAGAATTTGGAGAGAAACTTTCTTTGTTTGAGTGCACTATCTCAGAAGAACTAATCTCTAGTTGTTTTGCTGCAGGAGGGTTTACACTAGGGCCTGTGCCAGAGGTTGAAGTACAAGAAGTGGCTTCAGCCATGTTGAATCTCCTGCTAGACCTACGAGGTTGAGGTAAAACCCTAGGTCACAAATTCTATGGTCTAATTTGATCAATATTTATGAATTCTTCCCAAGTCATCTCAGATACATCATGCAGAGACTTCTCAACTAACAATTTAATCAAACAATGGTGGGAAACATAATTGTACCTACCTTTCTGAGTCTCAACTTCCATGATTGAAAGAAGGTGGTATAGCATGTTCGAAACATTCATCCTCCTCCCATGCCTCATGTGATTTAAGAGTTTGAAGTGCAAATAATGTAGATTCGACTGGCGACCTTTACAGGTGATATATTTTATAACATAAACAACTACTTGCTTCCATGGCTCGGGTAGAGAGGTTATTTTTGCACCTTGTTTGTCCATGCTCAATGGAGGGTCACTAGGTTATGGAAATTTGGCCCTAGCTGACCTGGCGTCTTTGGAAGTAAGGTAATTCTCACCGTCAGTTGGCAACCCTATAACTTCTACAATTATTTCTTTAGTAGCCAATACTTCCAGCCCTTTTACCGTGGCTTTTCCCTCAGACAATGTGGGAAAATTCTAATGCAATGTATTCATTAAAACCATTCAGTTTTGTGAAATAGTCTAACCACTTGCAGTTTCTGAATTTGGCCTGTGAAAGTGCATCCTGTAGTGATATGTCATGAATCGTGGGTTCATCCTGATTAACCCACCTCTCATTGTTTAGTTTCCTGCAATCAAACAATTGCTTTGAAAATTTTCCCTTCTTGCAACACTGCCGAATTTCCAACGCCAATGTCATCTGAATTTTCCCTTTCTATTTTACCTTTTGACAACTTAAGATTATGACAGGATTAATAATGGTAGTAAAGGAGTAATAAATGAAGGTTATGATGGATAGAAATGGTGGCGGTGGTTGGTGGCACCTCACACATATGAGCCGTCATCTCACTCATAATTCAAATTGGATCAATTTAAACTTTGCTGATGTAGACTAGCATGGACTGGAATGTGGGAAAAGTACTCACATTTCCCCCCCAAACCTAAATTTGAGCATGTGTCCTCACATGCGAGGTGGTCATGATGATTTGAAAGGGTCAGGGAATAATGACATGCTATGGTGAACGTCCATATTAATTCACAACAATTAAATGAATGCACTAAAGACAATTAAGAGATAGAAATTAATGCACACATACCTAGATTCATGGAAGATTTGTTTACAAAGATTGTGGAGAAAGTACCAGTCACCTTTTAAGAAATATGTTGAGCAATTAATGAAAATGAGGTGGAATAAGGTGAAGTGGAATGAAGTGAAGTGATGGAAGAGAGAGAAAGGTGGAGATGGATGGGCGGATGGGCAGATGGGTGAAGAAGTGGACTCCCAAAAGAGTGGAAGTTTTTATTATGACAAGGTACATACCTTAGTTAGCCAAAAGGAGGGACACTAGGTCCACTTCCCCTGGCTGCAGGAAGCTTGGGTGTTGCATGCTGAGTGAATTGATGCAGGAACTCCTCTTTGGAAGTTGGCTTGTGATACAATCTGAGGCGATGACCATTGAAAAGAAACTTGAATCTGACAGGGTCAATGGTAGTGAGTTGAACAACACCATTGGGGAAGACTTCAACAATCTCATATGGTTCTAGCCACCTTGTCTGCAATTTTCTTGCATTATCTTGATACCTTGAGTCATAGAGTAGTGCCTAGTCGCCTGGCTGGAATTTCTTGTCCTTGATGAATTTGTCATGCCACCTTATTCTCTGATTCTGCACTACCTCTATGTGATGCAAGACCGCTCTCCTCATCTCATCCAAAGCATTCAACTACATAATTCTTTCTCTTTGTGCCTTAGAGATATCCATCCCCAAGTCTACTGTAGTCCTAAGTGTCTTATGTTCAAATTCAATGGGCATCATAGCTATCTTCCCATACAACAACTCAAAAGGAGTGAAGCCTGTAGTTGTCTTCCAAATTGTCCTATAGGCCTAGACAACTTCTGGAAGCCTATTTGCCCAATCCTTTTTATGAATAACCATTGTTTTGGTCAGAATGACTTCAATCTTCCGGTTGGTCACCTCAACTTGGCCATTGGCCTGAGGGTGATAAGGAGTGGACTTCTTGTGTATTATGTTGTACTCATTGACCAGTGCTGCAACAAGGGTTGATGTAAATTAAGCTCCATTGACCAATCACTATCTCTCTTGGAACTCCATACCTTGTGAAAATCTCCTCATAAAGAAATTCAACAACCTTATTATCTCTTGCATGCTTCATGGCCTTAACTTCTACCCACTTGGTTACATAATCAGTGCATACCAAGATATAAGACTTACCATTTGATGGATGGTCAATGGGTCCTAAAAAATATAGTCTCCATCTGTCAAATAGAGTGATTACTACCTGAGGGTAAAGTGGCATCTCATCAAATTTGGTTGGCTCGCCCATCCTCTGGCATCTATCACACTTTCTTGTATATCTCCTTGCATCCTTGCGGATTGTGGGCCAATAGTATCCTGTGTTCAAAATATTCATTGCTGTCCTCTTGGCTGCAAAATTTACTCCACATGGTTCATTGTGGCATGCATGCAAAATATCATATGTATCATATTCTCTCACACATCTCCTCATGACATGGTTTGGTCCAGTGTAAAACAAACATCCTGCAATCCATGAAAAATAAAATGATTTTTCAATGAGCACCCTTCTCTCTTTTGGAGAGAAGTGGGGAGGAACTCTCCTTGTGACCAGATAGTTAGCTATGTCAGCATACCAAGGTGTTTGCACACTAATAGAAAATAGATGCTCATTAGGAAAAGAGTCATCTATGACCTGATTGTCTTTTGATGTAGTCAGCTTTGAAAGAAAATCTGCAACATCATTGGCCTTCCCTAGTTTATCTACAATGGTTATGTCAAACTCCTACATCAACAATAACCATCTTTCCAGCCTACCTATGATCAGGGGTTTATTCATGAGGTATCTAATGGCTGCATGATCGGTGTGCACAAAGATTTGATAGCCTGTTATGTAGTGCCTGAATTTGTTTAGGGCATAGATTACTACCAACACTTCTTTTTCTGTCAATGAATAGTTGAATTTAGCTCCCTTCAAGTTTTTGCTAACAAAATAAATAACATTTTCAATAGCTCCTTATTTTTGTCCTAGGATGGCTCCTATAGCATAGTTTGATGGATCTGTATGGATGTGAAAGGAAGCTCCTAATTAAGTCCTTTGAGTACATGAGCATGAGTCAAAGCTCCCTTCGAATCAGAAATGCTTTGTCATAGTCTTCCGTCCATTGAAATTCAACATCTTTGGTGAGAAGAGTATACAATGGTGCTGCTATTTTGCTAAAATCCTTGATGAAATGCCTATAATAGCCTGCATGACCTAAAAAACTCCTAACATATTTTTTTTTTGTAGGTGTGGGCAGATTTGTGATCACCTCAATCTTTGCAGGGTCTACTTGAATTCCTTTGTGAGAGATGTAGTGGCCGAGGACTACACCTTCTTGCATCATCATGAAACACTTTTCACTGTTTAGAGATAGATTGTAGTCTTCACATCTTTGTAGGACTCTCCTGAGATTTTTCAATGCTTCATTAAAATCAACACCATAGGTGGTGAAATTATCCATGTAAATTTCCATGCAATCATGAGAAATATCAAAAAATATGCTAATGACTACCATCTGAAAAGTTGTAGGTGCATTGCATAAGCCAAATGGAAGTACCGAGTAGGCATAGGTTCCCCATGGATAGGTAAAGGTGGTATTATCCTGATCCTCAAGTGCAATTTGGATATGGTTGTAGCCGTTGAATCCATCTAGAAAAGAAAAGTACTGCTTTCCTGCAAGTGAGTCCAAAACTTGATCTATGAAAGGTAAGGGAAAATGGTCCTTTTTGGTGGCAGCATTAAGTTCCCTATAATCAACACAAACTCATCATTTCCCTCCTTTCTTGGATACAATCACCAATGAAGAAACCCACTGGCTATCTGAAATGGGGTAGATAAATCCTACATCTAGCAATTTCTGTAGTTCCCCTTTTACAATTTCTCTTAGTGTAGGGTTAATTCTTCTTTGTGGCTGTCTCACTGGGGTGCAATCATCTCTGATGTAAATTACATGAGTGCAAGGCTTATTGTCCAATCCCTTTATATCATGATAGTTCCACGCAAATGCATGCTGGTGGGTCTTCAATAAGGTTGTCAATGACAATTGTTGTTATTCACTTAATTTGCTGTTGATGTGCAAATGTTTTCCTTCTGCCACTTGCATTTGTATAGTTATCTCTATCATGGATGCTTCACCAATGCTTGGTAGTTTGAGTTCATGTGGCGGCAATGTATGAGACATACTTGTTGCTACAGGAAGTTCGGCTGTAGGAAGAGTGTCTATAGGAAGAGAGGCTGCAGGAAGAGCAGTCAGAAGTGTCTTGGCTAGAACAACAAAATGAGAAGATGATGCTTCCTCCACTTCACAATGATTCTGAATGATGTTAGCCAATACTTCATCTTCATCTTGAAGTTGCATGAAAGAGCTTCTTCCTAACATCATAATCTGTGCCACATAATTAACTTGGACTCTTCACCAACATGTGGCCATATAAAATTATCTAGATCATGGGATGGCTGAGTAGGAGGGTAGCAACAAGTTTTTTGGTGCTCTTTCCATAAAAAATGGTCATGTTTCATGTCCTGCATCCAATATATGCATATGTTTTTTCTAACCATGGTCTTCCTAGAATGATAGGGTACTTGCTGAGTGTGGCTTTAGGATAAAGAATCATGAAATTTGTGGGGTACTCCCATGAGTCCAGAGTTACCACAAGGTCCTCTACTACACCATCAGGTTTAACGGTTGAACTATCAACAAGTTGTAGGACAGTAGGAGTAGGTCTCATGCTTGCAACATTTAGTTTCTGTAGTATATCCTTGGTCATTACATTTATTGCTGCTCCCAAGTCAATCAGAGCATTCTTTATTTGGATCCCGTTTATAACAACTCCTACCACATGACTCCCTGGATCATTATATTTGGGAACAATCACTTTCCCAAGCATGATTTCAGTGATAATGGGTGTGGAAGGAGCTAGAAAAGTAGTTCCTAAACACAAGTGGATGTCACTTACACTCACAACATATGCAGGGAATTGATTTGGATTAACAGAGTATACTGGCTGCTGCTGTGGTTTTTTATTTGGATTGGGTGTGGGGTGAGCTGGTAGTTGAGTAGGTTTAGGTTCATTTGAACTTGAAATACAGGAGGAGGCATTATAGCAAGTTGCTGGGGTTGAGAAGGTGGCTGCATGTAACTATTTCGCTGATTTGGCCATTGCTGTCCTCCCCTCCATTGATTTGTTTGTTGCCAATTTCTTGGGGGTGGCTGCCAATTTCCTTGAAACTGCTGCCAATTCCCCTGAGGTTGCTGCCATTGGGGTGGAGTGTTTTGATGATTAAGCCAGGTATTTGGAGGGTTAATCCAAGGTTGTGGTGGATATCCTCCATAGTTGGATGAATATGGGGGTTTCCATTGGTTACCAGATGAATAAGAATTGAAATATGGCCCAACAAAAGAGAGTGGATCTGGTGGCATACCTTGTCTTGGAGCCCATGGCCTCCTTTGTGCAACATAGTAGAATTGATCTTCTTCAACCTGGATTGGCTTGAACTCGGGCTCAATTCACTTGCTATCAATATTATCTATCATTTTGCATATGCAATCCTTCTTCTTTTGTCTGCAATGGGGGAAAAATTCTACCAACATTGCCTCTACCTCCTCTTGTTTCTTCTTGGCCTAAAGTGTATCCAGCTGAGTAGCTAGATTGTTTATAATGTCTTGCTTGAAGTCTTCCAGCAAATGAGTAATCTCCATTCTTGAAACTCCATTGGTAGATGACTTACCCATAGAAGATTGGTTAGCTCTCCCTTTCTTTGAAGCTTCCCTAGAGTAGTTCTGGCATATCTTCTTGATATCGTCCCAAGGAACTTGGGAGATATCTCCTCCTCCCATCAAGTCTAAGGCATAATTGCAGCTGTCATAAATTCCTCTCAGAAAAATCAACTTTTGTGAGTCTTCATTGAGTGTATGGTGTGGAGATATTTGTAAGAAAAATAGAAACCTTGCAATGTAATCCTCCAAGCTCTAATCTTCCTTTTGCTACATCCTAAAAAATGTCATCTCCTCTCATGTCACTGCCCTTGCAATATTCCTTGTATTTCTCAAGGAATTTTGTCTTCATGTCATCCCATGTCTCCACAGTATTTCTGCCTAGGCTCATGAACCATTTTAATGCATATTCTTTCAAAGTGGTAGGAAATAGCTTAAGCCTATGGGCATCAGTGGTATAGTCATAACTCCTACAGAGCATGTCAAACTCGAACAAGAAGGTATCAAGATCTTATGTGACAAGTCCACATAATTTAGGAAGGACTGAAGCAGGGATATTTTTGAAGTTGTCTACTTCATTCTGATGAGCAATGGGGAAAGGAAAAGCCAGTTGGTTAGGTTTTTTTCTATTTGCATCACCCATACCTGCTTGATGTAGTTCCAAAGCAAAGAGATTCTCAAGCTGAATTTGACCTTCAGAGGA
This sequence comes from Sequoia sempervirens, assembly GCA_007258455.2. Classification (NCBI taxonomy): domain Eukaryota; kingdom Viridiplantae; phylum Streptophyta; class Pinopsida; order Cupressales; family Cupressaceae; genus Sequoia; species Sequoia sempervirens. The sequence goes on along the minus strand of VDFB02358134.1, from coordinate 138,595,607 downwards.
AATTTTAGAACTAGTCAGATCAGGAAATGCATAAAAAAAGGGTGTGGATCTTCTTCTTCTTCTTCTCTTGGTAGGTTCTAATATTCAACTAGCTAGAATGGATCAAAATTGTTGGGAAGGAATCTCCCATGAGCATATCTCCTCCTTCCTCTATGCATGCGGTATCAACTCACTATCAGCCAGCCCACACAAAGAATTGGCAAAATAATAGTGGATCATTACTTTTCTAAATGAGGGGTATACTAAGAAAAAAATTTCAGAAATACTACAACAAAAAAGCTATCAATGACTCCAAAGAACTCCCTAGTTTGACACCATCCCCGACAACGATGCCAAAAATGTTGGCCTCCTACAATGATTTAACAACTAAGCCCTTATAGCTGTGATTCAGAGACTGGACATCTCAACTGAATAGCCATTTCAATCATCATGAAGGTGCATTTAACTTGTCAACCCAGGGACGTGAACTTGAAATGGGTCAACACAATATGTGCACTAAGGATCCAAAGTAGCCATATTCATTCTACAACTAAGAAAAACATAATGCTAAAGGTAAATTTATTGGAAAGGAATAACATGAATACTAAACACCAACCAACAACTATACTAAGCTGAAATACATAACAAAAACAAAAATCTGAGCAAAAAAATAGGAAAGTACTCTATCTGCTTTGGCTGCAGGAACAGTCACAAAATGGAATTCTAGTGGTTGTAGGAACAATCAGTGTCATATTCTTAACTAATTACTGAATAGAAAGTAATAACTTAACTAAACTAAACTAGAGGACAAAATGCTCACCAAGTGGCCCCCCTTGGATGAGTATCCTCTAAAACTAATGTAAACTCAGATGCACAGACTTATAACTTCATTTTATTCATTGGAAAACATGAGTACAATAGAGAAGTGTAATTGTATTACTGAAAGCTAAGAATGAAAGTACATCATCAGATCACACAACCCTTTGAGAAGGAGCATCCAAGTCTTATTTATAGGAAAATAAGCTACTAACTAATCACCTAGCAAGGCGGTCAACTCCAACAGATTAGGAGGACGCCACTTTAGGGAAAGTATGAAAAGTGGAGAGGTGGTTACACATGTGTGGAATTTGGTCAAACATGCTTGCCTCAACACAGATTTAGCACAATATTAATGCCTATATTCACTCAACAACAATAAATACCATTTACAAGGCGATTACAACTCAATTTTTATGAGGAATATCCCACCGTCGATAGTCTTCCCCTCGTTGACCTTTGCATGACCACTTTGCTAACCGTTATGGTGAACGACCAGCTGGAAAAATATTCTCAATTTAGTGGCCTCTAATCATATCTGGATGACAATATTCGTACACACAAAATCACATATTTGTAACTATCTTAAAGAACATTCATTAATCCATATGTAAAATTAACATAGATAGTCCATATAACATGTCAATGTCATTAAATATTTGCAGAGATAAAATTAAGCCCAATGTCTATGGTTTTGAGGAAATATCAACATTCAAACATCAAGGTCCATGAAAACTTCAACAAATAGATCATAAATTCTACCAAAATTAAACCATAAATTAGACTCATCAGTACCAATCACATTTTTATTTTTCAGTCTTGGGACCAATTCCCAAGTTAAAATTTTCTCTTTTTGTTCCAACTCTTCCTTCATTTATTTTATCCAATTCTCATCTTTGCATGCCTCAGTCACTATTTTTGGTTCCACCTTAGAAAGAAAAAAAAATTACTTGTTCTTTTGTCATAGTAGCTTTTCTTCTTTTCAACACACCTTTTCTCTTATCTCTAATGATCTAATCTGCTAAACAATTCTTCTACACATACTTAGGAGTCTTAGGATTCTTTTCTAAAGATTCTTCCTCTTCAAATGTCAACTATTTTCCTTTATCTTCATCACTTTCTTCTTCAATTCAAGGGGAATCTCAAATCCATATCCTTCTATTAGTACTAAAATTTGATGTGGTTATTCATCCACTTTAAAATTTGCACTCTCAAAAATATTTTTCAATATTTTTTTGTAGCACCGATAGGCCTTGCTTCTTATAGAGTATCCAAGAAAGATTCCTTCACCATATCTTGCATCAAAATTTCTTAAGTTTTCTTCATCTCTTCTGCTATAACATTTGCTTCCAAAAAATTTGAAATATTTCACAGTAGGAGGTTTACCATACCATAACTCATAGGGAGTCTTTGAAATGTTTGCTCCTACTTGACCTCTATTAAGAATATAGATTGTAGTATGAATTTTTTCTCTCCAATAGACATCTGGAAGATTAGCTTCCGCTTCTTGAACTGTTATGTTTTTCCTTTCCACAACTCTATTTTGCTAAGGAGTTCTACAAGCAGATAAATGCTTTCTTATTCCATGATCTTCACAAAACTATTAAACTCATTTGAAGTAAACTCACCACCTCTATCAGATCTCAAACATTTGATTTTTAGATTCAATTCATTCTCATCCATAGCCTTAAATGCTTTAAACTTCTCTAGAGCTTCTGATTTTTCTTTAAGAAATGTAACCCAAGTCATTCTAGAATAATCATCAATTAATAACATGAAATACTTGTCACCACATGAGCTTCTAATTCTAGTAGTTCCACATAGGTTTGTATGCACTAACTTCAAGGGACCTGTGGTAGAATATTCCTTTGTCTTGAATCTTGTCTTTTTTTTCTTTCCAACTTGACATTGTTTGTAAATTGCATTGATAGGCTTTGTAATCTTTGGAAAATCTCTCACAGCATCAATAGAACTTATCCTTACTAGGATATCAAAATTAATGTGGCCCATTCGTATATTTCATAGCCAACTTTCATTAGTTTAAGACATAAATCACTCTGCACCACTACCTTTGAGTTAATAGACATTACCTCCTATCCTTGTTCCAACAGCAACAAAATACCAGAGCTTCCTTTTCTGATTTCACAACCACCATTCTAAAATACAAGATTATATCCTTTGCTACACATTTTTCCTACACTTAGAAGATTATGTTGGAGACACTTGACATAAAGAACATCATCTTTATTATGCTTTCCATCAAAACTAATTGAACCTTTTCCATGTATCTTAGCAGATGCATCATCACCAAACTTAACAAGACTACCATCATACTTTTCAAGCTTAAAAAACTCACTCTTATCACCTATCATATTATTTGAGCATCCACTATCAATAATCCAATAATTCTTCTCTTCTCTAGCATTAAAATTAGTCAACATAGTTCCTTCAATGTTATGACCTATTTTTGAAGCACTTTCCTTCACACATCTTTCAAGATTAGTAGAATTAGTTCTAACATTTAAATCTGTGAACAAGCGTTCATCACTTCATTCGTCTGGATAATCCAATTATTCATCATTAGATACACCATTTTCCTTTTCAATATAATAACTCTTCTTGACAAGTTTACCCTTATGATCCTTTTTATTTTCATTCGTAACTTTGATTGGACATCTAGATGCATAATGACATATCTTTCCACAATTAAAACATTTGAAAGGTATCTTACCTCTATATTTTCTAGTACCCTTTTTTAATCTCCTCACAAATTTTTCCTCCACCTCATCAAGATCATCTGGATCTGATCCATCATCCTTTTCCACTTGCAGAATTTAAAGGTAGTTTCTTTGTTTGTAGTATCTTGACGAAACTCTCTCATTTCAAAAGAAGTTAAAGCACCAAACATCTGATCTCTAAAATAATTATCCAAATTTTGAACTTACTCAATAGAAAAAACTTTAGAACTATAATCTTTAGAGAGATTTCTAAATACCTTTTTCATAACTTCACTTTCCTCCAACTTTCCACCAAGACCATTGATGACATTGACGACTTCATCAACTCTAAGCGTGTAGGTAGTAATATCTTCATCTTCAAACATCCTTAGGGTTTCAAATATAGCTTTGTAGTTTTTCATCTTCGCTTGTTTGACCTTGTCATCTCCTTCATATATTCCTTCCAAATTTGTCAAGATATCTTTAGTAGACTTCAGACTTATCACCTTTCCAAGTTCAAAATTAGAAAGACCACTAAAAATTGCATTCCTTGCTTTATCATTTTTTTCATAATCCTTTATCTCATCATTACTTTTTTGACCATTTTTAAGCATAGTAGTATAACCTTTTTCAATAGACTGCCAAACTCTAAATCTAAGAGAAACAAAAAAGGACTCCATCCTAACTTTCTAGTAGTTAAAATTTGGTCCATTGAACAAAGGAGCTTTGACACCTTTCCTGTGCAACATCTGGATCTACCTCAAGTGATTAATCTTCTTCCAAGGAACCACAACTTTGATACTTATTCTTAGATGCATGGGACAAATGAGAGGGGGGTTGAATCAGTTGTACTTTAAAACATCAAAACCCTCATTAACATTTAGATCTACATTAGCCCTTAAACCCTTAACATGTATTAATAGAATGTAAAATTGTAAATCAGTAATGCAAACACATCAAATACATAAGAAAACTATATTTACATGGAAAACCCAAGAAGGGAAAAACCATGGTGAGGATTAGCTCACTAATAAATGAATTGCAACACTGAATACAATAAGGCTCACTACCAAGGGCTCACTACCCTAAAAGATAAAGAAAGACTCACTACCGATGGCTCATAGCCAAAGGACTCACTATCTAGAAGAAAGAAGAATAGAAGAATGGGTGGATAACTACCAATTTGAATTTCTAACAATGCATATCTTATATGCTGAAGGTACAATTCCATTGAAGCCTAAACAACTCATCAAACAAATTGAAATGTAGACATCATCTTCTCACTACATCTAAAGTCATAGGCATTAAGGATCGCTCTTAGATCATTACACTTGATCACATTTACATCTTTCACATCACACACTCTTCTCTTAATCCATGCAACAATTCTCCTTGCATTTATACCGTCTATGACCTAAAACAATCTCAATTAGGTCGACCTTAAGGAAATGTATACACCTTAACTATGCAACATCAAATAGGTTGGAACAAAACACTTCCACCATATAAAAAATTGAAGCCAAACCATGCCACTACTTAACTAGGACGCAAATCTACACCATCACACTTCTCAACACTTCCTCAAACAACAATTATCCTTTGCAACTAGTGCTAGCATGCCAAGTCAGTCAAACCTGCACTAACACTAAAAAGCAACTCCAAACAGACCTCTCAAGGTTTGAAAACATCTTGTGAACCCCACAAAAACACTCCACAATATCCATACAACATCTCAAAATATTCCAACATCATCATAATATTTTGAACAACTACTGCAACCACCTGAAACTCAAGAACACCTTCATTTTGTGCAACCAAACATACTAGTACATACATCCAACACACCAGACACCTTTATAAAGCACCACAACACCTAAAACTTCAAGGGAAGGTAGGTACAAAAATTATAAGAATTTTCTCAGATCCGCAACACCATAACCTTCACTACGGAGAAATATGAAGGAATCTCACTTCTCCCAGACACCTTGTTTCACTATAAAGACATACTATCAAACATATATTCCACTTTATTATGATATATAACCTAAAAATCTAGATATGACACCTCTGAAAAACTCTAATCATCATATCCAAACCACATGAGTATATCTTCAAGCATGAAGAAATGTGAAGCAAAATATTGAACACCACCCTGTCACACTGAACTTTCTTTTATTCAAATTTTCTCAAAAGCACTTGGAAAACAAGTGAAACAACTTCATTAGAAACATTACTAACATCTTTGCAACACACCTACAACATCTGCAACATGCAACACTCAACTACAACAATCCCCCCAAACACAAGTCAGACTAACAACCTCTGCAACTATATTAAAGTAAGACATCAATGACAACACTAGCAACATTGTGTTGACATCAATACCAATAATTCCAAACACATAATCAATAGCATTCTGACACTCTCTTTATACAAGGGGTTGACATCAATGACAACACCCAAGCAACTTGCAAACAACTCAAGCTTCCAACATCTCTAAATTTCCAACAATATTAAGCTTTAATTATTGGTTTAATATTATCTATCACATGGAACACCCAACATCTTTCAGTCTTTAGGGATTCTTAGGTAGTCCTTAAACAATTTAATGATGAATATTTCACAAAATATAAAAAATGATCCCTTAAAAGTGTATGGTGGATAATTTTACATAGTGTTTTATAGAATTTTTTATTTTCATGTCACGTGAATAAATATTAAAGTTTCATATGTATTGGCCACTATAGGATGTCTTCTTTGCATGACCATTGATGCCTATGAAGGATAATTGTTGGCTGAATGCTTGCTAGTTATTAGTTATATAATATTCTTGATATATAAATGGTCAATCCCAATCTTCCTTAGTATCACAAAATCCACACATATACAAGCAACAAAAAACTCCACCCAACCTATCCCATAGCCAAAATTGAGCATTCATCCAATGTGCTACTAGTTTTACCCTCCTTTGTTATAATTTCTATTTCAAGGTTTATTATGGTATATTGTTGCAATACCTTAACTTGAATGAAGCAAAATTGACACATATGAAAGTATATAATGTTATTTGTAGAGCTCATACTAATGTCATTACCTTAGCCAAGTAATTTCTCAAACCTAGTTACAACTAGCCAATAATGGAGCAAATTGCCTAAATATGTCAATAAGTGTTTCACCTATTAAAATCATAGTGATCTAATTCAAACTCCCTCACAATCCTTGTATTCTATCACTATTCCTTTCCCCTTCTCTACATGGGACTCAACCCCATCAATGAGATTAATCCATATTCCTTGTACAACCACAAATACATTATCACTACCACCAAATACTTCACTAAGTGGGTCAAAACCATTCCTCTCACTTATATTATCAACAAGAAAATATTAAAAATTATCCTCAATCACATCATTTATTGGTATGATATTCCAAGCTCCATCATTATCAACAATGTAAAATATTAGGGGCGATCCTTTGGTGAAGTGGTGGGGCTTCTTGCATGTAGGATCAACAACCAAGGTTCCAACCTCACGGGGTCTTTCCCTACTGCATCAACAATTAAGACTATTTGACCTTGCTGTTAAGGGGAGACCCTTTGGTGAAATGGTGAGACTTCTTTCTTGTAGATCCAACAACCAAAGGCTCATACCCTTAATATCATACAATTTTAAGCTTCGCAACTTATCATGCCCTCAAATTAGCTCATTTGAAATAGTTCAAAAGAGTATGGCTCAAGGGAGACTCACTTAATATTATAAAATGCCTTAAAGATTTGTAACCTTCTTATTGATCTATTGAGAATTTAATTAGGGAATCCATTTCTATTCTAAAGACCTTTGATGCCTTCTTTATATCCCATATTTATCGGAAGGTTAATAGGGTTTCCAACCTCTTTGCTAACTTAGGAGCGTTGGGGGTACCTAGTGAATGGGGGTCTTTTGGCATGCTCTCATTTGATGTTCAAAATACCATTTCCCATGAGTATCAATAGCCTTGTAATGATGATGATTTTTATGTTTATGGGGTGGCATATCTCCTGAATTTTTATTCTTATGATTCCTAAGAACTACGGAAAGCTTGAACTTAAGTGGCTGTTCTGGTCTATGATTATTGCCTATCTTGTCAAGTGACAAATTACATGGTTTATGGGTGTTTTTTGGACCATTCTCTCCCATTTCTGGTGGGGTTTTGTGGTTATCTTGTTTTTAGAGCTTCATCTATGTTGGTGTATTTTGGAGTACTCTATGCTTTTCTATCTAGTGAATATGGGGGGGAAGGAGTCAGGTTGAGCCTTTATATTATGATGATATAAAAAACAATGAGGGTGTGAAGAATTCTTATGAAAGATGGTGTCACCTAGTATATTGAACACCTCCATGGGTTTAATTCTTAGATTTAAAAGGAATTCATGGTAGGGTGGAAGAACAAGGTTTTGGCTATGAATGAGGTCAAGATTGATACCTTTAAAGATTTCATTGCCATAATTTCTGGTTTTTCCATTGAGGGTTGAAAGTTTTACAGGGACAAGAAGACCTCTAATGCTACTCTTAATGTCTTCTTTAAAGACAATGAGAGGGATGATTTGGTGAAAACGTCTTGTGTTGGCTATGCCAAAAATTCTATCAAAGTTATATGAACTGAGATGGATGAAGCAATAATGAGGTACTTCACTCTTGATGGGAAGTTTATCTCTTTGTTTTGGTATCATTTTATGCTTCTTAACCATTTTAGGCATAAGAAAAGTATATATTTCTTGTTTTATCTTTTTTCTTCATTGGAAAATGGTATTAAAGAGGTGAGAAAAAACCCTCGAGCCCCTATTCTTCATGAAGGTTTGATTATGCTTATAATGGAGTATGCCAAGTTGTTCTTTGTTCATTTGAAACTTAGGATGATTTCAAAGACTATCCCAAGTAAAGATGTGGAGTCTGGGTATGATATTGGCATGAAAGATGAGAATTCTCAAATGGGAGTTGAGGATAATGTTGAGCCCTTGATGGAGGTGTTTTTTGACCCCTTGGTGGAGCTTTAGAAAGCCAAGAAGACCCAAAAGAAAAATCCTCAATCCTCCCAGTCAGAGGAATCATTTACTAGTAGTGATGATGAGGAGTATAACCCTCCTATTAATAAGAAAAGGAAGGAAGTTAAGGGTACTTGCAAGGGTGAAGAGTAGCTGCCTCAGACTCTTGGGAAAATAAAAATTCTTTTGAAAGCGTTTGGTAAGGGCCATGCAGATGTGGAGGTGTCTGATACTGAGGCTTGTGAAGATGGTGAGGAAACATCGTTGTCTGCTATTAAGATATTGAGTTTGACTTTACCTAAGTCTACTGGGAAATTAAAGAGCACCAAGAAAGAGAGTGGTAAGGGTTGTGAGTTAATTGAGAAGCCTGTTAAAATGGTTCATAAGGGTGGAGAGGAAGTGATTTAGGTAGTTGAGAAGAGAAAGACCATGGTTTTTGTTAGTGGAAAAGATAAGGCTTATGCTTCTAAGAAAAATAAAGTGGCTCCTAAAATTATTTTTGGTGTTGGGAAGCTTGATGTTGTGAACCAATCAATTGAAGGTGTTAAGGATGGGTTTAACCCCATTAAGTTGATGGATATGTAGGGAAAGGAGGAGCAGATTCTCAAAGGAAAAGAATCCATGGAGGAATAGGTTGATAATCAAGAAAACCTCATTCCTAATTTTGTTGAAGATTTGAATATCTTCAATTATAACATAGGATATTCCTAATGTTCTGGGCTTGGCTAGGGCAGGTGTTGTTAACTACTTTAAACTCTTTAAATGATTTTTTACTGAACTCAACTAGTTGAGCATAAATATCTGGGCCCTACAAAACATTATTGAGATGAATTCTACTGAGAAAGGAACCACTAATCAAGATAATGAGATGATGGAGATCCTCAAAATGGTTTCTAATGATGTCATTAATCTTTAAAATGATCATGAAAATAGGATCTCAGTTTTGGAGCAAAGAACTGTTAAAGTCTATAAAAACATTGATTAGTTGGTTAAGATCAATAGTGTTTCAGGCCTTACCCTACTTAGTGATGATAAGGGGAATGATAACGATAAGAGTAATAGAGCTAAGGATGCGGTTATTGGTGGTGAAGGTGTCAACAAAGGAAAAAAGTTGACTATTGTTGTTACAGGTCCTAGTATTAGGACTCGTAGTCATGTGAAGAAGTTGGCCGAGGCTTCCAAAAATGCTATGGATAATATTGCTAAAATTTGTGAGCATATCATTCCTAAGGAGTTAGAGGCAATAAAGATTTAGAAGAATCTAAAATAGGTTGTTGTTTGTTGTTGTATGATTTTTTTATTTTGCTTCTTTTTGGCTACTTGTTTCTTCCCATTTTATCTTTAAGTAGCTTTCTTCCTTTGTAAAGTGTTTCGAGTCCTTGTAAAACATGATTTACCATTAATAAAAGAAATACAAAATATTTTAAGGATCATTAAGTTCAATCCCTCTGTCGACTAGGAAAAATCAAGGGAAAACCATGAATCATCGATAACAACCACAAAACTACCTAAATTCAAGCCATAGAGACACTAATCTAATAATGAAGCAGACAGTGACAATATAAATAAAATAATGAACCAATGAAACCTCAATTCCTATGCCAAAGTTGATTCTCCTCCATTGCTCTTCTCAATTTTTCTTATTTGCTCTTAGATATGTAGCATACAATTTTTGCAATAAGCTCAATGTAGATGAGTGATAGCGAACTTTCAAGATGAATGATATGAGTGATATGATAGCAAAATATTGAAGATTGTGGTTAACCTTGAAATAAAATTGATAGCTTTCTTTTATAGAAATATAAATTAGATGGATGGTGAGGATTGAGTGATGATGTACAACATGATCAATGGTGGAGATTGATTGAGGGAGCAATAATTAATAAGAGTCATTAATTATTGTGGCATAGGAAAATGAATTGAATGATGGATAGGGATAGATGAATTAAATAGTTACAACAATTATTTAATTTAGGAGGTGGTGGATGAAGAATTAAATAATTAAAAATAATTATTTAATTATAGAAGAAGAGAGGGAGATAAATAATTAAATAATTAAGAATAATTATTTGATGGTAGATGAGAAGAGGTGGTAAATAATTGAAAACAGTTATTTAATTATAGAAGAAAATAGATGATAAATAATTAAATAACTAGAAATAATTATTTAATTATGGAAGAAAAGAGATGATAAATAATTAAATAAATAACAATTTAACTATAGAAGAAAATGATAGTGAATAATTAAATACATAACAATTTATTTAATTATAGATGAAAATAATATAATTAGTGGCGTAATTAAATAAATTTATTTAATTTATTTGAGCAGAATAAAGATAAAGTGAATTAATTAAATAATATAAAATTATTCAATTAATAGAAGAAAGTGGTATTAAGGAATAATTAAATAATTAAAATTATTTAATTATGTAGGAAAGATGCGAATTAGTGTGAAAATATTGTTCGTGGGCTTAGGATATTTTTCAGTGTCTACATTTTGCCCCTCTTTGATACAATGTGATTTTGAGCATTGTGTTAAAGAATAATCAAGAAAATTCAGCTCAAGACCTACCCTGGCATGCCCCAGTTAAGGCAAGATAGTGTGGTTCCCCCTTGGGAAATTTGGCAATTTTTTTAAAAATTCCAAATTTTTTGACAAATTTCTCGACTGGTTAATTTGATGCATTCAAGTGCAAGGACTAATAGAAAAAATGTTAGCGAGAAGAGAATGTTAGTAAGAAGTGAAGAATAATTAAATAGAATTAGGATGAAATGGAATGGATGTAATGAAATGAATTGATATGAGAGCTTGCTGATAGATTTTGAGTTTTAATTCTAATGCACGATTATCATCATAGAGAATTTTATTATGGCAATGAATAATGGACACCAAGGTATGACATAGAAAAAGGTGTGAGATATTATCTCTTTTCAAAATCAAACACATTGTAGACAAGGAATGTCATGGCGCATACTAGTGACAATAGAACCTTGTCAAAATATGCGAGGAAGCCACCACAAAGCATGTTAGTCCTGATATAATAAAGTATTAGATGACCTTTAACTTGCATAGGATATTTTGATTATGCCAAATGGAACCCCAACCACACACAAGGAACTTAATTTCCCCAGTCATATTGCCAAGACAAACCAGATAAAATGATAAGACTAATTGGACCAAACAAGTCAACAACCATTTGGATCTTCTTGCCAATCAATGAGTGTTTGTATGATAGGATTCTAGGTAATGTCTAGTTTCAAGAAATGAAGCATGTTGTATAAGACATCGAATCTAGTTTTGATTACGCAACATCCTATATAAGACAATCGATAGGATTGTGTCTAGTTTTAGGAATGATACACCTCGTATAAGATCTCGAGTCTGGTTTCGAGGATGTAGCAACCTGTATAAGAAAAAATGATAGTTGATAAAGGTAACAAATGTTGATAGGGAAATTGATTGGTGAGGATTAGAGGCTAGTTATATAGTTCATTTGTTGTTTCGAGATTTGTTAAGCTTAGATCTCTATAAGATACCCTACTTGCATTTGATCAAAGTGTCACCCTTAGCAAGGGACAACTTATTATGAAACATGGATAATGATAAACAAGACCTAAGGGATAGACCTAGGCCTCAGGTGCTCATTGATGATGGCCTTACCTACTTGAAGTCACAGAGTCAACATAGTTCAACTATTAGACTAACACGTACTGGTTTTTTTAAAGTTTTTGACATTTTATGACTGTTTTTAGAATTTATTGATTTAAAAAAAAATAAAATTCAAGGAAATTTTGGATGTTTTTGGATTTTTAATGGATTATTTGAATGTTTTTTGAATTTTTAGAATGTTTTGAATTTTTGGATTTTTGAATGTTTTGATTTTTTTTTTGATTTTTGGAATGTTTTATTTTTTTTGATTTTTAGAATGTTTTGATTTTTTTGGATTTTTAGAATGTTTTTTTTTTTTTGAATGTTTTGAAAGGTGTCCTTTGATACCATGTCTAAGATCCCATATGAAAACCTAAGTCAAGGATTTTCCCCCAGTTAGGTATAGGACCAATTATTATAAATGAAATTGGATAGGCAATTTTTATTATGGATGGATATGAAAAGCGGGAGATGCTAAACATCAACTATTCTCAGGCCATGCGAATGGTGACAAAGATTTATTATGGATTGGTGAGATTTTGTTAAGGATGATAAACTATAAGGACCATAAAAAATGCATGTGAAAGATACCCATACACAAGCAAGAAAGCATGCACAAGAATCCAAGGACAACCATGATCTTGCCCCTAGTCAAGCTGAAAAATAATTGATTGGTGACGATGATGATGGAATTGTTGATATGGGAAGGACACATCCCAAAAACAACATAAGGATTGGGAAAGACATATCCCACTAATGATAATGTAACTAAAGGATCAAGGTTTGCAATAAGGCTAGAAACAAAGCCAAGGAATGTTTTGGATGATGCGCTAGGTTGCATAGCAAGATTCTATGGATTAGGCTTGTTGCATTTGGAATGACCTATGTTTAGGATTGAATAGGATTATGAAGGGATGTTGGATAAGTGGTGCAAGAGCACCTAGGTCATGAAATTCCTCCAAAAGGATAATATGTTAAATTTATATGTTCAAGTCAGAATTAGTGTGTCAAGGCCATGAAAAGCCTAATTTGAATGTATTCAAGTCATGGAATGAGTCACTAGGAGGTGAAAATGTAAAAATACAAATAATACAATGTTGTCAATGTTATCAATAGTTTTGCACCCTGCTGAATGCAATATTCAGCAAACTACTGAAACATGGAAACCTTCTTCAGATGTGGGTGATCTGAACGAAGAAGGAATCTCCAGAGTGAGCTGGTTCTCCGAATGATGAATTCTATCCTAAAATAGCCTTTGAGAAAAGGGATAAAAGATGACTGAACATAAAAACCTATTTCTAACAGATGACTTTTCGAACCTAATAATGATTTAATGACGGTTATGATCTCCTCCTCACAAACAATTTTTAGAAAGATGCAATATTTCACAACTTCTCAAGAACAATTGATACATAAATGATTTGCATGAAGACTCGACTTGAAGGACAATATGCAACCTGCATTTTTGAGCTTTCTGCATTAAGAATTACAGTTTAAGGACAAAACAAGGATTCTGTAAACAAAAATCACAAGATAAAATCAAACTAAAACTGCAAATGGGCACATAAATGAGAAGTAGGAATGTTGTCTTTATTCAACTGAAGGAGAATGCCATAATCTGAAACTGAGTACAATAATGTGTTCACAAACTCAAAAAATTGTGTATGAGCAGGAACTCTGATCTGAACTACTGAGAGAGGAGAGCTAAAAGACTCAGTCTATCAAAACATAGCTCTCAAGAAAAAAACCCTAATCCGAGCTCAGAAAAAATCCCCAAGAAAAGGGCTTCAAACTGCCTCAAAAACTGCAAAAAAGCAGGAAAAAGCACAATGCTTTTATGATCACATTGTCAAGCCTCTAAAAATAGGCTAATCTCGCTTTAAAAGCTCAAAAACAATCCCATCTCTCCAAGATAGGTCTGAAAACTAACCAAGAGTAAAAGTCAACAAAAATCTACTAAAAATAGCAAGAAAACACAAAGCAATTTATAGAATATCGCTTTATGATTCTGCTTTACAAGATGCAGATTTGCACAATTAATCTATTTTTGCAATTAAAGATTGAAAATATTTTGCAAAAAAAGAAAAACTCCTTATTTCTCCATTACAATATTTTGATTTTCCTCAAAAATCATAAAAAACATTACATAATTATCCTCTTTCATATCTTCAATCTTCATTGATTTCTCTAAAATCAACTAAAATCAGAACTCTAAGTGTATAATCACCAAACCTTAACCCTAGGTCATAAGGCTCTACTATCACCTTCACATCATTTCACATCAAACAATAATCATAACCCACATTCAAGTTTCATAAATCACTAAGGAAAGAAATAAGTCTTAAGACCTAACCTAACCTAAGCACATGAAATAAGTCTTAAAAGACTTAACATATCGGCCAATTTAGGAAATTCGACCCCTCTTCAAATGTCAACATTCAGACTTTGATAAGTTATAATGCAAAGATTAAAATTTTTGACCTCCATTTGACATTCACCACATGCTTTGACTGAACATTCTGGATGCTTATGGTATAGTTTGAATTAGGGCATGAGAAAAGAATGCCAAACCCTAATCATGATTTCATTTGCACCTGTGAGTTTGAAGCAAAGAAGCTCTAACCGGAAGAATAATGCCACCATGATTAGGTTGAATTTGAGCTCGTGTGCCTTAGTAATCTACTCCATGCTCTTCAGTGGTTGAGCTTCAGTGGGTAAGCTTGTTTTACTTTGAATTGAAGCTTCTTTTCTTCATTCTAGAATATTAGAAGACCTAGGGCCTCAGCCTGTCATGATTCTTTTCTGACTTACTTTGCTTTGCTTTACCTTGGTCAATATGAGCTCGAGCTCGACTTCTGTCAGTATTCTCCATGAGAGCTCACCTTGTGTTATTACTTTTCTTCTACTGTGCAAGGGTAAGCTACTCACTCATAACTTCATAGTTTCTATGGCATCATATTTTGCTCTTCTGGCCTTGAGGTCGTGGCTATACACAGCCTCTAATGCATTTGTTTGCATTTTCTTGTATTCCCACTTACTGTTGTGTGAGCTCGACCATCACTTAAGAGCTCGGACCCTTGGCATTTGGAAGCTTTCTGGAACTCTTGGCCGCAGCTAGGGTGCTTTTCCATAGATCTGGACTGGTAACTTTCCTTGCTAAACATTTATTCTCCAGAGGCTTAAAGAATCTCCTCTTTGTCATGAATTTTGGCCATGTTCAGGCCGCACCATATGTGTATTGTAGAAAGTATTTACTTTGTGGGTTTTGGGTTCGACCCATAACAGAAAATTGATCATTATGTCTAACTGAAAGCATTTCTGCATATGGATATTATGAAAAATAGAATAAAACTGTGTTTTCCTCATTTTGATGCTTGACCCACCTCAGGAAACTTGCATTTATGTATCTCCTTGCTGTCTCTTTTCGTGGGCTATCACTGTAATTGAATTTTTTGTATTCTTAAAACAAAACCGAATGTGGGTGCTTGAAATCACTAAAGAAAACTGTATTTTTCTTTCCCTCAGAAGCTCGATTTAGCACAAAAATTTGCATTTTTTAATTCTACTGCTTTTATGTAAAACCCATATGGGTTATCCCCATTATTGCATTTTTTGCACTTTGAATGCAAACCCCAAAATGGGTATTATAGATGATTGAAAATTATGAAAACCTGGGTGTTTATTAGAAACCCCAATCGTGGGTACTTTGAGATTCAAACTGCAACTTCTATTTATATGATCTATTCATATGGGCTTGACCCAAATGAACCAGTGGTCTATTCTGAACTTTTGAAACAAAAGAATGACTCAAATATTTGCATATTCATTTTTCATTTCCTTGGAACTCTACACTTCACGAAAAGAATGTAACTCCATTGCATCACTGTAAAAACCACCACATGGCCACGACTGCTCATAATTTGAATAAATCTTGTTATTCTTGTGTCCCTCAATTGAAATGAATATAGTATGATATTCTTGGAAATACTACATTGATTAGAGCTCCATATATTTATGAAAAACAGTGATCTCCACCTGTAAACATCTTGCTTGTATTGTGTTGAAAAACTTGATATTCTGGAAATGAAGCTCATGTATTTGAATCATTGTCTAATCTGGAACAATCATTTGCTGGTTGAATACCCTAAAAATCATTTCATTTCCAGTCAAGTTGGAGCTAATAGCTCATTTATCACTTGAGTGCCCGATCTTTGTCTCGTACTCAGCTGTAACATGGTACTCTTCATGCATTTTTATGTTTCACTTATTAGATTGCTTTCAAAATCTGCTCTCTTTCATGATGAAAGTCAAAACAAAACTATTAATTAAGGCATAATGTATGCCTGTTCACTATCCTTGAACAACAATATCTGATGTAAATGTACTCAGCTGAATTCCTTAAGTGAACTAAATTCACTGTTCACCTGTAGCCTTCAGAAAACAAACCTGATCGTTATGAATGCACAGTTGGTTTAGTTTCTCGATGAATAAATCTATTTTACTCCTTCAGTTGTATTTCATTTCTCTTGATGAACATGATAATGTATCTTTAAAAAATCAACCCATTTAATGAATAGGGCAGCATGCCGAGCTCTACCCTTGTGGGAGCCCATTTTTCTCCACATGCTTGGTCTTCGAATAATGTTCAGCTTCGTGACTTTACCTATACCTGCACAAGGAAACAAACAATGTTAGCATAAAAAATAGAACATGATGATCATGATATTGTTATTTCTCCTTAGCTAATTTCTTCCGTACTGCCCTGGATTGATTGTTTCAATGCATGGTTAATAGTAGGTTGTACTAATGTGGGTGCCTTATATAGGTTACATCATAATCAGAGCCACTGACACCCCTCTTTTCCTCTTACAAGTCGACGGAGAACGAGAAGACAACGGTGCACCATCCAGCATCAAACGTCAATAATCAAGCAATGGTGATTATGTCGTCACTTATATGTTTTACTTTATGCATCTTCAATAGTGCAATGTGCTATTAGCAATGTATTGTAATAGTCACATCCACAGCTTGCGTGGATCTTTGATTTCAATTCTTGCTTTTCATTTGAAAAGAAAAAATGCATTTACATGCAATGTTGTAATGTCATTCTGATTGTCGAGATCAAATGAAGCCTTGTAAAATATGAGTTTTTTCATGAAATAAAAGAAAGCATCTGAAAGGCTATTTTGCTCATTTGCGCTCAATTTTGTATTTCTTTTAATCCTGCAACATCTGAATGGCATTCTGAAAACTCTATTTCTTCTTCAAAATGCATAACTGTCACTCAATGTATAATGATAAAAATGTGAAACAACATTTGAACTTAAGCTGCAATTTCACCTCATGATGTAATAACATTCAGCCAGCTCCACCAATTGAGCTGAGGCGAAAATTTGGTAACAGTCAAAAGTAGTCATGATGTAATTATGCAGCAAGAGAGAGAATAAATCAAGGAAATTAAGGGTTAAAAGGTAGTTAGGAAGTTTCAACCGATGGAAAGTTAGTTAATGAAGGAGAAACATCTTTAAAAGCCATGAATGGCGAGGAACAAAAACACTTTTTTTATTCTTGTAACAAAATTTTGAATAAAAAGCCCTTGTTTTCTGAGTGAACAACATTCTTTCTTTTATTTCTAAATTTGTATTGATAGTTTATCTTGTGAGATATTTGTTAGAAAGGAGTTAGTTTCCATTTCAAGCAGTTGGGAGGTAGATTTTAAGAAACAAAGGAAAAAGAGAATTCTCTGTCTCAGACTGTGTTCTTTCACAATAGTTTTGAGAGTCCATTAAAGAACCAATGACCATTCCACCAATGTAGGTTTAGTGAGTCAGTGGAATGGATTGATTTTAATGTCTTTTCAATGTAGATATGCTTGTGTGTGTAGGGGCATCAGGAACATGAAGTTGTGATGCTGTTACAAGGCTAAAATATGAGTTTTCCCTTTCAAAAATGGAGGTTTCAAGCAGGGTTTTGAAGAAACATCATGTGCATGGGTTAGAAGATGATTCCAAATTATTTTGTAGATGTATTGTAACAAGTTTCAGTTGGTTTCTAGAGAAATAGAGGTTTGCAAGTGTGTTTTTCACAAAACCCTCCCTGTTTTGGTGCTTGTTCACCCTATAAACAAGGGTTTGATAAATTAGAACGTTTATAAATTTGTCTGCTCTTAAAAATTCTGAAATCTTGACTTTTATGACATGTTTAAAGACTGTTTGAGGTTAGTTAACAAATTGGAGTTGAATAAAGGGTGGATGCTTTGTAAAATAGTCCTATTCTAGTAGCCTTTCTTAGGCGTACAATATGAGATCTGCTAGTTTCTTCAGTATAAGTCATACTAAGATTTTGATATGTTGATTTGGACATTAAGAGGACTCTAAATGTGCCTTTGGTTCTTAGAATATGAATCTGGTTTGTGGAATTTACCCGATTAAGGGTTTGTCAACTTACAAAGAAACATAGTGGTTAGTGTGCTCAAAATAGAGAACTTGCATAAACAGTGATATTGGTGAATAGATTTGTGTTGGAACTAACTGCACAATGGTATTGAACTTGTATTAATGCTTGGAAAAAGTTAAGAAGGCATATTTTGAAAGTATTGATGTTTTGGACATGTGTGTTCAATGTGCTCTAATGGTGTTTTGTATACAAGAACTTGATTGTCTGTTGGGACAGTCATGTGACTGATGAAAAGTGCCTTGGAACTATCTAAAATATGTTGGAAAATGTTCTTCTATGTTTTGGTGAAGTTTATAGTGGAGTGTATGTTATTTTGATGGTTTGAACATGGTGTTTCTAAGGTGTAAAGTGGAACCATGATTGTGAAATCAATGGTTTTTATGTTATGATTCATTTTCAGTCAAAGTTATGTATCATTGGAGGTCTGTGAATAGGGTAGTAGCATGATGAATGGATTTGTGATCATTGCTTGGTTTGAGATACAATTGAAATGAAGATTGACATGGTAAGGATGGTTGATTGTTTTATTTTTCCTTGGTAATAGAGTTCTTTGAAGAATGAATGTATGGAATGAATAGTTTTTTATCAGACTTGTATTCATATAGTCATCTTGTGTTTAATTACTGATGGTTTCCTTATGAAAGGATGAGGAAATTTATGGATATTGATATGGTGAGTTGGCTTGTGACATTAATGGATTTTGTTGAAAGAATGTGATTTTTGTTGAAAGTTAAGTGAAAAATTGATGTTGATATATTTGATCTTCTCCTGATTCTGTTTGGGATTGAAATCCCTTGAAGAAATGAAGTTTTTGTTGGATGCTCTGCATCAAGAAGTGGACTAAAATCCTTAAACTAATGACAAGGGTAAACAAATTCTAGTCATAGGTATGATATGATTAACAAATTTCTTTTGTAAAGGATAGGAGACATGAGGATTATTGGATGGAAGAATTAGCATATGATCTCCAAGGACTATGTTGTATAGGAATGGTTTTTTTCTCTGAGATATGGGTTTAGAGAATTCTATGTAGGAAAAGACATATTATGTCATGGATAGTGTATGACCAAAGGATTGACATGTCAAGAGTTTTCCCAAAGCATGATTTATGCTCGTGCCCTAGTCCTTATCAAGATCAAGGTAGGTAGGGAAGATGGATGGAAGTTATATGGATTGGATAGATAGATGGGAATATCATGGAAGAGGTATGGAAGATGAGACAACTTGCCCCCAAGTTTAATGATCCACATAGATAATTTCTCCTACACATGATGCATGTTTGCCAAGTTTTCATCATAGTACTTATCCAAAGTGCCATAAAAATTGTTTTCACTATTGGATGAATTATTTCTCTTTACTATTTTTTTTTATTTTTAAATTTTTGATGTCACACAAGATGCCTATTTTCTAGGTTTTCATCAAGGTGATGGTTTTTTTTCTTATTTTTTTTAAAAATATTTTTTTGGTATTTTCTAGATAGCCTTTATGTTTTGGATGATCATTGATTGTTCTAAATCCTTTGATGGTGTTGATGTAAATGTTGGTGCCATGATATGCCAACGGTGGCCTCTATAGAGTAGTTGCCTTATTAGGATCATAGCACTTGCATACAACTGATGGATGTCATTGTGATCCTTTTTGATACTAGGGTTGGCCTTATCAAAATATGCACATTGTGATAGAGTTCCATGAGTCTTTATGATAAAGAGTTGTTGCCAAGATGTGGCGGATTTTTGATGTGGGATTTTTAGACTTTAGGTGAGATGTAGGATTATTATGGATGAAGGTATATGTGGATGAATTATTTGGCACTTTGGATGTAGGTATTTTCATTTTACAAACTTGTGATGGTGGATGATGGATTTTTGGAATTTTGATTGGAATAGTTTTTGGAATTTTGATTGGGATAGTGTCTAGAATTTTGATTGGGATAGTGTTTGGAACCAACACTTTTATATGCCTTGTGTGATGATCATCTTGAAGGAGGTGGGAATTTGTTGTATATAGGAGACCTCTTTTATTTTGGCTCCACATTTTGATTAAATACTGGATTTGAACTCTTTTCTTTACTTGATCCATTTTTCTTTGGGATCCATTTTAACTTCATTTTCCCACTTGGATTTGTATATTCAATGGCCTTTGATGTTTGATTTTGGACTTTGTATTTATAAATTTTTTTTTTTTTTTGGTTCCACTTGATGGTTTTAATTATGTCAGAATGATGGTTTATGTTGTGGATGGAAGGAATGTTGGTAGAAACCTTATGATAAGGAATACTCATGGCCCCTATTTTGGTGTTTTTATTAGATAAAATTTCCCCTGATATCATGGAGGTATCACTAACATCATTTGATTTGTTGATTGAAGAATATTCAAGACCTTGATGTCTAGGATTTTATTGAAACTATACTAGTTCTAGAATGCCTTGCTCATGTAGGCCTTGTCCTCTTCCTTGATACTGCATGCTCTGAAATATTCTATTTACGATGGTTTTTTTTTATTTTTGAAAGCAAGATGTGAACCCATTGTTGTGTATGTGAAAAATGTTGCTTGGAATTTTCTACTCTACGAGAAAGCCTGATTTGCAAAAGTAGATGATCCTAGTTGATATGATATTTGAGCTTTATCATTCGTCATGCTTGTTTCTTCTTGATCATTTGAGATGTCGGTTTGACCCATGGTATCTTTTGTATCTTTTTCTTTGATTTGAGCAATAGTATCTTTTGTATCCTCTTGTTTGACTTGAGCAATAGTAGATTTTGTATCTTCTTGTTTGACTTGATCTATAGTAGCTTCTTTATGTTCTTCTTTAATATTATTCATGTTAGTTATTTGATTATCTATGTGTCCAAGGGAGGAAAGTGTCTCATCTTGTGAAATGGAGGTGTTTGGAATTTGGATAGGATCAACTTCAAATGTTTGATCATGGATGGTATAGAGGTCGATGAGAGGATCATTTTGAATTTCTTGTTCAATGGTAGGATCTTGATCAAAGATAGGTTTATCTTGGATAACATGATTGGGAATAGGATTTTGATCAAATAATGGATTAACTTGGGCACCTTGATCATATATTGGTAATTTTTAGGTAGACTCAAGGATTGGATCATGATCAAGGATTGGATTGTCATGGATGCTATGAATAGAATATTTATCAAGGATTGATTTAACTTCTATATCATAAGATCTATAGGAAATTTTTGGGTAAATTGATCTTGATTTGTCTTGGAGTTTGTTTCATCATGATTTAGACTTTTATCTTGACATATATCTAATGGTTTAAGCAATGGAACGTGATCTTGGAAAATGATATGATTCTCTTTGATGGACTAAATTTTTTGGCATGATAATAATGGAGTTTCGATAGGAAGATATTTTGTAGGCAATGGAGGGCATGATGGTAAAAGATGGTTGGATGGTGTAGGATTAGCAATGTGATGGGATTGTCCAACTTTAGTTTCCCATCAAAGTTGAGAAATATTTTTAATGCTTCCTAGGAGATCGTCAATAAATGTTCTTTTCTTGAATATATTTGTGGATTGCGATGGATTGGATAGCAATGACTTAGTGGATGAAGTACTACAAGAGGAGGTGGAGGCTATAATAATAGGGCTTTGTGATATGTTTGGTGTTGAGGAAGACTTTGGATGGAAGATTGGTTTCCCTCATCATGGTTAGGATGAGGATGACTAATGAATGTTTATTGGGGGTTAATGGTATGGATTGTGTTAATTGACTCTTGATAGTGAGGGTAGATGGATGGATGACTAGAGCTTGTGGATTGTTGGTAAGAGGGGTAGATGGGTGGCTGAATCGAGACTATGGGTGATTGGAATTGATGATTGATATTGAGGATTGATTGGTATTCATCTTGACTATGAAGAAGATTGAGGTAAAATGAATACATGGTCGTGAGTTTGGATTAGGATAGATAATGGGATAGTTTAGATGGATAAGTTGGTGGAGTTTTGGTTCAAATGCAAACACTAATGCAAGGTAAAAATAAGTAATCAAAGACCCTTTTTTTGGATTTTATGATTTTTGGGATGGATGCAAACTAAGAATGAGGATGCAAAATGGCAATGAGGCTACACTATATTTTTTTTGGATTTTGGATATGTGACTTTGGACCTTGAAAAAGGATGCTAGAAAAGCAATGATGACCCAAGGTAACAAATCAAAATTTTAAGACCTCAAGAAGGACAAGAACCAATATAATGGTGATGATTGGATAAAAGAAAACTTAAACTAGACTCATGAATTTGAGGCTCAAATTGAGGATAAGATAGATGAAATATGACGAGGTCAAGACACCCAAAATATATGACTATGATTTGAACAATGGTCTGATAAGCTTCCTAATTTCAAGACTCAAAGGTGACTATGAATGGTCTAGGATGGCGAATGCTAAACTAGGAGATGCAAGCTAAGCTAGTAAAATGGTAAATGTGTTGAAAGCAAAAGGTAAACTAAACAAGTCTTAGGTCTGAATGTATGGTCACTGTTTGAAATGGGATTGAAAAGCTAGATGTTCAGAAATTGACCCAAAATTTTATGATCTGAAAAAGGTAGTGGAAAACCTTGAAATGCACAAGTGCGATTCAAGATAAGACAATTGCAGTGCACAGATAGATGTGGGTTTCTAGATTTTCTAGGGATTTTTGACAAATACAATGTTATATATGATATATGTAGTTTTGTTTTCAACATATGTGATTAAATGTTTAACAGATATGGTGGACTAGTTTTTGACCTAAAATTAGTGATTTCTAAGTGATTTTTTATTTTGGGAAATTTCTAGATTTGATCATAAAACATAGCAAACACTTAGAATACAGATTTGGTTGATTTGACTCTTCAACTCTTAGGTAAAAGGCATAGGTCCAAGCCATGATGGTGTCATAGGTATCACACAAGAGAAGACAATATGAAGACAAGCATGACCTAATTACTCAAGGTGGTTGTCAATAGATATCAAGTCCACCTCTCATTAAAGGGGTAATACTGAGAAAGATTGGATAGTTGAAAAATTGGGAATAATTGTCCAATACCTTTTTTTACGAGAGTGGATAGTAGACGCCCAGTGACATAGGGTCATCAAAAAATTCCACAAGCACACATTCTTTCTCTTCTTGAGAGGCTATTGCTAGAAACCCAAAAATATTTTATCTCAACTCAAGAGAGTACATCGTGAGTAACTTCACACATTGATCTTGTCGTGTTGCACCAATATAAACTGACGACCAATAAGGACTTTAGGCTTCTAATATCAAATGGTTTGTAGTGGAGGAACTCCTAAGAAAATAGTAGCGATGGGAGACCTAAGTATCTAACCCATGTCCAAAATCACCCGGGACCACAAAGGCCCACCCCCTATGACACAAGTGGATTGAGCTCACCTTTTAGTTTTTCCCTTTTACATATCCCATCGAAGATATGTGCTTGAGGTTGAACTCTAGGGTGAACTCCCAGGAAGGCCCCCTACAAAAATAAAAAGGGAAAGCTTGTGTAGCTGTTTCTCATCACCTAGTAATTGCATGTAGCGCAAGGAGAGAGGATACTTTAGACAATAGTGCTGCTATTTCTCATCACCCAAGAATTGCACATAGCACAAAGGGAGAGGATACTTTAGACAACACGTTTTCAGTAACTGACTCACATACATGCAAGTGCACAATACATAGAAGACAATCATTCTTTTTAAGTACCAATTCCAAATGTTCCTAAATTAAAAATCATAAACACACAATGGAAAACACAAGAAATTGGATTAATAGTATTTTTCAAAGTCTTCTCCCAACAATCACCACATAGCTAGAAATCAAAAATTAGTAACAAAAAACCTTGCATGCTATCAACCTCATTCCAAGATCTAATAATTTTGATATATTTTTGACCCCAAAAATAAAAATGCAAAGAAGAGACCCTTGATAAAATTTTGAGAACTTTCCAAAAATATAAAAAATTAGAAAAATTCCTTAATTTGAGCCCTAGAGAGTAGATTTATGAAGAAATATTAATTTTAAAAGATCTAGTTTTATATTAATTATTTGAAGTCAAAATAAAAAATTTTAAAAACAAAACTCCCATAGAATTCTTAGACCTTTCAAGATATGTAAAAAATTCTGAGAAATTTTCTTATTTGCAACCAAAAATTATGAAAAATCATAAAAATGTCATAACTTACTCAAAAATGTCGACTTGAACCTATTTTTTGGACTATAGGCTTATGATGTGATCCCTAACCTGTACTAAAAAAAATAGAAAAAAATCATAGTTATTTGGGAGATATGATGAAAACTTTGGAAAATCCTAGGGTTTTGTCTTCAATATGATCTACACAAGGTTATTCTTGAAAATTTTGAACAAAACAAAAAGATAAGGTTAGGAAAACCTCAAAAAATAAATATACAATAGGTATGTGTTTGATTCACGCTAGGTTCACCAATTTTTCAACTAGAAAAAAATGAGGGAAAAGAATAAATTATCGATAGTAACCACAAAACTACCTAAATTCAAGCCATAGAGACCCTAATCTAACAATGGAACACAAGATGATAATAGAAATAAAATATGAACTAATGAAACCTCAATTCCTATGCTAAAGTGGATTTTCCTCCATTGCTCTTCTCAATTTTGCTTGTTTTCTCTCAGATATGTATTATGTAATTTTTATAATAAGCTCAATGCAAATGATTGATAGCAAAATCTCAAGATGAATGATATGAGTGATATGATAGAAAAATATTGAAGATTGTGGTTAACCTTGAAATAAAATTGATAGCTTGCTTTTATAGAAATCCAAATTAGATGGGAAGTGAGAATTGAGTGATGATGTAACATGATCAATGGTGGAGATTGATTAAGGGAACAATAATTAATAATAGGAAAATGAATTGAATGATGGATAGGGATACATGAATTAAATAATTACAACAATTATTTAATTTAGGAGGTGGTGGACGAACAATTAAATAATTAAAAATAATTATTTAATTATAAAAGAAGAGGGAGATAAATAATTAAATAATTAAGAATAATTATTTGATGATATATGAGAAGATGTGGTAAATAATTAAATAATTAAAAAATAATTATTTAATTATAGAAGAAAAGAGATGATAAATAATTAAATAAATAACAATTTATTTAATTATAGATGTAAAGAAGGTAATTAGTGACATAGTTAAATAAATTTATTTAATTTATCTAAGAAGAATAAAGATATAGTGAATTAATTAAATAATATAAAATTATTCAATTAATAGAAGAGAGTGGTATTAAGGAATAATTAAATAATTAAAAATTATTTAATTATGTAGGAAAGATGTCAATTAGTGTGAACATGGTGTTCGCGGGCTTAGGATGTTGAGATTATGGATGCACAAGGTCCCTGAAGCTGCAGTCTTCAATGGAGGACCTTTTCCAGGAAAGATAATCAACCACAAAGAAAGTGTTGCAACTAGGCATGCACAATAGAGATTCTATTGATATGATTAATTGATTGATTACAAATGTACAAAATGCCCTGAATATATAGGCATGAGAGAAAACCTAAAATGCATGAGATGTTGCCATGTGTCATGATCTAACAACATGTGAACCATATCTAGGAAATTATTAAATGTTGAGATAAGTTCTAGAAGGACAACTCATCTTCTAGAAGGAATATTATCCCTACAAACAAGGAAGGGGACATTACCCCATTATTAAATGATTTATTAGAAATGCAACCTGGACTAAATGATATATGACCTAAGTTAACTTATGCTAGTGTAATAATTAATTAATTAATTACACTAACACCCCCATAAGTTCAACTTAGGGAGGAAATGCAATGATTATGCAAAGATGATGATGATGATGATGATGATGATGGGTCCCAGCTACGAGGCCATGTTAGGTACCCATGTACATGAAAAGATGCAGAAAATCTCCCACAATCAGAGAAAAGGGGAAAACCTAGTGGGAACAAAACCCCTCTCCAAAAAGGAGATGAAAAATCAAAAATGTGAGATAGGATGGGAAGGATGGAGGACTCCCAAATACCCCCCAAGTACACCATCCATCACATGGATACAATACAATAACCCCCCCATAGGAGGGAAAGAGAGAGACTATATAGCTCCCCTAGAAGATGATATCACCTGCAGAGATGATAAGTGTCTGAAGACAAAACAAGATCCAATGTCGACAAACAACTTGTCTCCCTTTCAGAAGAAACAAAACCAAGTGCAAGTGTAGGGATGCTTCCCATTCCAGATAGGAATTGAAGGAAGGAAGGATGAAAGTGGATGATGATGATGTCTCTAAACTCTGCTCATGTGTCTCCTTGCCTGAAGATGAAGATGCCATAGTCCCAAACAGTAAAGAGGGTGACAAACCAAGATGATGCAGAAACTAATGCTGAACAATATCCAAAGACTGAGATGTGATGAATATGATGAATGTGATGGAGACTTGATAGCCCTCCCTGAATGAAGTGCCCTCAAAACCATTGAAAGAAGTCTGAAGCAACAAATGTGTCCAAACCACAAGTCTCCTACTAGGAAGAAGCTGAAGAAACCTCAAATCCTAAATGGAATGTCAGGGAAGAAGTCTCATACATGAAATATTTGAAGAGAAACCAAGTGCCTCCAAGATAGTCTCTGGATTCCCAATCAAGGTTGAGACAAAATGATGAGGAGACTAAAGAGAACTCTCCAAAGTGTGATATGAATGGAGGAGTGATATCCCCTCAAGAATGTCCTCCAAACCTCTAGAAGTAGCCAAGTCAGTGATACCTGAAATGAAGCCATCCCTTGATGTCAAGTCTAGAAAACTGAAGGTGTCCTAATGAATGATGATAGTGGAAGCCTCAATCAATGATTTTGGACAAGGAATCACTGAATGTGAAGGGATACCAATAGTCTCTGATGGAGAAGAAGCACCTGGAGGAACCTTGTCAACCTTTTCAAAGGATTCAATGCAATCAACCTCCTGCACAACAATATCATCATGGGGTACTTGATCTGAAGAATGATATTCTGAATCTTGACCATCGATGAAGGGTGGAGTGTCTGAATCTCCATATATCTCCCAAAGCTTAGTCCAAAGGATATGAGGACAATCACAATGATCAATAGATCTCAAAACATCACAATCAATTTGCATTCCAATAATCTCCAAAATAGTATACCTGCCGCAACTCCAAGCGAATTTTTGAACACCTTCACTTGGATGAGGAGCTATACCATACAGATGAGGCAATAGATCAAGTGATTGTAGATGGTGGCAGATCCCATCTCACCATTTCTTATAGTTACCCTTATGCAACATAACCAAAGGAGTATATGCAAGCCCCATAATGAACTTTCTTCTCAAAATACAAAGACACTGACTTGGAGCTGAAAATGATCAAGGGGTCTGAACTAATGAAAAAATCTCTGAAAATACTTCCTGATGCCACTGGAATCACCGAAATTCGATGAATGGTTGCGAAGCTATGGGCCTTTATGTCTAGATTAGGGTTTTGTCTTTAGTTGGCTGTAGAATTTTTTGCGAGCAAAATTTCATAGAATTTATTGTACCACTAGAAAGTAGATGAAATTATCTTTCTGACGGTATCTCGTTTGCTGAATTTCGATACCATGGATGAAAGTTATGATAAAACAAAAAAAATGCCTAAATGAGGCATTTTACAGGCTAAATAGGGGCAAAAATTCAGCCCCTCGGGTGCTGGCACCTGGTCACCGATATGACCTAGGTTGGGCAATTGGAAAAAAAAATGCTAATGAGTGGACCCTTTGGTCCTCAAAATGACCATGGGTTGGGGCTTTGAGTGGGCTCGTCAAAAATTTTACCAGTACTTTGAGTATGTAGAGGAGACAATGTAGAATATACCGCCCGATATACAAACTGATGTGACTATAACGGAATTCGTACCCACCAAGTGAAATCAATGTCAATGTGAAGAGAATGGACAATTGATGGACATCGATAGGGGGAATAAAGAACTCCAAGCAGCGGTTTGGAAAAAGCATGGACCGACTAAGAAAGCATCGGTGGTGAATGGCCGACGGCGGGGCTATGAACATTGATCACTGTCGACGGAGAAGGTTTGCCAATGGAGTGGATACAAGCCCGACGTACAATGATGGAATGGGCCTACCAAATGGGCCGACACAAGTATGCAAGTCTTTGCATATTTTGTAAATAAACAAGCCGAAAAAAAAGTTTTTTTTGATATGATTTTTAATATTGCCTAGTTGGAAATTAAAAATCAAAAAGACTTCGCCGATAATATAATGTATTTAATCTACAATAAAATTTTGATGCCGATGGAGGATCAAAAACACCAAATTTTTAAATAAATCAGACCCCAAAGGTAATTCTGAGAACTTTCCAGTGGGGGGGGTGTTAGTGTAATTAATTAATTAATTATTACACTAGCATAAGTTAACTTAGGTCATATATCATTTAGTTCTAGGTTGCATTTCTAATAAATCATTTAATAATGGGGTAATGTCCCCTTCCTTGTTTGTAGGGATAAGATTCCTTCTAGAAGATGAGTTGTCCTTCTAGAACTTATCTCAACATTTAATAATTTCCTAGATAGGGTTCACATGTTGTCACATGTTGTTAGATCATGACACATGGAAACATCTCATGCATTTTAGGTTTTCTCTCATTCCTATATATTCAGGGCATTTTGTACATTTGTAATCAATCAATTAATCATATCGATAGAATCTCTATTGTGCATGCCTAGTTGCAACACTTTCTTTGTGATTGATTATCTTTCCTGAAAAGGTCCTCCATTGAAGACTACAACTTCAGGGACCCTGTGCATCCATAATCTCAACATAGGATATTTTTCAGTGTCTACACCCTCTATTAAAAATTCTCATAAAAAATAGATGGTATACTCCCCACTACCCACATTGAAATGATCAATATGAGGTACCCAATAAAACATTTATTAAAATTATCAAGGAAATTAGCAATGACAATAGTTGTGATTGGCTACTACAAATTAATCTCATTCTTTGGGCCTATTATACTAACATCCAAACACTCATTAGAGGCACTTTATATTCCCTATTATTTAATATAAAATTTATCTTACCAATGAGGTTGATCTTCCCTCCTTGCATATCTCACTACAATATCTCATTGACAAGGAAGAGTATAGGACTACATGTTTACATAAATTTGAGCTCCTAGATGAATGCCTCCTTGTAACTCTAGATCATCTTAAAGTATATCAAAAATAATTCTATGTAGCTACAACAAACACTTCAAAAGTAGAGAATTTATTGTTATCTATTTAAACATTCAACATATTTGTATTATTTGTGTACTCCACTATTACATATTCTTTGGTATTAGTGTTATTGGAATAACATATAATTATTATTCATCCATTGTATGTTCTCACCTTGCCCTTACGATATCTAGGTGATTATAAAGTGGGGAATATTGTATAATTTTTTTTATTAAGGATATTACTATAGTATCAAAGAAAAAATATTACCATCCTATGGAAATGGACAAGGGTGTAAGAACCATGATCATATAAATAAATATTAGAGTTCATACAATATAATAAATCAACATCTAAATGAAACAAGATTAAATTATTGATTTGTTTGTAGTGGGCCAAGAAAGAGTAGTATCAAGTCAAGAGAGTATGAATGAAATATTGACAATAATGTTATAAATTTAGATGAATATACTCACCACCATTCCATTAGAAAACCAAGATAATTACATAACATAACATAGATGGGAAATCTCACATGAAAAATGCCATCTAGCAGGTTATATTCCAAAACTCTTGAAACCTATGTCCTTATAGATAAAATAAGTATTTTAACCAAAAAAACATTCTACAAAGGATTTTATCAAGTTATTTATATAATGCCAAGGAAATATTAATGAATTTAAGGAAAATATAATGTTTTATAGGTATTTAGAGTTAAGGGGAAATTTTATGCAAAGGATAAATCCTAAGTTATTATAGAAAGGAGTTGAAGCATAAAATAAATAAGTAAATTACATCCACATTTGATGGTAAAAACAAGATCTTTGTCAAGGATTTGTTGCAAAATTGTGAACATATTTTACATTCAACCTTGTGATGAAAGAGAATGTGATTTATTTTCTGCCTTTAATTTGAAATACATATCATATAATTGATGGCATCTTGGCCTTATCACACAATGACATGACCTTGTGCCAGGTTTTGATGATTTCAACCATAGGTTGCTAGATAGATAATGCAAAAGGAGGAAGAATATTTTCTAGAGAATTTTCCAAGATCATACAATATACTTTAGTATATCCTTATGTACGTATAATTCCAAAGAGTTATAGTTATGGTACCAAACATATTAGAAAATAGGACCACTTTCCTTTTTATTAGATGATCCTCTCAAAGATTTATTTAAAGCCTCTATACCATGATCATTATAGGAGGATATCAAGAGATAATTGATTCTTGAACCATCCATGCTAAGGAATGAATTTTCACCATAACCAAAACCAACCACTACTAGATTTCAAAAGGGAAATTTTTAGGAAAGAGAACTTAATTCAAAAAAACTACTCAGCTCATCATGGAAAACAGGTCAATGACCAAACTAATAATGAGCTTAGAAGAAAAAGTGTGTGGTTCTCATGTAGGGAGCCTTAGGGACCTAGTCACATATGGTTTGGCAATGACCAAAATTATTATATTGAGTTGATTTTTTAGGAGGAGGAGATTGAAGTTGAAGAACCATAACTATAACAAGCAATATGGAATCATAGATTGAGCCTAAGTTTGAGATAGAAGGTGTAGGAATTTATAAATACATGTTTATAGTTGTCTTACATGCCATGATATCATCCATTCAAGCGTTAGGTGGATTTATATAGATAATTTTTTATACTTCTTAGTAATAATGGACCTACATATAACTTCATTAATGATTATGGATAAGAAAAGGTTAAAATATAAAGATTTCATTATATTTAATGTCACTATTGCTAATTGATCCATGATTATATGTACTAGGGAAATTCATAAATTTGACATATTCCTCAGTGATTATAATGTGCCTAATAAATTCTATGGGTGATTATAATGTGCCTAATAAATTCTATGGGGTTGGACTAGGGGAAAAAATATGGTCCTTGGTGGGTAGTATTTGCATTCCCTTATATTCCAAAATTGCCAATCCATTTAAATAGAGTTATCTAATAACTCTAATGGTTATTATGAGCTAATTAAATTTAGGGGTTTTTATTATTTTCAGTCAAATTTGAATAACCCAAAAAATTCCTTAAAACCATAATATTTAAATTTAATGATTTACTTTCAATTTTAATATTAATCCCTAATTTGACAAAAATATTAATTCAACATTTCATCATGGGTTTACAAAATATCAATAACTTAAATTTTATAAAATAAACAAATTTGTTACAAAAATATTTGGCCCAAAATAATGAATGGATATTATATTTAACTGCATGAAAATTATATCATATAGTGGAAAGCATAATAAAAAGTATTACAATGGTTGCAACAATAGAAAATACAACTAAAAATGCCTTATAGTTACCTCACAGTAGTCTACCCCTATACTTGACTCAATGTAGGCCATATCTATAACTATGGAGTCATCTCTCAACCCCCAAATGAATTTATCTCACCATTTTAAATGGTTTTTGTACTTGATTTTGTAGGCCAAAGGTTTTATATCCTTTGTCTCTCTTTAGATATAAAGGTTTTCATACTTGATTTTGACACTCTAAATAACATATATTTTGAACAATATTAGCAAGGGTTTTGATGAAGATAATTAGATTGAATCTTCTCATGAATGTATCCAACCTTTGATAACATGAAGATCCACATTCAAAATAGGTTCTCACTCAAAATGATAACTAATATATTGTGGCAACCAAGGTCTAGGGTTGTAACTATCACAATAAATGAATCATATGTAGCTTCCCCTTCTAGCACTACAAAAACATGAGAATTTGTGCCTAAAATAATAAATACTACTTTTCTTAGGTGGGAAATACCTTTTGGAGTGGTCGATAAGTCAAAACTTTCCATTAATGTAATTCTAGGTAATGTAGGGGTAGGTAGGAATGAATAGTGAAAATGATGGGAGTGACAAGGTTCAAAAGTTAGGGATATCACAAAGTCAAAGTTTGTGTAGGTGACATGTTGATAGGAAGAAGTCAAAGACTCTAGTGGGAATAAAGGAGAAAGGTAGGGGACATATGAAAGGCATGCCTAGATGGATAAGTATGGCAACTTGACAAGAGCAAGAGAAATAGTTGATTGGAGGAAAGGTATGCTAGTCGGGAAAATTCTGAAACCTTGATAAGGAAAAAAAAAGGATTAGAGTTGGGTGGGAAGGTATGCTAAGATGGAAAATTTTGAAACTCTAACAAAAAGGTCACACAAAGATAGAAAACCCACTATACTTTGAGAAACTAAGACCAAAATATATGTGATTGATTAGACCTAGCTTAATGAAAAGAAAAGGGAAAAGGAATTTCAGTTCCATCATGAATTTATTAAAAAGGGGACACTACAAGTCTTTTGTTCCCAAAATTATTTATCCTCAAGTAAAGTAGACTAGGGTGTTCCAATATTATTGGTACTTCTCACTTTCCATCCTCACTAGGTAGGTGTTTCCAATTAATCAAATATTTTGTGATACTTATCCCTCTTAGATTTTTCACCAAGGTATTTATCACTTCTTTGGTATCAAACTTGAATTATCCTCATCACCCAAAGGTGGAAAATTTGTTGAAGGCATAATATTTTGACCAAGATCTCTTTTTAGACAAGAGATATGAAAAATATTATATATTTTTTTGTTCCATGTAAGTTCCAATGCATAGGAAAATTTTCCTATCTTCCTCACAACCTAATAAGGTCCATAAAATATTAATTTTAGCTTTTCAACTCCAGTTCTCTTGAGGTAAGACTATTTATAAGGTTGCAATATTAGGTAGAGCATGGCCTTGATCTCAAAAGATCTATTTTTTTGGTTTTCTTCTACATAAAAAATATTGTCATTGCTAATCCTATTGTAGATGATCTTTGAGTTACTTCAAGATATATTGGATTTGATTTATTAAATCCATAATTGTTAGTACCCTACTTATTACAACTATTATGTCAACAAAATTTAGTGCATAATAACCATACAAGGCTCTGAAAGGGGAAATATCTATGGGTATATGATAATATGTATTTTATTAGTACTCCCCCAAGTATAGCCACTTGACCCATGTTGATTGGTGGTTTAAAAAGTAGTTCCTCAAGTACCCCTCAATTTATTTATTTATGATTTTTGTTTGACCATTTAGTTGGAGGTGATAGATTGTGCTAGAAGTGATCTATGTTCCTACCAAGTGGAATAATTCCTACCAAAATTCACTTAAAAATGTATTATCCCTATTACCGATTATGTTCTCAGGTAGCCTATGCAACTTAACCACTTTGTTAAACATAAATTTGCTACTTGAGGATCCTTGAAGTTTGATGAGATGGAAAAGAAATGTGCATAATTAGTTAACTAATCCACAACAACATATGTGAAATCCTTACCATGCACCATGGAGAGTCTTGTGATGCAACCATGGACACACTATCCCACAAGAAAAAAAATTCTCCTTGTTTTTCTTGCATGTTGTGCATTCCTTGATATTCTTGATAACATCTTCTTTTAGGATCTTCCATGAAAATATTTCCTAGATCTACATGTACGTCTTGAAGCATCTAGGGTGCCTTGCTAATGGTGTTTCATGAACTACTCTCAATATGTTTTCCTTCATCTTAGACTTAGGAACTAACAAGACTCAGTTCTTATACAAAATGAGTCCATTTTCCCTCACATACTATCACATTTCATCACTTCTTCAAGGATGTTAGTAAAAAATGAGTTTTTAGTTTATTCAACTTGAATATAACCCTTGCAATCAGATAAAATTATAGAAAGGGAGCATATAATTGGCTTTATAGAGAGAGCATCAACAATAATATTTTTCTTCCCCTTCATGTCCTTGATGTCAAAATCATAGGTTTGTATTTTACTTATACACTTTTGATGGTGATCATTCAAGTCACACTGCTTCAAGAAAAAAATCATGCTGTTATGATTACTTTCACAATAAATTTCCTAGAAACTAAATATTGCCCTAACTTCTCCAATGAATGCATAATATAAAACATCTCTTTATCATAGTTGGAGTAAGGATTTTATATTTCATTTAGTTTTATGCTTTCAAAGGATATGGGGTGTCTTCTCTAAGTTAGAACAACCCATATTCCTTCTCCTAAGGTATCACATTCTACCACAAATGGATGAGAAAAATTAGGTATAAAAAGTACCAAGCGTAAGCTCATTACTTGTTAATTTTTTTTCAAAATTATGTTGAGAAACTAAAATCCATTCAAAGGATTCTTTTTTAAAAATATATTAAGGGTGTAACAAGTTGATAAAATTCCTTAGAAACCCTCCTATAGTAGTTATACAACCCAAAAAAGCCTCTCAATTGTGTTAATGTAGTAGGTGGTGGCTAATATAAAATGGTTTGGACATTTTGAGGATCCA
The DNA here is from genome assembly GCA_007258455.2 of Sequoia sempervirens. NCBI lineage: Eukaryota > Viridiplantae > Streptophyta > Pinopsida > Cupressales > Cupressaceae > Sequoia > Sequoia sempervirens. Next base: position 138,560,360 of record VDFB02358134.1, on the reverse strand, counting down.
CTTGCATGCCCTTAGCACTTATGATATGCCCTAAATTCCAAAATTTTTTTAGCTTGCACTTGCATTTAGACTCTTTTGTATAAAATTACTAGTGTTCTAAAATGTTCAACACCATGTCTAATTATTTAATATACTTTATTGGCATTGGTTGTCATTGATGTCAACACTTGGGAAGATTTTTGCACATGTGTTTGGCATTGGTTGTCATTGATGTTGTGCTAACAGTAGATTTTTTGATGTTCATGGATGTTCATGGTTGGATGTAGTCATGCCTTATTTGGATGAGTTATTGATGTTCATGGTTGGATGTAGTCATGCCTTGTTTGGTTGAGTTGTTGAAGATCTCTAGTGTAAGGCCTTTCTAATGTTTAGTCAACTTGGTGCATGGGCAGACACATAATTTAAAGGATAGGTTCCTAACTAAACAGTTCACCAAATCCTCACAAAGGCTTCATTTAATCATCGATCAAGACTTCGTAAGCTTTTGATGATGTTGGCACTGTATATGCACTCATAGACTCTACATGGCCTATATCAATGAGTATAGGTAGTTTACACATGTACAAAAAATAGTAAAGGCTAAAAAAGGAAATAAAGTGTTAACTTGCAAAACAAGGGAAATAACTTAATCTATTACTTATGCTACAGGTACCTTCAGCTTAATACTATAACCGCTAATGACTAAGACTAAACTACTAACTTCTCCTAACTACTTAACTTCTTAACTTCTTTGGAGAACAACTCAAGGAAACATTACAAAATATAATTCCCAATACAAGATATCATTCACAAGCATATAATTGAAAGTTATATGAAATGAATGTAGTAATATAACATCTAGTCTAATAATGGAAAACAAGGTGGGTTATAGTACCTCGAATGGTCCTTTCTCAAGTTGTGCCCATAGGGAAAATCAAATATACACTACTAGATCAACCAATCATGACAATAAACTGAAACTCTTTTATTGCATAGAAATTGAATTTCTTATGGTATGAAAAGAATATTCAATAGATTTCCATTACAACTTAATTAACAGAAACTAACAATGAAGTATTGTTTGATAAAACAAAAACTAGAACTAGAAACTATATCCTCAACTATATTTTCTCCTCAACCACTGATCCCAATATATAGGTGCGGGAGGAGTTTTATTCACACAAGGACTAAAAATAGAATTTAAATGCATATGTCCACTTTCCCTTAAGAATAGGAAGAGGACTAGTCTTTGTAACTGAAAACCATAATTGAAATAGAAAAAAAGAAGAGAAATAAAACTAAAACTTTTCCCTAACAGTTTGATAAAGAGATGCTCCCAAAAAACTGTCACGCCATGTATTTCCTTGTCAAAGTAGACTCCTTCTTCATCCTCTTGTATTATTTTGTCATCTAGTGACTCATGGTTGACCATTTCAATGGTTCAACTTCATTACTTTCTAGAACTATCACATTCTTAGCATTTTGAACTCTCCCTTGCAATTTTCCTGTGATCCTTTTATTGTGGGTTGCATACTCTAGTTATTGTGTACTATAGTTCTTCTGACTGTAAGAGGTTAGCTTCATCTAGAGTATACATATCATTAACAACCATGAACTAAACATAAAATCATACTAAATTTCATAAACATTCACACATCCATAAATACAAATACCATCATATCATAATTATAATTCCACATATTAAAGTTTGGTTTAGGATGCATGAAAGACACAAAATATGTATAAAGTTCAAGTTTGTCTATAAACTTAGCAGATTAAAATTTAAAAAAGCATAAACTAAATGGAAGAAAACTAGCTATTATCCAGGCACATCATTTAGTATGTTTTATGCTCTCTCCTATTGCTCCTATAGAAGTATGTGTTCTTGCATGGAATTTCTAGTCTTTGCATGTTGGTGAAAGTTTTTGCTATAGGAAGCTTTGTTGAAGACTATTTGGGAGAATGTTATCCATTCCTCCACCTTTGAAGATATGGTCTTGATGCAGAGGCATAGTTGTTATGTTCTATGGATGTTGCACCCCAAAATAGTGTTTTGAGAGATTTTTGTATTTACATTTTTGATACCCTTTTGTTGGTTGTTTGGACTAGTCCAAAAAATGTTTTGTATTTCTTTGTATTGATGTTTCTACTCCTGGGTTGAAAGATTGCAGTTTTTGTTGCCCATATTTGCACCTGAAAATCTTCCGAGTGGGATTTGAGGCACTTAGAGCTTCCGGATCGGCCCCGAAACTTGCTGAAATCGACGTAGCGGATTTCGAGCGCGTTCTTGACTTTGAGAGCTTTCCAACGGTTCGAACGGTTCACGAATCGGAGTCCTGGATCAAAAGTTATGGCCCCGCGAAGTTGGCGCACTTTCTAGAAGTTACCATTGCAAATGCCCTTTCCAAATTTGAACTTCATGTTGTAAATTTTTGGCGCCAAACCGCCTAAACTCAATTTGAATGTTGTTTTGGCTCCAAACTAATGAGGAGCTCTATTTATGGGCGGGTTTTCTAATTTTTGGGTAACTTTTTGGGGACAAGCTCGCATATTGCGAAAGGGTTAATCTGTAGCTTTTGTAGCTTGTATATGTTGTAGAACTTGGGGATTTGAGATCCTCTGCATGTAAGAAGCTCCATTTTCTGAATAATAAAATTATTCTCTTGTTTGTGGGTTATTTTCTATGTCTCGGGTTCCTCATCAAATTTCTCTTGCAATAATCTTGGAGATGAATTTAGATGTAGTGTGAAAATTGGAACATACTCGAAGGTTCTTAACAACTCTAATAGTTGTACTAGGGGCCATGTTTAAAAAACAAATTAAATTTCTAACTTTTCACTATGGTGGCAGATAAATTATTATTTTCTCTTCTATTCCACATCATTGAGTAAAAGTCTTGAATATGGAAATAACCCGCTACCTTCATTTTCCAAGCCAATTTCTCCAATTTTGCATAGATCTCCCATGTTTGTGGATGTAATTTGTCTCCTACACTAAAAAGCATGTACTATTTTATGCCCTTAAATCCAACTACATGCAGGTATCTTTTTAATTCCTCTATCTTTCATCAATATCTTTACTATTTGAACCTCACCAAACCTGCCTACTTTTGCATAGATGTTTTAGAGAAGAACATAAGTTGCATCATTTTAAGGATCCAACTAAAAAAATAATGTTGTTGGAATACTCAACCTATATTCATATATGATCCATAGGAACCAAAGTTTTAACTAACATCTCAATAATAATGTTTAGGGTGTCCTCAAGATAGCCAACATAGGCATGATGGTCAACCATGCACACCTAATGATTAGCTATATATGTAATGCAGGGTGCTGTCATAATAGTGGTTTACAATTCCTGAGAGGAACGGATTTTAGCTGAAATCACATATTTTTAGAAAATATAATGATTTAAGCCTTAAAAAGTTCCATTTTAAGGATTCTAATTGAAAAGGGTTTGATCAAATGACCTTAGATCAAACCCCCTTGGATAGAACCTCGCTAGTTTTAAACCATACCTATAAATGCGTCTCCTTTACACCTATCAAAATGTTGATAAAAAAACACCTTTGATTTAGCTTTTAGGGGATCAAATGAATTCATTTAAAATTTATTTCAAATGATTATGGTATTCCTCAGAACAAGCTATCAAATGAATATAATTTTAATATGTTTTGGTTTTGTTATGTATTTGTTTTTTAAGTTTTATTAGACATAGGTTTTTCATCAAAAATGAATTTGTTTGTTCTTCACATGTGGAAAAATAGAAGATTATCAAAAAAAAATTTGAAAAATATGAGTGCACTAGATATTGAAGTCCTTGATCCAACAAAAAAAATTAAATTAAATTTTGACATATACAAAAAAAGTTATGCGTTATACGGTCAAGCTGTGTCTAAATTGTAATTTGTTTGAATTAGAAACTTGATTAAGGAAAAAATATTAAATAAAAAACTATCTAACCAAGTGGAAGCACTAGATATCAGAGTTAGAAATCTAAATTTGAAAGAATTATAATTTTATCCTTCATGGAAAAAAAGTTATGCGTTATACGGTGTGCGTCACTTTTTTAAAATGTTTTCTCAAAAAAATCAATTTTCGTGGGAGATGGAAAAAGAAGTGTAATTTGATTTGATTTTTTTTGAAAAAACTATTTTTAGAATCTACAAACAAAATTTGATGAGACTCTATTTTGCACCATCTTCAAATTCCTCACGGTTTAGCCGCTATAGGTGCCTGAATGTGAAGATTTAGTTAAAAATAATAATTTCAGTGTCCAGTTTGGCCAAAAATTGTAAACCACTATTATGGGATCACCCTGCAATAAGGGTTACTGATTTTTGAAGTATGTGTATCCCTCATCCAATAAAATTTCATAACTACATGCATCTAGAACACAAGTAAAGCTTACAATGTCAGTGTTCTAGAGGGCTTCACTAATTCAAAGATTTTGAGAGCTTCCTTCCAAAATCCATTTTGTACACATTCTACAACCATATCATTACATTCTATGAGATGACATCTCTTTGAGGTATTTTGTAAAACAATTCATTTTGTACTACATTTTAATGTCAAATCTTTGGTAATTATGGTTAGTTTCATTAAATTTAAATTCTAAATTATGGGAAATTATATACAGTAAATAAATTGATGGTTGTTTGAATAGTGAAACTAGCTCTCTTAGAAATTAACTGAAATAACTAGAAGGATTATTTTAATTAAAGAGGATTTTGTGGTTATTTTTGTAACAATGATTAACAATTATTTTTCAGTGCAACTAGCTTGCTATTTTCATTCAAGATACAAGTCATCAAAGCCAAGAACATACTAAGAAGATGGTACTCTACTTCAAACCCTCAACCTCACTTAGTTTAGTTTGCTTACATGGAGATATTAAGGAAGTTGGTAAAAATTAATATATATCATTTTGTTTTTTTGTGAAGGAGAATCATGTGAGATTCAATATGGTAGTGGATCAATATTCAGCTTCTTAAGTAAAGATGATGTCATAGTTGGCAAATTTGTTCTAAAACATCAGGCTAGTAATTTTTGGATGTTAAGGCTTCCCAGTTGGATATCAAAGATCTTTTCTCATCAACTTAATTTGTAATTTATATATAAATGGATTCTTTAATGGTGCAAGTCTTTACTGATACAAGTCATTTGTTGACAAGACTGCAGTTTTTTAATTGATTTATTTTTCTGCTATGTTTGGAATTTATTTTGTAAACTTACAATATACAGTGCACTTTTATTCTTTCTAAATTGAGACTAAGATTAAATTTTTTGGTTGTGTTGATCATTAAATCTTGTGCCTCTTCGATAGTCTTATGGAAATTTAGTGAGTGGGGGACTATTTTGTGCCTCACTTAATACCTCTAGGATTTTTATAGATATTTGGCTCTTCTCTGGGTTTTGGAGAAAAGGGTAGAAGGAAATATAAACATAGAACATAAAAATGGTGATGCGCCAAAGCTTTTACAATATTTCAAACCCAACCTTTCCTATGAGTGATATAACTAGACACAGAATGCCACAACCCTTCATTGTTGGGAAGAGAATGAACAACAAAGACTAACAACAAGCATAATGCATACTTTCAAATCTTCCCACAGGCAGTGTTTATTAAGGTCCAATCAAACATAAATATTTCTGAGGTTAATAGAAAAACATTCAAAAATTGCATAAAACTCTATTTCCTAATACAATACAATATAACAAAACAACACTTCAAAAAAATACAGAAGTCCACTAACATAATCCAATTTTCACAAGTTATTATCCTACCATATAAGCCTACAACATGGAAATCAACAATTTAAACTATTTGAATTCAACTTGCTTGACACGATGTTTTATTTAGAATGAAAGCATAAAGAAGGAAAGCTTGATAAAGGCCATACATACATAGTCTCAAAGATTTCTTCCAAATATTTCATGCTTAAATATCAAATGAACTTTAAAATGGAGGTTGGATGCCAATCTAATAATAGTTTGACCATAAAAAATACATGCTAGAGAAAAGTAGTTCTACAACTCTACTTCTGAAAATAGTTCTTAAAACCTAAGAAAACTAAATAAACTTTTCCTCAACAAAGGAAACTAAAAATTGGAACCAAACCTTTCCTTCTTTTGTCGCCTCTCATTTATGATTGAAAAAAGAAGAAAACATCACCACAACACAAAATTAATTAATGGTACCAGGTGTTGGAATTTGATAGCACATGATCTTATTGTAGATCTTTAGTTAGGTCACAACAATCTTTTCTCATCAATTCTCAATTTCCGCATTAATGCTCTTTAGATATTTAGCGAAGATAGTTATTTGAAAATGATCAAATCTTAGAAAAAAACTTGGAAAAATTATAGTTGACTAGTTACATTACCCAACAACACTAACACAAAGCTTCCACCCCAAAAACCCAAAAGGGCTATCAAGCTCCGATAAAATCCCAAAAAATATCACTTTATAAAAGTGCAAACTACTCGCAGTGAAGAGATGATGTGTCAAATAGGTGGAAACTCTCAAACTCATTAATATAGCTCCTTCATAAAATCCCTGATGAGTTGACACATGTCCTAGTTCTCTCTTGAAGGAAGGAAAAAAATGAAAACCATGTAGCCACTACATGGCACATTGCACACCTTTTCAATAGCTTTACTCGAGCATAGAAAAATCTGAAGCCAAAAACATATACAAGCTGAAAATAAAAAATGATCAAGGGAAAAATGATTCATAGTTCTTGTGACTCATAGGGGGTCTTCACTTGCAAAGGCATGGACCTAGGCCTCTGGTAATTCTTGGATTTTGAGGAAACTGGAATGTTAAACCTCCCAATTTGCATCTGTCGATTGGATGAGAGTATGGATGTGCCTATATGCTTGCTCCAACTCAAAAAATTATTTGAAAGAAACAAATCCCCATCTGGAAGAAACCACCCCAAGGTGATAATAGAGTCAAGAAAGAGGGAATATCACATGCTCAACATCATCAATTATGGGCATCACACTTGAACTTGGGAGTTTTATAGAATTTTGGACCTTGTGTTAGATTGTATCCATGACCTACTCAACTGTCAGTGCATCTCCATCCAGTGAAAAAAGAGGAGGTAACCTAAAGTAAAATAAGACGTTGAAGACCTTGATTTCATTGACCGACTTGTTCAACAGTGTCTGGAAATCCTTGCACCTTGCTCTGACTTTGTGTCAGTTGATGATCTCGTTTTCTTTTATAGAGGTAGCTCTTCGATCAGGAATACCTACATTTTTCAGAGAATTATTAGTGGCCACGTACAACTTGGAAATCAATATTTTTGATTTCACAAGTTAGGGAGCACATATTTGTAGAAATTGATCGGCAATAGGGCCAACCTTCATATTGAATTCCCAAACATCCCTTAAGAATTGTAAAGCGAACCCGAGAATGGAAACAACAATTGCGATCTACTCCCAATGTGTAGATATCAGCTTCCTCATTATTAGGATGGTTCCATATCCTCGTTTAGTAGCTAGCTCCTAGTTAAATTAAGCCTCTCTTTCTCTTACATCTTCCTCCATTTGACTTCTTTCTCTAATGGGATTTGTCAGTTTTGAGTTCATCCTTCTGATCTCTTGTTTTAGCTTTTTTGCTTCCACATGGGCCTTCTAAGGGTCATTAGAAGTTTGAGATAGAACACCATCCAACTCTCTTCTCATGTGTTTCCTAAGTGTTCTAGTACTCTGCATTCGTTTGGTGCTCAATAGCCAACTCACCTTTTAATTTTTCAATTTTAGCATAAAGTTGAACCTGTTCACCCTAAGCTTCTGCAAGCAACTTAGATGTTTCCCCTTGTTGACTTTGTATTTTCCTTATGCACACGATCTCAACATCTTTAGCCCAAATCTCATTTTTCTTCCTACTCACTGTTTCCTTCACATTTATGAACTCTACCACACACTTCTTCAATTTTCTACCTAGCCTCTTGTAGTTTGCATATACCACCTTATGAGTGGCCTTAGCTAGGACCACTTTGTTGCACAAGAGAGTTTCATTCAAATCTAGGCCCATGGATTTGATGTCATAGTCCTCCATCTACATCTTCCCTTTGGGCTCGGACACAAGCAGATTCACGGTAGTGATCAACAAAGATGTTTTCTCTTCATTGAATCAAGCTTCAATATTCTTGGTGGCTCGAAACACAACATTCTTTAATAGTAGATTTTTCTTTCTATCCTGTCGAGCCTGCTTGGTTGCATCAAAATGATCTTGGAGACTTTAAGGGATATCAATACTCTGTGCCACAATGGAAGCACTAGGAGGGAGACAAAAAAGGGTGACAAAAGGAGAAAATCCATATATATGAGCATGTGGGGAAGCAAAAGGGAGCATTATCATGGAAAAATGTGGGATACCAAATTGAGACTAGGTAGAGGAAAGACTAGTTAGGGTGAAAAGAGAAGCAAGTGGAAGGAGAGGAGCCTTTCCAAAAGTGGATGGACTAGGAGTGACATGCAACACAAAAAAATTTTCTCTTTCAATAGGGGCCCTTGATAGGGTGATCAAAGAATCAGTAGTAGTTGAAGCAGACGATTCTCATTTGACATGCGAGGTAGTTTCAGAAGATTCATTAAAAATGGTAGGGGGTGTATTCAAGACTACTAGCTTAGGATCCAAGGATGGAGGATTCCTTTCCATGGGAGGGGGTAGAAGAGTAACCAAAGATGAAAAGGCAGGAAGAAGAGAGGGGGGGGGGGAAAATTACCTGGGTCATGATGGTCGAAACATTTTATAGGGTAGACTTCACTTCTTCTTCTCCTTAGGTTGACACGTCAGGTGCACCTAGATCTTGGGCCTATCTTCTTTTTGATTGACAAGAACTGGTATGTTCCAATCCTCTTAAAGCTAATCCCTCTAGAACTTTTCATTTGATGACTACAGGAGACCCTCTTGGGGACCATCAGGTCCTTTTTCCTTTGCTTTGGGTGTTGATAGAGGATGTGACTTGTGAGTCTCTTTGTTTTGAGTCTCTCTGACTATCAAATTCCCAAGGATGAGAAACATGGTAAATAATTTTCTCCACATCAATCTCATGACTGGTCTATGGATTGCTATTGTCAGAGTTAGCCTCTTGATCATAAATATTGTCAAACATTTTGTCATGCAGTTGAAAGTCACCAAACGGGGCATCGAGGCATTTCATCTCTTGTCAAAACCTCTAGAATGCTACCTTTTTTCTTTCTGACCATCCCTTGCACTTCAACTACATTTTTAGGGATTTCCCCATTGGGATTTTTTTTGGATACTCTTCTTGCAGTGTTAGAAACCAAGATCAAACATGCAAACCAAAAAACCTTCCATAGAAGAGAAAATCAAAAAAAGCAAAGCTATTGCAAAAAGATGTGCAAAATAATATTATTCAAGAATTCATAATTACATGACATGATTTGTTTTATAAAAGAAAATTATGCATAACCCTAATCTTATCTTGAGCAACAAGATAGCTCAACAAGATAAGGATGACAATAATTGACCTAGGAATTAAAATATTACCTAAGTAAAGTTATGCAAGTGTAATTAAATATTAATTACACTAACACCCCCCATAAGTGCAACTTAGGGAGACTAAAAAAGCATGCACCTAATGCTAAGATGAATGCAAGAAAGCATGAATCGGTCCCCACAACAAGGCCTAATAAGGTACCCATGTACAAATACAATAATGAGGTAGAGAAGGAAAACCCAATGGGACAAAACCCCCCTACAATGAGATGACTACTGCAAAGAAGCATTGGAAGAACACTGTGGAGTAACATTGGAACTACAATCTGACAAGCAAGGTTCAAGATACTTTTGTCTACAAGAAACCAAAGTACAATCATAATAATGTGATAGCAGACCCGATGCCACAGAACACTGGAAAACTCACAAACTGGAACAACCCTAGAATTTGTGAAGCAACAATAGATGATATGATGACAGAATCGGGAAACCGTGTATCTCGATGCTGGTGCCAAACTAAGACTAAAACTTTTCCATGGGAACAAGTACCATAAAAACTCTGAAACACTAACCGTAAAAAAATGGCCCTCAAACAAAGATGGATCGAACCAATGTGGATCAATAACCATAAACTCCCAATCTGAAGTGTGAACCGATGTGAATATGATATGTGTCAAACTAACACAAGATGTGTCCAAAAGAAACTAAGAAAACAGATATAACCCATGTGAGTTGTCATCAAAACAAGATGGAGATCAAAGTGAAAACTACACTCTAATCAAATTATTATGCAAGAAAACCCCATGATGGAACTTTATCTCAGTTCATTTATTACAATAACAAAACAATTGTAAAAGGAGAGAATGCAAACATGCATATACAAAAAATAAAAATAGACCTCATATTTGTGTAGAGGACTGAACTAGCTTTCCAACACTGCAAGAATACGAAAAAAGGATCACCAAGTCAAAAGATATGCCCAAGTTCAAAGTGAAAAAAACTTCATCTAAGTTCAATGACCTGCAAAATAAAACTGGAGAAAAATCTGGAAAAACCACCTTCACCACTAGATTGGCATCGAAATCAGCTTTCCAATGGTATCTTGTTTTTGAAAAATGGACAACATACGCAAAAAAATACACCTAATTTAGTGAAAGTTTCTCCAAAAGGCCCAATAAGGCATGTAGGCAGCCCAGAGGGCTAAAAAATAAGCCCCTGGTCTTGTGCGTGACCAGGGGCTAGTAGACTGGGCGCTGGGCTGGAGCCCCTGGTCATCAATGTGACCATCGGTTTTCTACTAGATTGGTCGGGCTAGAGCTTAGGACTTGGTCACTAAGGTTGTTAGAGTAATAAGTTATTATGCTTAATTAATTACATCATATTGATTAATTAATTAAGTCACTTATTCCTCTTTATTGCTTAAGCTAAACTTAGGCACATTTATTAATTAATTATTAATTATTAAGTGTGCACACTAGGGTTTCATTTAGGGTTTCCCTTTTAGGGTTTCTTGATCTCCTTCATAAGGATTGATCACTTTGTAATAATTGATTCTCTTAATGCATTTTTACCCAGAGGTTTTACAGAACATCTTCTTTGGTTCTGCATGTCTTTTGCATGTGATAGGTATTCATTTGCATGCGGTGATCTTGGATTCTAACATGGTATTAGAGCTCCACCTTGCTTGTTCGTGATCCAAGATATGGCCTTTCGTGAGTTTCAAGTGCAAGGGTTTCCACAGGCATCTTTTCTACAAGATCTGGGGGTAGCCATTTTTCGGGACACAATGGGCTCAAACGGATTGCCATCGCATTCGCAGCATCCCAAAACCCTAGAAACGCCTGTCAAATCATCGATTTTGGAGTAGATTCGAGGCAATTTTTAACCGTCGTGACGCCTCCCCAAAGACGCAGTCTCAAAATCAAGAAAATACAAAAAAGGCATTTTTGGAAATCTCTGCTTCCAGCGGTGTTGGGTCCACGCGGGCCCCCGAAAGGCCACCCATTCGCGAATCTCGGGCTTCAAATAAGCATCGCACTACCGCTCGCCAAATTTCCACAGTTCTTTCTTGAAGGTTTCGGCATATTGGGACCGATCCTATCTCCAAATTTTATGGGCTTATGTGCTCGCGAATTGGTCACATGGAGAATCTGGAGTCACCGAAGGACACCGTTTCACACCGTCACCCACAGACCGGGGCCAAATTTTTTTCATTTTGCGGTGGGGCCACTTTAGGACGGCTAGATGGCCGTCAATTTTAACTCGTGAATGGTGACGTCAGCATGACGTCATCAGCCGTACGCCTCTTTGCCCTCCTCCTAACCCTAGTTTTTCCTAAAGAGCAGTTTTTTTCTTTTGGCCATAACTTGGGCATACGGTATCGAAATCGAAAGCAAACGAGATATCGCCGGAAAGCTGGTTCCGAGACTTTCCAGTAGTGTTGTTTATTTTTAGTATTTTACTATTTTCCTAAATTTATTGCTGTTTGAATTCATATGTACTTTTTATGCTTCCGAGCTCATAACGTTTTGCCACGATCTCCATTTTTTGCCTCGTTTACGACATTGGAAAGGTATTAAGGAGATCTATGTTGCTGTCCATGCACTTTTTCAGTATCTATCCTGTTATCACTTAGTCCAGATTTGGCCCGATGGGTTGTTTGGCGATTACTTGGATGTTTTGGCAGTTGGGAGAGTGCATCTTGCATCTTTGCACTTCATTTTCAGTAATACATCTTTCAATAATTGCTTGCTGCTTCATAGATTCCAGAGTTGTTCCTGTTTGGAGTTTTTGAGTGTTCCGTGGCATCGGGTCTTCTGTTGCTTTATCATGATTCCTTGAGTCAATCTGACTCTCATCCGGTTTCAAGAGTATACAGTTTAATATTTCCTTGCTTGCCTATATCAAGTTCTAGTGTTACTCTACAGAGTTCTTCCAGTGCTTCTTTGCAGCATGTTATCTCATTGTAAGGGGGTTTTGTCCCACTGGGTTTTTCCTTCTCTTACTTCTTTCTTACATTTGTAAATGGGTACCTGATCTGGCCTAGTTGTTGACCCATCTTTGCTTTCATGCATCTTATTCTAGTGTTTTAGCTTCTTCCTAAGTTCATCTTAAGGTGTTAGAGTAATAAGTTATTATGCTTAATTAATTACATCATATTGATTAATTAATTAAGTCACTTATTCCTCTTTATTACTTAAGCTAAACTTAGGCACATTTATTAATTAATTATTAATTATTAAGTGTGCACACTAGGGTTTCATTTAGGGTTTCCCTTTTAGGGTTTCTTGATCTCCTTCATAAGGATTGATCACTTTGTAATAATTGATTCTCTTAACACATTTTTACTGAGAGGTTTACAGAACATTATTTTTGGTTCTGCATGTCTTTTGCATGTGACAGGTATTCATTTGCATGCAGGTGATCTTGGATTCTAACAAAGGTGACCATTGTTGGTGCTTATTCTGGTCGAGGGTTGGGCCCATAGCGCTCGGTCCCCCATGTGACCAAGGCTACCTATGGAGAATCCCTCAGAGGCTGGTGCAACTAGTGGCCTGTGGGTGGCGCCGCTGGCCTGAGCGGTCGGTGAATGGTTGCCTGTTGCCGCCAGGTGATGGGTGCCATATGAACTAGGAGCACCGGCACAAAAACCAAGAAGGCACATTTTTAAAAAAAAATTCATTTTCCGTGCCTCGGGAAGCTAGCTAGGGAGGTTGTATGGCCTCCCTAGCAATTTTTTTTTCCTTTCAGACCAACTTCTCCAAAATTGATGAAACAAAAGGTGATCTTAGGGTTTTTGGCTGCTGCGAACGCGATGATGACCTCCGTTTGTGCCCAAAATGCTCCAAAAAATTAGCTACACCCCCAAAGCTTGTAGAAAATCTTTGAGCTTGAAACCCTCAGAGATATGGCAAATGTTGACCAAAATATGTAAAATAAAAGCCAAACCTAATTTTTTCCAACGCTCTGAATCCAATGGTGAAGCCTGATCTGATCCAAGATGTTGTATAGATGAACTCAAGGCATGAAACCCTCAAGGAATCCCAAACGAACTCTACAATGATTTTCTCAAAAAATCTGAGAAGGGGATACAAATCAAGGCTCTGATACCATGTTAAAAACCAAGATCAGACATGCAAACCAAAAAACCTTCGATAGAAGAGAAAATCAGAAAAAACAAAGCTATTGCAAAAAAATGTGCAAAATAATATTATTCAGGAATTCATAATTACATGAGATGATTTTCTTTATAAAATAAAAGTATGCATAACCCTAATCTTATCTTGAGCAACAAGATAGCTCAACAAGATAAGGATGAGAATAATTAAGCTAGGAATTAAAATATCACCTAAGTAAAGTTATGCAAGTGTAATTAAATATTAATTACACTAACATGCGACACATAGAAACTCAACCATTTTGGTAATTTGAGTGGAATGCGAGCCAAGTCAATATATACCTTTGAAATTTCTTGAGTTGGATTCCTCCTTCTCTCAAAATACTCATGATTCTCATATTTCAAACTGAAGTGCTTTATCAGGTTGTAGTCCCACTTGTCACAAATGAGAACCAAGCCTAAGGTCGCCAGTAGATTTGTGAGCTCACCCTCAGCTTTCCGCTTATTCAACATTACCAGAATGCTGGGAATTATGATGGGAAGTGAATATATCTTCATTTTTTTTCTTCCAATACCATAGACGTTGTTGACAAAGGTTTCCTAACAACATGCCTCCAATGTGAAAACTCTATCCGTTACAAATCTCTGGAGTGAAAAAGGCTCCCCAGAAAAATCGTGAAATCTGATAAATGTAAAATCCTCTCCTAGGAAATAATCCATCGGGGTTAGCATATTTTCCATCCATTGTGTTCCCTTAGGTGAGAAACGGCCCATAGGGTGTGGCAACAAATCTTGAAGCACTAGTCTTATAAAATGATCTATAAACTAGTAATAATCCCCTATTTTCAAAAGTACATGGGTCCATATAGAAACTAGCTAAAACCACCTCTTACATCCCACCTAGACATTGGTATATTTTGCTCCAGCCACTTAGAATTCTGATGCAAAACTAAATGAGAGAAAGAAGAATAGTTGAATTTAGACTCACTGTTGTAATTCTTCAATTGTTCTAGCATGTTTCCAGCTATCACCTCAGCAAAATCATAATATCTTTGGTTCTTTTCCCTTTTGAGCACACAAGCTAGGACCAATTGGAAAGGATAGAATACCTCATCATTTTCAAGGCCAAAAACCCAAGCTAGCATTGAGAACACAGACTACATGTCTTTCTTGAATTTCCTACATGAAAGAGGAAAATAAAGATGACCTTTATCTAGAATTTCCTTTGCTTCGTCCTCATAAAAACTTGTTTTCCTCACCATTTCTTCCTTGAAGATGTCCATTTTTACTTCCTAAAAATGTTCAGCATCCTAGGTCTTAGGTATACACAACATATCATGTACGGATTTGGTAGAAATGATAACTTTGATCTTGCTACCCTAAATGGATCTTGTCTTTTTGTTGAATCTTTTGGCACATGCATTGACCCACTCTAGGCATGGGTGTATGGCAGGCAACATGAACTATGGAAAACCACAATTCTAGAATCAAAATGTGAAACCCTTAGATGGTTCATGCTCCACCATTATTTGAAACACACCCTCCCTTAAAATTTTAGGGTTAGTTGACAACCTGGGGTCAAAAAAATTATTAGTGATATCCTACACCGCCTCTCTTGGGATGCGTTTATCTAGCTACACCTTTTCTAAAAAATTCAAATGGCCCCTCCTCAAGCACTGGAGCATTGGCAAATGAGTTCCATCAAAAAATATCAGCATAACTAGGTCTTCTTCTTTAGGCTATAGCTTTTCTACCAGAGGTTGATGGCTCTACCATGGCTGTATCAAGAATTTGTAGAGAGTTTCCTTAATGAAAAGGACCACTTTCCTTTTAATCATTGGAAAAATCTACTTTTTAGTGAAATTAATTTCCTCTCTCGTGCATGCAATCAAGGCTACATTGTTATTGCTAGTCCATTAAATGCTTTGAATGAAGCGATACCTATGGATTTAAGATCCATATCCCTTGGGAATGTTGAAAATGCCATGAGGATGGAATTAGTACATTCTCTTCGCTACCTCTTTCACAAATAAACTCATTGCATTAGAATGCATGCTTTTTTCTATGAGAAATGCATTGAAGTGATGCAAGGTACCTTTGAAAAGATGTGCCAATTAATTTTTCAGAACTTACCATGTTAATCCATGTATTTTCACATAAGTAAGTTGGTTGGTACTGATGATGATGGCAAAGGAAACATGTCAACAATCGACATACGAGAGTATTTACTCACAATCTACCTTCCTCCAGTTTTCTTTGATATTTTCTTGTTGTCATCTAGCCAAAAATGGGCCTTCCATTGGTTCAGTTTCTTGGCTTATCTTTTCTATATATAGCTATTCTACCTTATGCAATATTCATTCAAAAATATAGCCTTTAAGTTTAGCAATCTTTTTCGTTGTCTCCCATTACACCACAATTCATTGCATTCTCAGAATGTCGGTTGGCTTAGGCACTCCTATTAGGATTCTTCCATAGAGGCCACAATACTGCTTTATGGGAGAGGTTATCGGTGACAAAATTAAGCACTTGGTAAAGAGGTGTGACCACCTTTCCTTGGTTACATTCAGGTGGGTAGTTTGCTAGGACTTCATTGATGATGACAACCAACTCTAGAGCAACTACAATATTCTTTCACGTTTCTTCACCTCCTTGCTTAACCTGAATGTGGCCAAACCCATGATAATCAAATTGTGTCACTAGATGTTTGACACTACACTGATGGAAGGGCTTGGAAAGATAGTGCAAGTGGCCATCCCTAGTGTTGGTATCCTGAGCACCATGGATCTCTGCAACCACATAGACTTTGGGATAGATGTACCCTAGTTGCCCTTCCTTTTTGACTTTTGCACCATGGACTTGAGACACATCACTCACCTTCTCAACCAGTGGCCACTTACTTGCTATAGGAGTATTCCATGGAGCATGTTTCAGAGCTTTCCTGGAGGAAGCACTTCAAGTTTCTAGTTCAGAGCCATAGTGACTCGGCCTTTGGTATGCATCATTTGGAGCCCATGTGTGTTGTGTTTCCAACCCCCTTTTTACGTCCTGACAGAGAGGAAGAAGAAGAAGAAGAAGAATAATAAGATTAATAAAAACTCAATGATGACCCTTTTTAACTTCTTGGACAATGGCTGGAGGCTTTTCTTTACTATTTTTTGCATGTTGCATCCTTTTTGCATCTTTTTGCTTTGTAACCTTTTTTGGGTTTGCTCAAGAGAGCCCTACATTTAAATCTAAGCCTTAGGCTTTGTATTACATTGTAAATTTTTGATGAATATAATATAATACAAAATTTCACTTCTTTTGTGTTATTCTCAATGGCTTATTCTTAAAATTAAAATGTATTTACAAGTTTTTTTTACATATGGTACATAACTATTAATTTTTTTAAAGAACTATGAATTTTAATGAAATAAATTCAGATAAATACAATTCATTGGTATATCTAAAGCATTTCTTTCCATATCTTCATGTTCGTACGCACTCTTTTCCTCACACACACTAATTTGGAAGGGTCCCTTCCATAGCGCTTCAAATTTTGTGTGTTAACTTGGTTTCACAGTGCATTCATCATACTTTAGCACTAGGCTCCCCTCTCTAAATTATGGGTTAGAGGAATTTTTTGTGAACCATCGCTTTACTATTTGTTAATGGTTGATCATGGCTCCATAAGCTTTTTCTTTGTCTTCCTCCAGTTTGAGGAGTTCCACCAACCATACTTCCATTTTGCCACTTTCTTCAATCTCCAGGGCTTTCAATAATTGTAAGGTAGGAATTTCTATGGAAATCAGTAACAATACCTCTTTTCCATACACCAATTCATAAGGGGAGGTCTTTAGAATTTCCTTGGGAGTAATATGGTCTACCCATAGAGCAACTTGTAGGTGCTTGTGCCAGTTGCTTTGTTGTTCCAACCCAATATACTTGATTAACCTAATTAGGTTTTTATTGGTCGACTCTGCTAACCCATTTCCTTCTGGGTAGTAAATCAATGAAGTTTTAAGGAAAATACCAAGTTTGATAGTAATATATAACAATCCCAATCCTACAAAAGCTTGAGCATTGTCAAATGTGATGGTTTTGGGTGGGCCAAATATGGCTACCAACTCTTCAAGGAAATTGACAATTTCCCCCTCTACAACATTTTTTAGGGCTACGGCCTCTATCCACCTTCTGAATTAGTTAGTCACCATGAGGATCCACTTGTGGCAAGTGTTGTAAATAGGATTTATCATTCCAATAAAACCCAAACCCCATTGAGCAAAAGGCTCTTAGTTACAATTGGACTTAGGGGCAAAGCAACATTCTTTCTTTTTTGAACAAAGAATTGGCACTTAGTACACTTTTACACTAAATGATGTGCTTCAAAAACCATAGAGGACCAATATTATCCCACTCACATTATCTTTAAATTGGTAGTCTTGGCAGAGAAATGTCCACCCTTAGGACTGCAATGAAATTCATTGAGAACTCTTTCCACCTACAACTTGTCTAAACATTGGAGCAAGACACCATCATAATTTATCTTTAAGAATACACCTTTAATTAATACATACCTAGTGCCTTGCTATTGGTAGTATCATTTTTTATTGGAGAAAAGTCTAGTTAGGTAGTGCCCCTTTTGCATATATTGTGTCTAATCCACCACCCTAGATTCGTTGGACTTGAATTGGTTCGAGTAGACCTGGTCGATCTACTTTTCAATTGTGAAACTTGATTCCTATGCAATGTATTCATAAAAACCTATTCCCTGAGCTAGCTTGGTTTTTCTAATGTCCACATCATACTCTAGGATTTTAGTGATCCAATTTTCTCTTTTTTCTATTATCTCACCTGTTGTGATATACTCCCTCACACTGGGATGTGAAATTAGCATAGTGATATTATTGGGTGACACCAAGTGTCAAAACTTCTTTAAGCTTTTAACAATTGAAAAAGCCTATTTTTCTACAAAATTATACTTGGCCTCATAACCTTTAAGGGTCTGTGAGTGAAATGAAATAGGATACTCTCCATTATCTCCATCTTTCTTCTAAGTGAGCATCAAAGCTATGCTATGTTGGCCACTGTACACAACAAGCTTTGATGAAATAGGGCAAGGTCTCCAGGATCACCAAAAGAAATTTCTAATAGAGCCCATTCTCCCCATAAAAAAGAGAAAAAGGAAATGCTAGAGAAAAATGTAAAAATAGGGCACCATCAACCAATCATAAGCACCAGAGGGAAAAATTCCAACATGAGAGCAAAGCAAGACACACAACTCTAACATAGAAGAGAAGAGTCCTAAAAAACCACAAACCACCAATTTACCAATTCCCCCATCACTTTGGAGAATATGAAAGAGGGGTTGCATTACATCTAATAAGAGCACATCCACCTAACAAAGGAGAAAGAAAAAGAAACATCACTCACATGTAAATAGAATCCCACAGTAAAAATAAAGCCCAGCTAGAGAAGAAGCCACTATCTTAGAAACAACCACCTGACAAAGGAATAGAGCAACACAAAGGTAGTATCCACACCCAAATCCAATAAAACAGTTGAAGAGAACCCCTCCAATGCAAAGGATAGGCCAAAGGAGAAGCAAGACACTATTGAGAGGGCTAGAGTAGGGCCACACACCCACCACATAGGACAAAGCAACCACAACATACATGAACAAAAGTAAGAATGAGCTACAAAAGCAAACTAGCAATGATTGGCCACTAAGGGCACTAGAATAGAGGAAAACATGCTGCTAAGCATATAGTTAGCCCAGTCATAGGGCACAAGAAGTACATAAAAAGGAGATAAAACCATTAGGGTAGAAGACACAAAGAAAATCTTCCCACCACCCCCAATAGGTTTCCACGAAAGATAGTTGAACCTCTGTAGATCAACAAGTAGCACCAATATGAGAGGTCTAGCAACTGATTTCCTAACCCTTAAGGCAATAAACACACCCACGAGACTGCGAGACTACCAAAAAACACCAACGATGCAAACTCTATTCCAAGTTGAAGCCCCTAGATCCCCCCCCAAAAAAAAATCATCTTCATCATCTAAATCAGAGCTACCATCTCCGTCTTTGTCAGAGGAATTCAAAATTCCTTTCCTGCTCCCTTTCACGCTCACCATTCTAGTATGTTTATTGTTCTAAATATGTTATTTAATAGTGAATATACTCAAATATTTATAGCCTTATCACTTATGACAATAAAACTATAAATATTAGAACATAAAAATTATTTGATATCACCAATAATTATTGTTATTAATTTGATTTAATTTGATTTAATTGTTACTAATAGATATTTTATTGGTCATAAATTTCATGGTACAAAAATATTTTATTGATTAATTTTAGTATTTGAGAATATAAAAAGCATATGGTATTCTACCATAGGTTGGCTCTCCTTAAATATTATTTTCTTCCATTGCAAAAACTGAATCATTGTTGACATGGAATTAGTAGGTCTCTCAACTCTTTCCTTATATCCTTCAACATAACTATTTAAAACTTAAACAATAATTGATGCTCTTCACTATTAATTTTGTGAATATTCCAATTCATTATGGAAACTTTAGTTTTTTCTTATTTTTGTTACGAAAACTTGCACTTTTATTGAACACAACACTAATGTATTTTAAAAAAACTCTGAGCATTAACACTATTATTAATGTTAACTATATTGAAGAAGGACTTTCTATTCCATTGGCCTATATTTTCATTGCTATTATTGTTAGCATATTTGACATTAAATATTTTTCTCCTAATTTTTGGTTTTTCTAGTATTGTGAGTTATATTTTTATTATAGAAAATGGGTAAAAGTTTAAACTCACGTCTTAAATATTGGGCCAACAAAATAGCTTGTAGTGAAACACTTAGCAAAAAAGTTTCTATCCAAAAAGGTTTTAGTTGAAACAATTTGGTACATATGTGGATGCTATCTTGCCTACATCATCTTCTATAATGCCATATTCTCTTGATATTCATGAGTTGACATATATCCAACTTAGTCATCATTAATTTTGACATTGTTTGCAATATTATCATATTATTATCAGTCCAATTTTCACCACATATCCATGGTTCCTATAATTAGATCCTATATGATACCTAATTCATCTAATCAACATTTTTCAATGTTTTGATTAGATTAAAACTGAAAGGGCCAGTACCCATTACAAAATAGCCATAGAGGTAGACCAAGAACTCACAAGCAGTGAGAAAACCAAAAAAGTAAATAGAAACTATATCTTAAATAGTTTGACTAGCAGTAATATAATAAAAAAGAAACCCATAGACCAACACAAACCAATAGACACCTACTAGTCTCACATAAGATTAAGACTAGTGATCACATTCCATTCCTACTCCGGGAATTGGAGCTTCTTTTCAAAAAACACAAGCCCTTGATGATTGGCTTGAGTATCCATCGTGACGTCATGAGCCAAGGTTTCTAGCTTCTTTCCCTTATTCTTCTTCATGAGATCATCATCCACACCTTCCACCAACCACTTTCCCTAGCCCTTCCTTAACTCATCTTGAAATACTTGAAGGGTGAGGGCAATATTCTTCATGGTTTCTTTGTTGTAGTTGGTGATAACCCTTAGGAATTGAATGGTCTTGTCTTGGTTTTATTGGATGGAAACAATCTTAATCAGAATATTATTCTTTTCTTCCTCAGTACCAACTATGGCCTAAAGATGATCTAGCTCTTTTTCCTAAATTTCCTACTTCTCAAAGGATCTAGCCAAGGAAGAAATCATGTCCCAATGCATGTCTTATTCTTCACTTCCCGAGGCCATAGGACCTACTGTTCAAGAACTTTTCCTTCCAGAATTTAGATTCTTTCTTTAGTCGTGATCAATTGAACTAAGAGCCATTTCATAATATCCTTTTGAATATTAATAGTCTCTAAAATTTCATTCAATTTTTTTGCTTAATGGATTGGTAGGGAGGAAAATAGACATAGGAACAATATTAGGTTCCTCCAAGTTGACACATAGGTTGGGAGAATTTTGGTGGTTAGGGTTAGAAATGGGAGGCGTGTTGGGAACCTCCAAGTCATGGACCTGAGATGAGGAGTGAACATGTGAGTTAGCTAGGGTGAGATTCCATGAATCATCCTCATCATTAGAATTATCAAAGTATTTCATCCCAGAGGAAATGGGCATGGGTGTGAGCTCTGATAGGGGAGTGCATTTGATAGGTATGGGGGCTATTATCATTAACAGGTGTTTTTCCCTTGGCTTGGGTGCTATGAAAAATGGTCGAAGGAGTTTCGTCGATAGTGAGAGAGGGGTTGGGGTCCCCATGGGAGTTGGTGTGGTCAATGATAGTCAAGATTTTCTTGTACATAGTAGTAGGGGAAGGAATTATCACATAATGAAACTTGCATAAGCACAAAATTAGGCCCTAGTGAATGGGAAATTTCTTGCATTTAGCCCAGACACTCCTAACAAACTGCTCAAGCAAAGGCATGAGCCAAAAGGGGAAATTCATCTTAATATTATACCTAATATGATTAAGCATAGGGACAAGGTGGATGTGGAAGAAGTGGAACCACCCTTCAAGAGTGACATACCTTATAAGAATTTCAGCAATGACACTCCAAATACCAGTTAGGTCTACACAGTTAAAACAATTTTGCAACCTATTCACCTTCTCACCTTCTTTCAGGAACCATTTCATGTCCTCCTGGTAATGGATTTTTGACTTGTGTGAATACAAATCCCTTCCAGAGAAAGCCCTCTAACCTCTACAATAAGATTAGGGGTCACCATTAAAGAAACATCACCAACAATAACAGTCACGTTCACCTAGGAATTGGCGAATTCCAAAGAATTTTTTGGGTGAAAACCCTACATTTCCTCCACATATGACACCATCTTGCCTCTTTCGAGAATAGCCAAAACTTCCTTATCTTTCTATCAACCATCATAGCTATTCAGTTCATCCTAGACCAACTCCCCTCCCATCATGAAATCCACAAGATTCAAAGCAAAGAAACACCAATAATGGAAATGGCTATACAAAAACTAGAACCGTAAGTAATAATAAAAATGTATAGATTGATTAGCAGACTTTAGTTGCCATAAATGATGAGTGTGGAAACCTTCGAAACAAACTGATAGCAAATCCAACTCAATCTCATTAAGCATTAGCTAGGAGATCATTTAGAACAATTCGAAGATGTTATCATCGAGATCATCTCAATGTTTCTATCATCTATATAGTTAAAATAAATTTATCTTACTTCCTACATATTAAACTATCAAGAATGGGAATTCATCTTGTACACATTTTTGGTGTTGTTTCTTCGCAAGAGGGGAAATTTTGTTCAAAATTCATAGATCATCTTTAGTATCTAGTATCAAGAATGTACTAGTTCACTATAGGAATCATTTTGAGGCTAGATGGTTTCTCTTCTCATCACAATTGTGGGAGGAAAAATTTCATTGCATGGAGTTCTTTCCCTCTCCCCTTTCAAAGGGTCGCATAGAACTTCTGTCTTTTTTCTCCTATGCAGGAAACATTTATTGCATAACATATGCTAGAATTAGTACTTGGGGGATCATCATAAGTCCAACTATGTATGTCTTCTTCACTTGTACATTTTTTTTGTATCATTTCTCTTTTGGAGATGATTTTTATTTCCCACTATTTTTTCTCATTTACTTTGATTATGAAAAATTTATACATGGGCACCTAATATGACCTAATAGCTAGGGCCCATCATCACCTTTGCATACATTACTCATTATTTTGTACTTAAGATGGGTTTTTTGTGTAATAAGTGACATTATCATATTAGTTATATCCTATCCTACATATGAGAGTCATATTCACAATAGTTAAGTCTCCACTTAGGGACTTTTATCTTACTTCCTCACCACATGTAGTTAAGACACATGTACTCAACTTTTGAGACACCTATATCATGTACATATGGCATCTTTATCACACGTTTCCAATGCACATGACACATCATGGACACTTATCCTACATTGATGGAGGATGTTAGAGTCTTTACCTACCTTCTCATCTCACCCCTTTTTATATATTCAAGGGGATCATGTGTAATTAATTTTTCTTTAGATTCACACATATTATATGAACATATTGGATATTTTTGGCTTATTTGAGATCTCTTGTAGAAGGCTTGTCAATAATTTGTAAGATCTATTAGTTTGTTCGGTCAAATATTTATTTCCAAAATTTTTAACTAGAAGTTTCTACTAAATAAATATTAAATCACTTTGAGGCTAATTTATAAATAAATAAATATTATTTTAAACACTACCCTTATATGTGCCATCACTTTTTGTTACTGTCCACCAAATTTTTGAGCTTTTTCCCTTTAAGGAGGTGGAGAATACGCACATAGTATGATTATAATATAGTAAGTTTCCCTTCTATTATGATTAAATGAATAGCCCTAAATGTTAAAAATAATCAATTTTAAATGTAGGAAAAGCATTAATAATAATGGAATAAAGGAATAAACTTTCATTTCCTTTCTATTAGGCTTACTAGCTTTTTAGAATTTCATTTTTTTAGAATAATTTTAAAGTAAACATACATGTTTCTAATAATTAAAAATAAATAAAATAACTGGTCATTCAAAAATGTAAATTTCTAGATAAATTAGATGATAGTCCACTTACATTAATAATATTCACATCCCAATAAAAATTGCATTAATCTCATTCACCTAGACCATAATCATGTCACCTCAAGGGGGGAATAGTTTTCAACTAGTTTATAAATATAAATAATCACTTTTTATGACACTCTATTACACAAACATAAACTTTATTGTCTACTTATATTGCCTAGGCTATATGAATGATTTACTTCTATGTTAAAAAAATGAAAATTAATGAAAAGGTTATTGTGATATTGTTGTAACTTGTAACATAAATCAATTGAGAATGATATTAAATGTACTATATTAGAGATTGAAGTTCGATGAATAAAAATAAAAGTGAAAAACTCTCTACTATCCTTTTTTTAATCTTTGTTTTGAGATAAGAGAGTATAAACATTTGTTTTAATTAGTAATTATTTATTATTTCAATGGGAGTGTATTTTTTGTTTTTAACCTTTTTCAAAAGACTTTACTTAGTCTATTTGAAAATAATGCAAATTGTTTTAGAATATGGAATAATTGAAATAAAATTATTTTTGTAATTATCTGAAACTTGATATGTAATAAAACTCTTTTAATTTATGAAATATATTTTAACTTAAATAATAAATAATCAAATATGACTTATTATAAAGTTTGGTTGATTAATTGTATGTTTCATGATAAAATATCAATAACATAAAAGCTCCAAACATAGTAAAATAAGTGTCCATGGGAATAGTGGTAGTTATTAAGTGTAACTTCCACCACTTTAAAATACATCTTTATTCTTATCAATAGTTTTGAGTTTGTATTTTATTATGAAATGTATCATAGTTCGTTTGGAACTTTTTTAGAGATATAGTGGCATATGGGTGTTTTCATGTTGGGCTAGTGATAAATTAAATAACCACAAATAATCAACAATGAAAACATAAAAAATGATAATTAAAAAATACCACAAATAAGTGTAGATAGAAAAAACTAATTAATTCATTTGCATGAATATTTAAGAGAAAGCTATAAATTCCTAATATATATTATATTGTGTCTAAAAGATCTTTTGAAAAGTATATTGTGATTATTTATTTTCTAATAATATTATTCTATAATTATTTTTAAATTAAAAATTATCAATATATTAAATATATAAACAAGTAATTTCATATATTTAACAAAAAATATTCTATATTATTATTATTGATAATTGATTTTTTTTTTAAATATTATAATTTTTCTTTCTTAATGTGATTTAAACAATTGATTGTCATATTATAAACAATGTTTAGTACATAAAAATGGTAACTAAAATTATTATATTAATTTTTTTTAATATTTAATAAATAATAATTTAAAAGATATAAGTAATCCAAATGAAATACAAAACTTATAATTTAAAACTAAATTTACTTATTAAAAAATATTTAAAATACTACTTACACATGATTTTCATTTAACATATAATATAATAGTAAATTAGAGCAAATTGCATATACAAACAAACATTAAAGATTGATCTTTATACTTGTGTGTTGAAGAGCTCTGCTTGAGTGGTTGCCAGTTGTGATTGGAGGTGTAATACTTGCTCCTGAAGTCGACAAATAGCGCCAGTGCAGCCATAGATAGGATCATTCACTCTCATACTTGCTTCATATGCCAGGCTTGTTACAGCATCTGCTCTCTTCTCATCCGGAATATCCTTCACAGAAAAAGGAATGATGTTATTTCTATTTAGATTTGAGTCGAAATAAAATCGATAAAAAGTCATTTCTATTTAGATACACATGAAGAGTTGAATCAATCAAATTGTTTCGATTGAGAAATAGAGATGTGGACATCAATTCCTTAAAAAAAATCTGAAAGAACATTTGATTTATACCTGAAGGATTTTGGCGATCCTTCCTGTTCCAAATAATTTGTGTAATACTGAAAATTTGTGAGGATCGTTTGGTGGAAAGTAAGGAGCGAGCACGCATTTGTCTCCACATTTTCTTCGTTGAATCTTGCAAGCCGCACAGGGTTTAACAATCCGAGCCATCTGATTCAGCTGGAACAGAAATTTATACAACTTTTAACAGTAAAACAAGAAGATCAGAGTCTTATTGAAAGATGCAAGAAACTATCTAAAATTATAATTAATGAACGCTGAGGAGATGAGATTGATTTGGAGCGAAGAGATGCACAAAATATAGACGTTAAGTAGAACATTTTCTTGGAACCCTCATGTGGTGCCGAAAGATGACGTGTCAGATTTGACGTAGCAGATTTGATGGTTAGACCCTGTGTTACCTTCTTTGTCGGTTAGACGAGAAATTGCAATGTGTTAAAATTGATTGTTTTGTAAACGTTGAATGAAATGAAGTAGTTGTTAGTGAAACGAAACTAAACCCTGATGCTTTTTAAAGTCCCTACACGTAATCTTCTAACTAGGGTCAACATAATCAATGGTCGATCAAAAATATGATAATTATACACATTCACATAAATAGATAGATACATACACTTGTGTAGAGTTACCTCCACGTGTATATAGCTGTGTTTATGTTTGTGTTTATCTATATATATATATATGGATCTATGTATACTGATAAGAAAAGATAAGGTTTTAATTAATAAAATAATGTAAATAAATACATATCAATTTAAATTGAATGAGTAGTTAGAGTGGAGAGGATCATGTATTTGGGAATAGTGGATAAAAATATAATAAAGACATAAATAGTAAAAAAAAAAAGATTTTTCTTATCTTTCTGATATAAAAATGTGTATCAATTGATGAAGATCATGACATCTATACATCTCAAAATCTAGAGATGTTCTTGATTGATGTGTATATGAATTAGATTCCAAGTATTCTTTTATATTCTAGATTTGTTTCACTTCACTATTTTTTATTTATCCTACAACTACAAAAATGATCCATATGCACAAACTTGATTCTAATGATCTATAAATTCTACCTTGTGTACTCTTAGAAATAAAGTACTAGACAATGATATCCCTCTTCACACTCTTAAAATTTATTTTGCCAAGTTGACAAAATTTTAAAAAGTATTAATATACAACACACTAGAAGCCTACACACATAAATTCTACAATGGTTTCAAAGTGGTTCATATGTATTAGGATGAGTGTATCATTAGATACAAAAAATACAAGTATGAACAATCACTCTTGAATTTTCTCATACTACAATTTTCTTGGATTTCATGTTTTGTACATGTTCTTCAATTCCTCTATATGTATAATGAATGCAAATTGATATTTTTTATACATGGAAATAAAAATTTCTGAATGTGCACATACAAATTCATATCAAAGTTTGAAAAATAGGTCAATTGATTAAAATTATTATTTTTTACTTTTTATTTACTCTAAGGATCAAGAGCATGGTTGTGAATATGGTGTTAGAGCTTTTAACATGACCTAGGTCAAATAGCATAATTATATAATCGTTTGAAAGGACTAGATTATGGATTAGGATTAGATTAATGGTTATAATTAAACAAATAAGATCATTTGACTAGGATTGTATGTATATAAGTATAGACATAAGTATTTTATCAAAGACAAGGTACATAAGTCCAACTATTTACATAATATTATTATTTTTCATCACAAAAATAAAAGTAGGATTAATCAAGGATGTATTTTTTACCATTATGTTTTATACCAACTTTTAGGTGCATGGTAATCTCTTAGTATTAATAATGCATCTCTTTGTATGTAGCATTCTAAATAATGCATAATGTGAATACATCAAATAGATGAACATGTGATCCATGAAGGATGAAGATTCTCCTTGCATGATTTTCCATTCACATATGTTCTCTCATGAAATCTTATAAGAGACAAGGATTCTATGAGTATCTTTTGACTTCCAATATAAATTGAAATACAAAATGATAATGTTAGTGATAATGTATGTCCCCTTTAATTGATTGTCTCATTGTGTGCAATTGATTCAAGGAATATCATATTAGATATACACCAATAATAAATATGGGTATATAAAAATACATTCAAAATAAAATACATTGTGAGATTTAATCATAATCATAGTCATGTTTCAAATAAATAATGAATGATAAAAATATAAGTATGTATAATCATACTAATGCATTAAAATATAGCAACCATAGCTAGAAAAATACATCATGTGAGAATTATGGAAACAGACGAGATATAATCAAGCATAGGATCACTACCTCAACATGGAAATTATAATGGTGACACAACCCTTAATTTCCAAAAAAGCACTCATGAAAATACAACAAAAGGCCCAATCTAGCATCAATTAGAATAAAAACACATTGGATATGATCAAAGGATAATGATATTTCCTTGCATGGGCCTAATAATGGTAATTTTCCCCTCTATAACCAAAAATATATATGAAAACTCAAAGAAAATAATCAAATGTGGCATCCATGAGCACATACACACAATGGGTAGAATTAGAGGCATACCATCGAGATAGTGGAACAAGACCCAATAGTGGCATGAACCCTAATAGTATTAATAAAATATATATGATAGATATGATCATTAAAAAAGGTCCAATAATGGGGTAAGTCCACAAATTATGTAGTAGCATAAATTATAAGATAAGTGATATAGATCTAAATAATCAACTATGAAATAAATATCACTATGTGAAAGTGGGAAAAGCATGATGCCTTTTGTGTAGGACCAATAAGATAAATAATTCTACATATATTATTTTATAATTTTTTCTCTATCTTTTCTATTTTTTATGTGTGTGGAACACAAACCTTGATGTTTGGTAAAAATCCATATTCACTAGAAAATATGAAATAAATATAATAATTAATTTTTTATTTTTTTTGAAACTATACATTTTAAAAAGATTTCTCTAAGGGTTGTGATCCTAAAAATTATCTTGTCATGTTGATTATATTTGGTAGTCGAACCTAACGTTTGAAATAGCAAAAATTATGGACCATGGTGGAAAGGCCCATCTAAGGACTGTAATTTGAGAAACCTTAAGATAAAGTTACCTCTTTTTAAAGGTATCCAAATACCTCCATTTTAAGGTCCTTTCCATACTTTAAAAAAATTATTTAAAAAGAAAAAAGTAAAAGAATTTTTTCTAGACTCACCATTGAATGATGGTATGATGTGTACTATTTTATTTCTCCCCAACCATGTAAATTTTTAGTGTCCGTACAAGCAGGAAAAACTATTGTGGGTCTACCTAATGCTATAAAAATCTAAATCAACTACTATTGGAGCATGAGATAATGTTCTAATAAGCTAGATCAATAATGTAGGGATGTATATATGTGAAGAAAATAGTCATGTAGATCATAAAATATGAAACAAGTAACAAAATATAAGAGATTAAAAGGCCATGAAAAAAAAAAGAGATGGGAAAATAAGAGTGAATAGATAAGATAAGACTAGAAAAATAAGAGATCAAAAATGTAAAAGACAAAGAGGAATCACGATATAATCAATTGATATAAGAAATAAAGCATGCATGCCTCCAAGTGGGTGTGGGGGGGGAGAAATGTACAAGATAAATGGGTCCCAAGAGATAAGCTAGATGTGAAATTTAATACAAAAGATAAATCATAAATGAAGGAAAAATAAAAGTGCTATTGAGATGATAAATCCATCTCTCATATAAAGTAGTTTATCATTTATGTCATGTGTGGCCTCAATGTGCATATCCCCTTTGTCTATACATTCTTGAATTCTAAGTTGCAATACAATTCCTTTATGTTTATGATCCATGTGTATCATAATTATGTCATGTAATGGAAAAAAAACCAACTATAGATCATTGACAAGACCTTCCTACTCTTATGTGAATGGATCTAGATAAAAATTTAATGAAAAAAAACTTTAAAAAAATGTATAAATTATAGAGAAAATAAGATGAATCAAACTATTTAAAATATTTATGACATAAGTCCAATCTCAACTTTCTCATTAGAGAAAATTCATTATCTTTGTGCATAACATTAGTGATTAATAATTTTTTCATATACAAAGAGAAATTTGTAGAACCATCATAGTCATTATGTAATTCATCTTACAAAAAATCTATAGTATTATTGTATAAAGGAAATGAATTATCAAAACATCAAACATGATGAGCTAATATATCATTTTGAATGCATAAATAATCATGTGGAAGATGAAGAGTAATAAAAGTATCATCAAAGGATTATCATTATGTATAAAATAGGGCAATTCATCAAAATTACATAGATCTACATTGTCATGACATAATAAGGATAGATAATTGAAAGGAATGCTACCATCATGGGTGGGTAGGGCACACGATATATCCTTGTTAGAAGAATGACCATCAATGTTATAAGGTAATGAAACATCAAGAGAAGAGTGAATAAAAGAGATAATACTATCTAATAGAATATAATTTTAACTCACTATCTCCATGAAGGAGGAGAAAGGTAAGACATGATAAAATAAAACCTCTACAGAGAGATGACATCCACTTCCAAAGAATATAATTGTATTAGTTAATCAATGAAATAGGTATCATGTGAAAAATTGAACTTGGAACATGCCAAAAGATGAAATGAATGCATGCACATCAACCAAAGAATAAACCCTAGGAGTTTTGATATTGCAATGTAAATTTAGGGTGGAAAAACAAGATTTTACAATGCAAACCTAAACCTAAACATGAGATTAAATGGAAACCATATTAATTAGTGTTATATTAGATCTAAAACTATAGATACAACAATTGGGTTGGGTAGCTTTTCTAGGTTAATCATGTATGTAGATCAAAATCACAATATCATCCTTTGCTCCATGTACGCTCAAATTCATTTTTCTTGATCTAGTTTGGACCTACAAACTTGATGTTTGATGATATTTATTTTTTCCCTAGGAACTCTTACATAATGAATACTAAAGAATGATACCCTCTCTCACACTCTTAATTTTTTTCTATCATGTTAGTATATTTATAAAAACCCTGATAGACAACACACTTTAGAGATGCACATGAACTCTACAATGATTGCTAAGTGTTTCCCACACACTTGGATGAGTGTGTGTTCAATTATGGCGGATGCAAGTATGAACCAAGGACTTTTCTTGAATGCCATTGTATTCATAGATTCTTAGTTTCCACATGTTGTGTCTTCTTCTATGTGTGCAATGAATACAAGTTGATGTCTTTTTATATATGAACATAACATCAAATTATGAATTTGCATAGCCAACTTGGTACAAAAATGTGAGAGTGGGAACTAGTGAATTAAATATTTTATTTCGATTTTTCATTTATATGCATCGAGATTATGACTACAATGAGAACCTCATAACTATAGACATGACTTGGACAAGACGTGCATTAAATCGATGTCTAAAAAGACTCGATTATGAATGAAAATTTTACTAACAATCATAATCACATATATAACTCTAATAAATTGAGATATCACATGAACATAAATAATCAGTAAACATAAAACTAAATAAATGAACCTAAATATATATAAGAATATACCAAATATTACTA
Organism: Sequoia sempervirens; assembly: GCA_007258455.2. Lineage (NCBI taxonomy): Eukaryota > Viridiplantae > Streptophyta > Pinopsida > Cupressales > Cupressaceae > Sequoia > Sequoia sempervirens. The sequence goes on along the minus strand of VDFB02358134.1, from coordinate 138,528,636 downwards.
TATAAAAATATAAAAAATTACATCAAACTAAATACATAATTAAATAATGAAGATTACAATAAAAATACTATTAAAATTATATGTATATACATAATCAAGGAGCGCAAATATTTACGGTACGGCAAATCTGCACTCTGTTCGGAGCGAATCTGCACCTTTACATTCCTGCGGAATTTCTCCATGTGCCTTGAAGCCTGATAATGCGGCCACCAACTACTTATCGACTGCGTATACACGATCTTTCCTAGCACTTTCATTTGGGCCAACCAATTTTTAATTTCCACCAGCTCTCGATTACGAGATAACTGTGAATCATATGACAAATTAAGTGGTCTATGGGCGCCATTGTCTTAGGTTCTCTTTTAACACACGATCTTTCCTAGCACTTTCATTTGGGCCAACCACTTTTTAATTTCCACCAGCTCTCGATTACAAGATAACTGTGAATCATATGACAAATTAAGTGATCTATGGGCGCCATTGTCTTAGGTTCTCTTTTAACAAAGTTGTCTATTTCAATAGTCAACTCACTTATTTTAGCCCTAACAAATATTGTTTTAAAAAGGAAAATAAACTTTCTTCAAGCCTAATTTAGGCTAATTAAATGAAATCACGCACAAATTCCGGTAGCTAATTAATTTAGGCTGGTAAATTGAGCTTTACGTATGTACAATGTAGTACTTAATTTTAAAAATAGAAATAGATATTAAATAGAGGGATATTTAATCTGATGACTCAAGATTAAATGTATTTAACAATATTTGAAGAGGGTGTTATACATTGTTAAGAGATATGTTCTTTTAGATCATCATTTAAAAATATATATAAAAGGATTAAAATAAACAAGTCTTAATTATGAAAATATTTTTAGGATGAATGTATAGATTAAGATTCAATTTAGCACATCATAGCATTCTTTTTATTATGTGAATGATATTTGAATAAATGCATAGATGATCTAAATGAATGTAATGTAATGTCCTTTTATAAGAGGGTAGAGCAACAAATCACACAAACATGTGTGTTTGTTAGCTCTAGGCGAGGAATAAATGGGTCAAAGATGATCAAAACTTACATTTGGATTGTGAAATGTCAGAGGTCAAATACATCAATGCATGGTGAATTTTTGTCAAATTCTAAGAGAAACTTAGTTTATATTTTGTCATTTTGCTTCCAACATAAGAATTTGCAATTCCAAGTTATACTCCAAAAACTATAATATATAACAATTGACAATTGTATCTTACCAATCACAACAAAAGGGTCATAGAATAAGCATGTGTGCATGGATACACATAATGTATAACTGATCTAAATGGGTCAAAGTTGATCAAAACTTCCATTTGGATTGTGAAATGTCAAAGGTCAAATACATCAGTGCTTGGTGAATTTTTTGTCAAATTCTAAGAGCAACCTAGTTTATATTTTGTCATTTTGCTTCAAACACACATAAGAATTTGCAATTCCAAGTTATACTCCAAAAACTATAATATATAAAAATGGACAACTATATCTTACCAATCACAACAAAAGGGTCATAGAATAAGCATATGTGCATGGATACACATAATAAATAAAAGGTATGCGAAAATTTGATAAAATGTTGATAATGTATTGGCAAGGGATTGATGCAAGAAAGTTCATGCAACTCTCAACACTCTTTAATCACACAAATAAAAACCTCAGAATTGAATTAAATCAACACCAAAAATCAACAACATATATGAGAATTTTACTGCTCAATGTCTCCTGCAACACATGGAAATTACAACCAAATTGAATAGACAACATATGTAGCCCTCTAGACTGATGAAGAACATTAAAAATCAGACACAAAGTTTTGTTATAGGAAACATGAACATTCACAAGTCAGTTATTATCAATCTCCTTTCCTTTTGTAAATTCATTCAACATTTTGTTGCATATTTTTTCTATAATTCAGTGGCACAATGAATTAGTGAACTCCTAAGATTAATTATTGATGATTAACGCCTCCAACTCCTACCTATAGATGAAAAGGTAAATTAAATGATCTGCAATATTCCATAACTCCTAAGAAATATCATGCCCCAAATTGATTTTATCTAATTAACCATTTAAAATTGCATTTCCCAACACTATCTCACATTACAACTTTTGCAACAAAAAAAATTACCCAATTATTAAATTCTAATTTTTGGAAAAAAATAAAATAATTACTCAAAAAATTAATCAAACCATTTTACCTCATTTAAATTAAGCCAATTTTATTGATGCAATATTTCCTACAACCACAAATGCTCCTACATCAAGAATACATGGTAGAAATAATTTTTTTCATGAGTGAAACTCATAAACATTTGTAAATTCCATGCTCATCCAAAATCCATTCCTCTGCCTTACCTACCTGGACATTATTTCTCACCTCTCCCTACAATTTGATGTCTCTTCCATCCCTCACTCTTCCTCTTTTTCTCCCTTTTTCAACATAATACAACTCCCACCAATATGCACTATCAAATTCTATAAAATAACAAGCATCCATTTCCTCTACCTTAGTAAAATCATAAAATTCATGCATTACCTCTTTCTCAATCATTGTTGCAACAATTTGTTTCTCCCCAATCTTGGTTTCAACATTGTGTTCCTCTTTCTCCTTTCCTTTCAAAAGATAACTTTCAACTGCAATCTCTTCGTCCTCTACATCACATCAATGTTAGTCAAACAAAGAAGAGATTCATTCTTCACATCCTGCAATAAACTATCAACCACAAGATCTTCATTTGCACCAATCTCTTCATCAAACAACTCAACATTTACTTGACCATCTGCTTCCTTACTTTAAACTCTAGTAATTTCATCTACCAATACATTCATTGCTGCAATATTCTCTTCTGCACCAATCTTATCATGCCCAAATAAATTAGTTTCAACAATATTTTCACAAAAATAAGATTTTAACTCTTCTTTCTCCACTAAAACTTTCACCCTACTCATTGAGTGAAATCAACACTGATGCAACAAAGATTAGTAAATCATGATATTCATCCTCATCCTCCATTGACTATTTAGGATCATTAATCAAACAATTCCTAGTGATATTACATAGGGTATGTATAGGATCATCATGGAAAAAATAGGCCCTTAAGTGGCAAAATAAAAATAAAAATAAAAATCAGAGTTAGGCAACTTCATGTAAAATTTTGAATAAGTTATCTATATTATTTCAAAAATATGTAAGAATAGAATCTGTAGCAAATTGAATGTAGTTTCTAAACTACTAGGTTTATTTTTTTTAAAAATCTATTTGGTGAAAATTTGAAATTTCAATGCAATAGGACTTAAATTTCAAGGAAAAAATAAGAAGTAGGTGTCTGTATGACCACCATAATCATAATAAAATGATAATAATTTTTTATGATATTTTAGATATAAGTAGAGGACTCATGTCTCGATGTGATGCATACTTTTTTATAGTTTCTTTTCAAGTAAATAATTAATTATGATTTTTTTATTACAACTTTTAAAAAATATAAAAAACTTGTACATCTGACCACCTTAACTTGGTCAAAACTTCATGAAATTCAATTTTTTTCCTGATCCTATAGTATGCAAAGGGTAGAATGTGACGTATGTTTCAGATTCAAAAAATGTGATACCGTTTGAAATCTATAGATGTTTTTCAATCATCCTATCAATCAGGAGTTTAGTCATAATTCAAATAGAAAATGAATAATAATTATTTATTAAATTCAAAGTAAAACATAATTTATATTGGTGGAAAGCTGAGAATCTCCTTTAAAAACCCTTTTTGTTCCATCAATTTTGGGTAAAAATAGAGTCGTCAGCCACATACCCTACACATACCCATCATATTGGCACTTTTTGGACAATCATGATCCTGCACATACCCCATACCTTTTCTTCTTCATTAATCAATGGCTTCAACTTGTGTTTGATTTCATCCTTCATTAAGGAGTATGTATTAGCATACCCATCATGCACTACACACTTGTCAAATTGCAAAGGTCTTCCTAACAAAATATTCCAAATGTCCATGGGCATAATATCACACATTATCTCATCATAATACTATCCTATCTTAAATTTCACCAAGCATTTTTCCCTGACCAAAACTTTCGTAACATTTTGTAACCAATAAATTCTATATGGATGTCAAACTTCAATTTATTTACCATTTCCTTAGAAACAAGATTTTCAATAGTACCACCATCAATAATCACATTACATACTTTACCTTCATACTTACATATTGTTTGGAACAATATATCCCTTTGATCTAGCCTCTTTCCTTTATTCATTAGGGCTCTTCTTATAACAAGTGCTTCTCCACAAGTTTCCACATGTTCAAAATGTGATGACCTTGCATCTTACTCATTCACATTTTTTTCCCTTGCATTATTTTTCAATCCTTCTATTGGTTCTTTCTTGATCATGATGAAAATAATAAGCTCGATGTTCCTCTTCTCTACACCTCAAATAGGTTCCCTAAAAGCCTCCTGTTTTGAATCCTCTACCCGATCTTCCTCTTCCTCTGAAATTTTTCTCTCAATATTTTTTTGAACTCTCACCTTTTTCATGTTTTTTGTTATTAGTATCTTCAATCTATTGTTCATACTCATATTTTTGCAAGGTATAAGCACAAAGTTGTGTCACACTTTATAAAGGAAATAGCCAACACTAATCCAACTTTTAAACTTGAATCACTAAAAAGTGGCATATATGTTTTCAATTTTGAAATGATGTAAACTAGTAATATGTGTATTTTTTAGTATTTTTTATGTTTGTATTTTTTTCTAAAAATTATAAAATTATTTTAAACTAGTTTTTAATAAATTAACACTATAATTTAGTTGCTGATAAAATGTTGAAAAATGAAGTTGCATGGGATGTCAAACTTTATACAGTAAATTTTCTTTTTCTTTCAATATTTTTGTGTGCATTTATAACTTGAAACTTTAGTGCATGGATATATTTTTTTCCAAGTTTAATAAATATATTTTTTTAATAAATATTAAAATGTGCATGAATAAAAAAATAGTTATTCCATGGGACATCAACTTTCATATTAAATATTTATCTAAAATGGAAAAAAAAATTATACCATCTTGAAATAGATTCTTTTATCTAGTGCATCATATATTTTTCAATTTTTTTTAATAAGTTAAGTTAGTATTTTTCCTTGGAATGGTAATGAACCTAATATTTTGTGCTGATAACCTACTTTTAGTAAAGATAAAAAATAAAATATAAATAATAACTAGACTATTAAAATAAATATATTTTTTAAAACTACACTTCTGGATCTACAAAAGGGTTTTTTTATATTTTTTTTAAATGTTTTTTACATTAGTATGAGTTATTGAAACTTCAAGTTTTTCAAATCATTTTATTTTATTGGTAAATTGGACTCAATGTGGTGCTCCATATATTTTTCACGAGCAATTTTAGTTGAAAAAGTTGTAGAAGTATCTAACTTAGCTAGAATGAATCTTACTAGATCACATGTTTGACCAAAATTGATTTTTAGATAGAAATACTTAATTTCAGTTGTGTTGATAAGTTGGCTAAAAGTGTGACACAACTTTGTGCTTTCACCCTGCACATAACCTCTACCCTTTCCATTTTGTTTATTCTTAAATTTTCTATTCAACTTTTCCTCAACTTTCCAAGAAAAATGATAGGATTCTTCCAAATAAAAAAATCTTACCAAGCTTAGTTATTATTGAATAATTGGATTCATTCCATTTATACATTATCTCAAGCTAACTTCTCCTTGTTGGATTCTAAGTGATTATTTCTAATCAATATTTTTCAGAATTCTTCAATATGCTCTTTCACATTTTTTGTTACTTGTCTCTAACTCTACACTTTTTGAATAAATCAAGTTCATAATCCATAGGGATAAATTTACTCTTCATATTTTCAACCACTCTATTCCACTTGGTGATCTTATCCTTTCCTCTCCTATCTCTTTCAATTTGTATTTATTTCCACCAAATAATTACATGTCCACTGCTTTGCAAACTTCACTCTATTAGGGTCTTCAATGTCATTTATCTAGTGTATGGGCTCCTCTAGATTCAAGATTCCAATAAAATTTGATACATCCATCTTTGGTCTCTTCCCAATCTTGGAAATGGTTCTTAGTAATCTAATTTCTCCAAGATCCTTTTCATCATGTGGTTCTTCTTCGAATGACTCCTCATTCTTATCTTCATCTCCACTCTCATCTCTTTCCCTATGCACAACTCTTCTTTATAGCTACTCTTGTAATGTCTCTACTTGCCTTCTAAGGGATCTAAAGTCATCCATAACATAATGGTTTCTACCTCCACCTATACCTCCACTTCTACCATGATGGGGTACTCCAAGATGCATTTTCTCAACACCCACAACACATAGGTACTACTACAAACTACCTCTCTTTGGTGCTTTTCTTGCAGACTCAAAAACAACCTATTCTAATACCACTAATTCAAGAGAGTTCCTGTAACTTTCAACACTCTCTAGTCTCACAATAAAGAATATTTGAATTTAATTAAATCAACACCAAAAAAAAAAAACATATATGGGATGTTTATTGCTCAAAATATCTTGCAACACATGGAAATTACAACCAAATTGAGAAGAAAACATATGTGACCATCCAAAATGATGAAAAACATTTAAAATAAAATTCAAAGATCTATTATAGGCAACAAGAACATTCACAAGTTAGTTATCAACAATCTCCTTTCCTTTTGCAAATTCATTCAACATCTTCATACATTCTTCTACAATTCAATGGCATAATGAATCATTGAAATCCAAAGATTAATCATAGTTGATTAACACCTCTAATCTACAAAAACCATGTTTGCAATAAATCCCCAAGAAAATCCATGCTTCAACCTCTCCAACTCCAAAATAAGGAAAATGAAGTAAAAAATGAATTATCAAAATCACCTACTTAGCAACCACTAACTCCACAAAGCTTGTGACTCCTCCTCCATGCCCAATCTAGGAAAATTCAATTAAGATTCATAAAATAAAAATATCTAGCTCTCCAATGCATGTACAAATCACTCCCAAGAAGAATGGCATCTTCTAGCCAACATGTTGATTCTCTCCACTCACAATTAGGAGCCCATTTTTAGAAACACTCAGCCAAAACAACATGGACATCCAAATCCTAATTGTAGCTAAAAAGATAAATTAAATGATTTGTAATATTCCATAAATCCAAATAAATCACATGCCCCAATTTTATTTTTTCTAATTAAACATTTAAAATTGCATCTTCAAGCACCATCTCACATTACAACTTTTGTAACCAAAATTTACAATCTAGTTATTAAATTCTTATTTTTGGATGAATAAAATCAACTAATTACTAAAAAAATTAATCAAACCATGTCACCTTAAAATTTAGTCATTTTTTTATTACAAGATTTCCTAGAACCACAAATGCTCCTACATGAAGGATATTGGTATATGTATAAGTGAACAACATGGAAGAATGACCTTTACTTCACTCATGATTATGCCATTTGTTGATATGTAAATGTATTTAATAATGCACTCTCTCAAAATATACACAAAATAGAAAATAACATGGGTATGCAAATCTCACCATTAAATTTTCCTACAATTTGAGATGTGTTGATGTTTTTTTTATGCACTTCTCAACACAGGCAGTGCGTAGGTGCACTACCTCTCTTGAAAGACAATCTTCCACAATCAGATTGTAGAACACTATCCCAAGGTCTCTAATGTCAGGTCTTGATAGTGTTTAGATACTTCAGTAGTTTGATGTGATTTGCTAGAATCACAAGGAAGGCTTATGCAGGAAATACAAAGTGGAGGAAGTTGGATCTTGGAATGGAGTTCCTAGGATGGGAGAGTTGTTATGCATTAGCTATAGGCTCAAACAACAGTCTCAAACTCCATTTTTTCATTGGATTTGGCTTTACAATGTGCAGTGAACCTTAGCATAGGCCAGTCATTAAAAAAAAGAAAAGGGGGAAGGAAGAGAGAGAGTTCCTAAATTTGCAACTAACTGTGAATAGTGACAATGGAGCTCCTGCAATGGAAAACTTCTCAAAACAATCTTCCACTTGACCAGAGGTCTCATAGTATCATGGAACTTGTGCTATCTTCTGAGGTCTGCAAATGTTTCGTTTGTCATTCACCATATGCATGCATGAAAAAAGATGAAATTTTTGGGGCAGCTTCAAGTTCAAGTCTAGGCTAACTTTACACAGCTATCTACCATTAGCAAACAACAAAAAGTATGGACTGAGAAGTCATCAACACAACAGGAATTTTCATGATCACAAAACAGCATTCCTAAAATCTACCCAAGTAAGATAACAGCTAACTAGAACAGCAATAAAACCTAAGTTAAACATCTAACTATGGAGATTGAGTCAAGCAACATGTGAGAAACTTAGAAAATACACCAAGTCAATATCTTTTCTTTATAAATTTCAGTAGCATGCCTTTACAAAAACTCAACTCTCTTTGCAAATGAAAGGAGAGCCCTATTTATAGTTTTCCAAAATTCAAATGAATGGCCAAGATTAATTCTCATTGTGTGGCTACGATTCATTACAAAATAGGGTTTCACCTACCCCCAATATATCATAATTTAAAATTACATTTTGTCATTTTCCCTGTTTTGTCACCTACTGATAGCACTGTAGCTCTTTTGTCCTTTAGCCAATTGTTGTTTCACTGTAGCTACTCTTCAAGGAGTTCTTCATCTTTGGCGGGGCTATCCTCTTGCCTCTTAGAAGCTGTGTATTCAATGAACTTGAGGATGACCACCTGGAGCTTGTCTATTTCAACGATTTCATATCGCAACACCTAGTAGCTCCACTCTTTCGCATTATCTTCTAGTTTTTTCCAATCCTCATCATACTTTGTGCCTTGGTCCCAAATTAGCTCTGATTGATCGAAGGCGTAGGCAGCAAAACTCATAAATTCCACTATGATTTCATTTGACATCCCATCCTCCATCTTTTTCTGGAAGTAGGGCCTTACCTTCTCTGGATTCATTTACACTGTGCGCATGTTGTACTCCATCATCAGCTTGAGGTAACGAGCGCATTTTTCCCTTATTTCCTTTATCCATTCAATATCTGGATCCACTATGCTTATGATTTGTTCCAATCTTTCCCTCCAATTGTCAAACTCCTGTTGCCATACATCCATTAGCCAATGATCATCTTTCTCAAATGCAAGCTCCTTTTCCCACATGGCTTCTGGCATATGAAGGATAGCCTTAATCCTTGGAAAGGTGGAGTTGTAAGTTGAAGGGAATTCAATGCAAAGCTTCCTTGTGCATTCCAAAGATTGCTGCAAGTCCAAGAACTTGTTGACTGTTCGTACAACCCGACTAATTCCTATGTTTTCGACATCCAAGACCTATCAGAACTAGCTTTTTGTGGTCTTTTCCAAGTTCTTCCTTCTCTCCATCTTGTTGATTTTCTCTTTGGACAACAGTTGGGGTGGTTCCATGGATGTAGTGGGCAGGTCATCCACCGAAGACCATTGTTGTATATATTCCTTCAGTGCTGCCACCTGTGCCTTGAGTTCATCCTTAGAGATCTTATCCTGCTTTATCAAATGTACCACCGTGGCCACTGACTCCTCAATGTGCCCTACCTTCTATTCTCTAGTGGCAGTCCCTAGATCCATGGTGGAAATATTGAAAGTTACCCCCTCTTGACCTACTACGGGCATGGCCATCTGCACGGTACGAGACCCAGAGGCATCCATTGTTACATTGGATCTAACTCTCGGTTCCTTCTTCTTCTTCATTGTAATCTGAGCCCGAGCGAGGATAGCCTCTAGTTTTGCTCGTGGGTCCCTTAGTATAGAAGCTCTTCTCTCAAGTTGTTCCTCCAACCATTCTGGCAAGGCGGACTTGCCCTTTGGTGATCCATGATCACCTTCACTCTTCTCAGTCAAGGTCAAGGTTTTTGCTCTCTTTTCTTCTGGGGACTTTCCTTTTTGCTTGGCAGCATCTCCATCTTCCTCATCAGAATCCTGGATGAAAACGAGGTGTTTGATAGGAAGCACGGAGGACACTTGCCGCATGGAGCTCTCTTTTCCTGTTGTCTCTTCTTCTTTCTTTTCCTCAGCATGTTCAATCTTGTGCACATGTTCTATGGATTGCATGACCTCAAGGCTCCCAACAATCTGGGCCCCACCCTCAATTTTTTCTTCTGGTTGTTGCTCTTCTTCTTCAAGGGGCGGCCTTTCTTCCTCTGATTTGGTGTCCTTTGACTGTCGGGCCAACTCTTCTTCAATTTCATTATCAAAGGCCCACACGATGATCCCACCACTAGGGCTACCCTCCTCATCCCCACTCTCGGAAGAGCCCGTTTCTTCTTCCTCATAAGCCACCTTGTCAATGGTTCGGTGTTCATACTCCGGGTGCTCATGGTATTCATCGACTTCCTCCTAAAAGGACCTTGAGGCTTCCTACTCTCATTCCTCCCACTCCTTGATGATTAGCATGGTAGCCTCCATAGCTGATGGCCCTATTGGTGGTTGTGAAGGTTGCACAGTAGTGAGAGCTTACGCAAGGGTTGCTTGAAAAGTGGGATCCATTAAGATCTGGGAGAGTTCAAGAGGGAGATTCTGCATATGTTTCAAGAGAGCCTCAGGCATGGTGGAAATGGGAATAGGTGATGTTACTGTAGCCAAAGGGAGTGATGTGGTTGGTGACTTGGCAGTGGAGGAAGGGGGCATAATCATGGCAGAAGAGGAGTCAAAAATTAGTATGGATTGAGCTCGAGGTGAAGGGGCAAGATGGATAGAAATTTCCACTACCGGCGGGGATGTGGCAATCATAGCCAGAGAGGTAGGTGGTGCAACAGTAGGGGTAGGGAGAGCCAATAGGGGCTCCAGTTGGCTCATACTCCTTGTCTCTTGTTCTTGGGTTGAGGGTTGTTCCTTGGTGCTTCCTACTTTTTTGAGTCTTTTGGAAGGTGAGCCTCCTGTTTCTTTCCTGGCACAGACCTTGGGGTTCGAAGATGGTTTTTTTTTGTCCCTTTTCTCTTCTTGGATCTGGTAAGCAGGGGAGACTTGGAGGTCCCGCCAGTTGACGTAGTGGCAGAAACATCCTCTATGGTACTTGGCTCACTTTTGAGCCCTTCATAAGTCAAGATTACTCCTTGCTGCTTCAATTGGGCTACTTGCCCATCGACCCACTCCTTAGTACGAGCCAAGACTAGTTGGATTATGGTATCAAGGTCATCGACCTCCTGCTCGTCCTAGTTTATTGTTGGTATTGGTAAATTGGCAATCGTAGGGTACCTGGGATGCATTATGGTGGCCTCATCCTCCTCGACTTGGTCCGGTACAGGAAATGGCTGCACCCTTCTCACGAACTATACAATCATTTGCATATAGTTCCTTGTGTGCACGTCTTTATCATCTTGGCAGTCTGCCCAGAAGTATTCAATATGGTGAAGGTGGGCATACCCTAGCCCTAGCACTTTTCTAACATGACCATATGGGTCCATCTGCGGGCGAGTAGTGTGTAGGTAGAAGTGATAATCCTTTAACTCTTTCTCAGAGTTACCAGCACATTGGGAAGTTTGCAGTCAGTACATGCCCTGGCCAAGGGTCATGGGATAGGAAATCCCTGCTGTGTGCTTGCTGCTGAAGATTGCCTGTATGTGTTGGAGTTTCCGGGAAAGCTCCAGAAGGATGATTCTGTCGTTGGGGTATCGAGGCAACCTATTCGGCCTTTCAGTGAAGCCCTGGGCATGGATGTATGTAAACTTCAAATATTTGATGAAAAGAAAGGCATACTATTTCAAAAGTGCCCTGGCACTGTGGGAGACCCTACTCTCGAAGTCTCCAGAAATTAGCCTAATAATATGGCTAATGAAGGCATTGTTTACTCTACAATATTCCTTTTTGAAGCTCTGATACGGGAGTTGTGGGTATCTATCATATGCCTTGATTTTCTGCACATGTTCCTGACCAGGTGCCACAAACAACTTGCTGTACTCTCTTCAATCTACCAAGGAATAGATGAGATAGGAAGTCATATAGAACTTGGAGCTCTTCTTTACGTCGACAAACTGCTCATGGAAGTAGTCGTTGATGATTCCTCCCTAGTAAAACAAAGTCTTTGTGGTCACATCCTCATTTCCACATAGAATCTGCTCAATGAAGTATACCATCCATTCTTGAGAGTAGGTGACCGTAGGAAGACCCATAACTCAGCTTAGCATCATGACCAAGTCATGGTAATCTTCGTGGAAATCACTGCAGAAGAGTTCTTGAGGAACCTTCGCAGCACTGCCCCACCTTTCCTTGAGCCAATGCAGATTTATTAACTTCTTATAGCCTGCTGGATTATCATCCCATGCTGCCTGGCATTCTTCTATGGTGGGGACCTCCATCTCTTGAAATGTGGGAATATGGAAGGTATTCGTGATCCCCTCAAGCAACATGTCAGTGAGAATGTTTCCCCCTTTATCAACGATTGTCCTTGTGTCGGTTTGATATGCCTCTCGACAAGCCATGAACAACTTGGGGGCCACAAGGGATGGAGGGAATCCCACAGCCTTTGCGATTCCGCTTTGTCTTATCAATCTGGTATTCTTCATTGTTGGATTGACCCTGACCCTCTATGTGAATTCATCAATATCAACCTGGCCTATGTTTGTGTCAGTAATATCCTTCCAATCCATGGTGACTTTAGAGTGCAAAGGCTCACCTTGAAACTGATATTTCATTTGGTCCTTTTCTTCTTTCCCTCAAGGATTTTTTCCCATCTTCTTCCCTTTGTCCTTCTCGATGAGCATCACTGAAGGTTGCACCTGATTCCATATATTCTGCAAGCAAGAGTGTAGTTAGTGTAGTCGATCATAAAAGCATTCATGTTAGCCAAGATTCTAAAGATGACATTCATTTTAAATGACCTATTAAGCATAACATGACTTTATCTCTTGACATCATTGATCTTTTGATTGGGGGCATTTGGTCAGTTCGGGCCCAGAGGGCCAGACTTCCCTAGCAAGAAATGCTATTTGGAAGGGAAAATTAGGCGGAGAGCTCCTAGAGACTCTCTTTGATCAAATTTTGATAACTCAAAAGTCTCACAATGAAGAGGACCGAAATTAAGCACATGGGTCAAATTTTGATTTCAAATTTGGGCTCATTTGGATCGGTTTAGGAGAATCCAGAGGTTTCGGGCCAGAGAGCCGTCTAGAGATGGCAATTTGGAGTAGAAAGTTGAAGATGGAATTCCAAAGACGAAACTCTAGGGTCTGGGGTCTAGTGGGTCAAAAGGCGGTCAGCAGTTTTATTACCAGGTTTAGGAGGTCCGGGGGCTGGGGGCATTTTGGCATTTGGGTCGGCAAACATTAGGCGAAAGCTCAGAGATTCGATCCCGACAAGGGAGAACGTCATCACTTCACTTTAGTTTCAATTGGCATGAGAATCCGTCTTGGGCAAAGATCTAAGCAAAAGCAATGCGTTTCGCCAACAAGGCACCTCAGTGTAAGATTTGTATCTTTGGTGAGAAGTCTCACCGATATCTATGTGTTATGCTGAAGATGATGGATCTCACTATTGCAAAGGGAGTCCTCAACACAAGTCCTCGGGTCAGGAAAGGGTCCTAGTGAAGATGAAAGTCTTGTTGACAGCCAGGAGCATGGCTGGACCTGATAGCCAAGCCCGCCATTTGGTTTTGTCTTAGTCTGGCAGCGGGTCAAAAAGGGCGGAGCTCGGAGCTCGGAGAGTCAGGTGAAGTTTTCCCTTCGGGACAAAGGACAACCAAAGGACCATGGATGGCCCCACTAAATCAGTTGAGTTAGGCATTTCACGCTTAGGGTTGTATCAGCATAGGTTCCTGGTTGCTTTGGCGACGGGGGGGGAAATGTTTCTATCAGCATAAGCTATGGCTCCTAGGATAGCGTCATAGTGACAACATTTGGTTTCCCCGACTTTCACTTTGGTGGCTTATTGGTATAGATGGGGTGCTTTCGGCATAGGGTTATAACTATCGGCGTATGGTCTTAGAGACATGAAGATGTCTCACCGACTTTGTCATTTGGGTTCCCTTTCGGCGTAGGTTTTATTTTCTCTTGGTGACCTACAGTGTTGGAGACTTTCGTTGTGACTTAACGAGTTCTACATAGCATCTTGCCAATGGTTCAGGGTTATAGCGACATGTGAATCGGCAGGTCCCCTTAGTGAGACATTGTGAGATCGGTATAGGGTCTCCTTGACATCTGAAAGTTATGTCGAATGAGGATGTCAGCGAGACAACACTTAAGTGGGGAAACTTCCTGGCGACCAGGGCATGCTATGCCGACAGAGAGAGACCTCAGAGAAAGATTTTCAAATTGGGAGAGGTCTTGGCAACCTCGCTAAGTTTTGTTGAGAGATAATGATGGCTTTTGGGGCAAGATTTTCTTTCTCTTGGCTTTTGGTGTAAGTAAAACATTCTTTATAAGGTTTTCCTAACATTCATATGTTTTGCTGACAACACGACGAGGTTCCCGTTGGTAAGAAAGCCAAGTTGTGTTGGTGAAAAAAGAGCAAAAACACAATTGCTCGGCGAAGGATTTCAAGTCGGCGAGAGGTCTCACCGACCGGACTAAGTTTTGCTGATTTGCTGAAGAACAATGGGATCGGGGTGTCAGTGAAAGGCTACGCCGAAAGGCCAAGTTATGCCGATAGAGAACGACAAGTAGAATCCCAGGGATGGAGGTTCGGAGCCCCGGGCCCGAGAGACCCAAAGGATGTTTTGACATTTTTCTCTCCTGTCAAGTCACCGACAGTAAAGGAAGGATCTGGGCCCGAGGGCCACGAATGCCTCTGTGAAGAACAGCCGTGTGAGGGTATATTTTTGAATCGTTCATGGGGATGCTACGCTAGTTTACTCAGTTTTCAAGGACATGGGTTTTGTTCATGATGTCGTATTCTATTGTTCACATGTCATTTTGATGCTTGTTATGCATTTTAAGCCCCAAAAATCACAAAAACAATGCTCGGGAGGGTGAACAGAAGACCAACCTTCAACACCTGATGCAGGGAGGCGTGGGGCTCACTCACGATCAAAAGCAAAGGTAATGGATGAAGATCAACTGGAAGCCTCAAAAGGTGGTAGACTCCTGCAACAAGCTCTGATCATTCTTCTACAAATAAGATCATGTATCTCAGAGTATGTAGCACTCACAAAAATAATGGATTTTGAAAGAATGACATATTGAACTTGATTAAATGTAAGAAGATAAATATTTTTGTATATGTGTATGTATGTATATATGTATGTATCTAAATGTATATATATGTATGTGTTTATATATATATATATATACACATATGTAAATATGCATATATGTGTATGGAAATATCTATACATACATACACACTCACACACACACACGTGTGTGTGTGTGTACATGTATATAGGGTATGAATATAATTTCAAGGCTCAATCAAAAAATTGAATTTTTTTCCAAATGTTTGGATGCTTTCCCCAACCTTCTATCTCGCTCTATTTATTTTTTCATGGTTTCTACTATTGATCAGACATTTGGAAAAAAGTCAAATTCCATTCCTAATCCCAATTCTTTCTTCTTTATAGATATGTTTGTGTGTGTATGTGTGTGTGTGTGTGTGTGTGTGTGTGTGTGTGTGTGTGTGTGTGTGTGTGTGTAGGGTATCATTAGACTTTCAAGGCCAAATCAAAAATTTGCATTTTTGTCTGAATGTCTAGATCCTTTCCCCAACCTTCTGTCTCACTCTTTTTCTTTTTTTTTTCATGGTTTCTAATATTGATTAGACATTAGGACAAAAGTCAAATTCCATTCCTAATCCCCATCCTTTCTTCTTTTGTTCGATCCATACTTCAAATCTTGAAGGGATTTTAGACTAAGGTCTAAAATTCTAGATATATTCCTAACTTTTGAGCCCAGTTATTTCTCCCATCAAGACTTTGGGTTTCTTTTGGACTTTGGAACTTTTCTTGAAAGGTCCAAATCTAATTGGAATTCTCACTCCTGATATTTCTTATCTTTCTTCTTCATTCCTATTAGAATTTGAGGACCCAAATAGATTTTTGAACCTTTGGTCAAAAAGTCTAAATTTGTTTCGATTTCTCAAACCTACACCTTTTCCATGTCAAAACTTTGGGCCTTTTTTGTATTTTTGAACTTTTGGTCCAAAAGTATGATTTTGGATTCCTACACGCACCACACAATTCCTATTACCTTCGGTTCTTGTCAAAGATTCTTGCCTCATAAGGAATTTTTCACATTTTTGCACGTTTTTTGTGTTTTCACCATTAATGTTGCAACAACTGTCCCAACTACCAAAACCAATTCTTGAGGATACAAGGATGATTTTAAATGCATTTTTACCAACTCCAAGTGGGAGAAAATGGCACCCATGCTTCTTTATGTGTTGCAAAACACCTTTTATTTTAGAGGGTCATACCTGGCAATATTTTTCTACAAATTTTGTTGGTGTTTCTATTCTTCACTTACAAACTCATCAATGGGTATGTGCAAGACCATGATGGGCCAAAAAGTGGTGATATGATGGACCTATGTGTAGGGTATGTGGCTAACGACTATTTTTTACACAAAATTGATGAAACAAAAAGGATTTTTAAAGGATATTCTTAGCTTTCCACCTATACAAATTATGTTTTAATTTGAATTTAATAAAAAATTATTATTAATTTTCTATTTGAATTACAACTAAAGTCTTGATTGATAGGCTAATTGAAAAACATCTACAAATTTCAAATGGTATCACATTTTTTTAATCTGAAACATGCATCACATTCTATGCTTCACAAACTATATGATTAAAATAAGAAAAAAATTATTTAATGAATTTTTGACCAAATTAAGGTGGTTAGACATATGAGTTTTTATATTTTTTAAAAGTTGTAATAAAAAATTCATAATTAATTATTTATTGGAGAAAAATTACAAAAAATATGCATCACATCTTGACATGATTCCTCTACTTATATCTAAAGTATTATAAAAAAATATTATCATTTTATTGTGGTTAGGGTGGTCAGACAAACACCTACTTCTTATTTTTTCCCTGAAATTTAAGTACTACTATATTGAAATTTCAAATTTTCACCCAATAGATTTTATTTTTTAAAAATAAACCTAGTAGTTTAGAAACTACATTCAATTTTGTATAGATTCCATTCTTACATATTTTTGAAATAATATAGATAACTTATTTAAGTTTTTTACGTAAAGTTTCCTAACTTTATTTTTTCTGAATTTTTTGCCACTTAAGGGAATTTTTTTCATTGATGATCTTGCACATACCCCAATGTTGATGCATGGTGTGGATGCTAAGGAATTTATGGTGGGATTTATACTCTAATTTTGATGTCCACATGACTTCACCTATTTGGAAGAGGAATTTGGCCAAGATTTTCTACCCAGTCATGAGCCCTATTTTCTCATAAAAAATATAGATGAATATAAGACATTTTTATGCTTATTGTAATGGTTCTTCTTTGGTTTCTCTGGTAGAGACTACAAATCTATGCAATTTGTAACTGTAAAAAGGAATATGATTTTTTTATGAATGAGAATGGTCATTTAACCTCCTCTATCCTTTGGATATGTTGTGTATATCTCTCTTACCTTCATGTCAAAATGCATTTTTACTAGTTTATATTCCTTTATATTGTGCTAAATATGTTTTTAGGTGTTGATTGTGAGTATTTACTTTCCTTCCCGCATCTTGTTAAACACCAACCACCATATTTTCCCCTAGAAACTAATATATTAGAGAGCTCTATAATTTATTCCATTTTTAATGATGCATTATGTTGTTTTGGTGGTGCAGGTGCACCCTAGCAATAACATGCCTCTATGAGGAAATCCTAGGCTTTTGATCTGGTTTTGGTGATTTCATATTGTAATAAGGTCTAGTTGATCATTTTGAGTGTGTTTTAGGTCCTAGAAGGTTGTTAGGAGTTCAATTTTAAGATATTGCAAAAATTGTAAAAGTTATCAAATGATGTAATTGCAAAAATATGAAAAAAAGTTGCAAAAGTGGAAGGCCAAGTGCCTTGGGTAGTTTGAATTAGTTTCTTTCAATTGGGGAAGTCAAAAAACCTTTATCAAGGAATTTTGAAGCCTCACAATCTTTGAGGAAGGTTTGGGATGATGTATGAAGAATAATTTCAATGAAAAAATGTTGTTATTATGTTAATTTCCTACAAATTCTTGATTTCAAGCCATTGTACAACCATGTTTTGTGAATAAAACTCTCCTCCTCCATTTTGTGTGATAGCCCTATGAATTTACTTTAATTTTCATTTTTTTCATCAAAATCCATTTAGGTTTGAAGAAGTTATGAGTAAATTCCTCCATGTGGGTAAAACACTAAACTAGGGTAAGCAATGTGTATTAAAAATGGTGTTTCTTAGAATTTCACCACTAAAATCTCTTGAAAATTGATGTCCAGAGGGTTATGATTGTAATCTATCAGAATTTCAAGGTTATAGATTTTTTATTTGAATTTTTGGGTAGACACAACAAATCCCTACGTCTGTAAATTATGTAAATGACTGGTAAAACCAGTGATAGCGAGGTTTTTAAGGGATTTGATGATAGTATAAGAGTCTTTTTTAGTTGTTTTGGTTATAGAAGATTGCTAAGATGTATTTGAGTTTATTTTCTAAAAGTATTTGGTGGAATGATTAGAATTTTGTTCCATTTAGTTGACTACCCTGTATTGGCAGAGTTGTCATTGTCCTAAATAGGATACTAATTGTTCAGTTAGTTATCATCCATGTTGAAAGGTGGTGCAGGAGCACCTAAAACATATATTTTTAACATTCATCATTTGAAGGTTGGTTAATAGGAAGGTCTAGGGATGTTAAATAAGGTCAAATAAGACCATCATTTATGTAATTGGGGTTTTTAGTGTCATTTGTGTCTGATAGGCAAAAAGTTGCAAAATACAAAGATGTTGTCAATCAAGAGTTGTTAAAATGCAGATTTAGGCAATATTAAGAGTCTAGAAGTTAAAAAAAAAAAATAGTTAGAGGCGTTGGTGGTTATTTTTCTATTAGAAAATGTACTTAAAGGCCTCATAAGGCTCAAATTGAGGTTGTTGAAGTGTTTTGAAGAAGAAATCAAATAAAAAATCACTATTTTAGTGTAATTTTTTTATAATTTTCCTCATTTCCAACCTATGTACGGGTCTGTAAAGCAAGCATTTACCTTGAAATACTTGGGATCTATTAATAGGTAGTGTTGGCTTTTTTTAGAACTTATTCTTGTAGATTTTTACTCAATTAGAAGCAATTTAGAGCTTGTTTGCTCCAACTGGCCTGAAAACATAGATTTAAAGGTTTTGAAGGACAAAATGTATTGAAAGGCCATTCCTCCTTCTGTAACTACTGTACCTTAGAAGAATGGGCCTGAATTAGTTAAGAATAGGTGTAGTAACAATCTCTTAGAGGTGATTAAAGGATTTGAGTGGTCTAAGAGCATTTCCCCAACGTTAAACACAATTTTTGTTCCATTAGGGAGCGAGATTTTGGAAAATAAAGTTATAATAGGTTGAAACTTGTTGGGAACTATTTGATCAAGTGTATTTGAAGGTGAATTGAAGGTATGAGTGGTTAGAGAAGGTCATTTGTGTGTGAAAGAGTGAAACCTTAGTTGGAAAGGATAAAAACAATTGAAAATAGGTGATTTTTCAAGGGAAGTGTATGTGAATCAAGGCGCCAACATAGTATGACGATGATTTAAGCTTGAGAAGGCATAGATAAACCTGATTGAAAAGGTTTTAGGTTAGTGAGTGGTCTGGGAAGGTGATTTTCAATAAGCCATAGGTCAAATTGGGAAAAGTGAGGTCATTGTGAAATTGGGCCATAGAGAGCGAGTGGAAACCCAAAAGTTGGAAAATATTACATTTTGTACATAGTTTGAGGACTTTTTGGTGGTATTTGGGTTTTGTGACAAGTTTGGAGATATGATCCTTCACAAAAGAGGGCTAATTGGAGCTCGTTTCAGCCTAAAAAGTCAATTTGAGTATTGATGGTCTAAAGAACCCTAAGGTGATGATCCCTATAAGTGTGAGTGGTTGGAGGATTTTTTATAGTGGTGATGAGTTAAATTCCTAAAATAGGGTTTGGACACCTACTAGGTGTATGGAAGCTTGAGAGATGAATGTACAAATAGAAGTTCTTGAGGATTTGAGAGTGACCTAGCCTTGTTTGGATGGAGAAATTAATCTTGTTAGATACCTCTTGGTGTCTTGGAAAAGGCTAGAAACATTGAGGGTGCATTTGAGCCATTGGGTGACAAGGTTCCTTAAAGAGAAATTTTGTGTTTTTGAAGACCATTGAAGATCAACATGAGAAATCATGATACAATATGGTTGATGTCATCCCTGTCTCTACATCAACATGCCAAGAAATCATTTGAGGGGTTCAAACTATGGATTTGTGTATGTCTTTGAATCTAGTTGAGAAACATTAAGAGTTCATTATTGTTGAAAATCAAATTTAAGGATCATAAGAAGCTTGTTTAGGCCGGTTGGATTAGTCTAGTTTGAAAGTGCTCATTTATATGGTGTATAAGTTGGGGAAATAGTTTGAGTCAATCCTATTTGATGTTGTTTAATGTGTTTTGAGGATTCAACAAGTGATTTATTGCCTTGTTCTTAGTTTGGAAGATTTGAACCAAGTTTTGTGAAGGAGAGTTGCCTGAAAAGAGAAGTTTGTCAGTTTTTGTGATCTGAGTTGTTGCCAAAAGCATGGATAGTTTACTTGGTTCACCCCTACATTGTCATAAGTATGGTATCAGAGCTCAAAAAGGTTTGGCCAGAGAGGGAGTTTGTGTTTGTGGTTGTTCTAGTGGTTGTGTATTGCATTGTGCAGGTTGAAGAGAGAACCTGATTTCCTAGGTGAGGCAAAGTGAAGTGGAAGCAAGGAGAGACTTGCTTGTGAAGATGGACATTTTGAGAAGGTATTTGGAGGTAGTAGAGTTGTAGAAGAAAGAAGAAAAAGAGAGGAAGAGGAAAGAGATGAGGAAAATAGAGAAAGAAGTTGCAAAATTTAAGCAAGCAATTGAAAGAATAGAGTTGGAATTCCCAAGGGAGATGGAAAAGTTGCATAGAAAATCATTTGGTTGGAATTTGATAGTAAAAAGGTAAATGGTATGGCCCATCAAAAAGATAGAAAAATGAAGAAAAAGAGAAATGAAGATAAAAGAGGAAGAAGAGGAATTGTAGGATGCTAAAGAAGAATTCAAGGATGAAGACAAATGTATTGCAACCATTCCCAAGTATGAAGATGAAGGTGAAATAGTGATAAAGGACCTGATTTTAGAGGAAGGATATATTGAGTTGGTGTCAAGATTGGATGAAGAGAAGATCTTGGATGAATTGTTCTTGGAGATGTACAAAGAGTTGAAGAAAGATGGAGGTATTGTGGTAGAAACAATGTATTATTTCTTTGTTGTGCTAATATTTTGAATAGGGAACCATTTGAAGATCAAGATGAAGTAGATTGAAGAGGGACACAAGGAGATTGAGACATGTTAGAGCATGAAGAAGCAGATTCCAGATGGCAATACAAGATGGAAACAAGTTGGCATAGACCAACTCAAACCAGAGGTAAAAATGAAATTTGTAGTAGGGCATAAAAGACTATAAGGAGGAGTATTTAATGATCCAAGAGGACTTGGAATTATTTTTTGCTAGAGAGAATGGTGTAGGTGCACCATAGCAATAACATACCTCCATGAGGAAATCTTAGGATTTTGACTTGGTATTGCTTATTTCATATTGTAGTAAGGTCTAGTTGATCATTTTGAGTATGTTATAGGTCCTAGAAAGTTGTTAGGAGTTTAATTTTAAGATATTGCAAAAATTGTCAAATGATGTAATTGCAAAAATGCAGAAAAAAAGATGCAAAAGTGGAAGGCCAAGAGTCTTGGGTAGTTTGAATTAGTTTCTCTTGGTTTGGGAAGTTGAAAAACATTTATAAAGGAATTTTAAAGCCTCACAATCTTTGAGAAGGTTGGGGATGATGTATGAAGAATAATTTCAATGAATAAATGTTGTTATTTTGTTAATTTCATGCAAATTCTTAATGTTAGGCCACTATACAACCATGTTTTGTGAATAAAGCCTCTCCTCCTCCATTGTGTGTGATATCCTTATGAATATACTTTTTTTTCACTTTTTTTCATCAATATTCATTCAAGTTTGAAGAAGTTATGAGTAAATTATTCTAGGTGGGTAAAACCCTGAACTAGGGTAAGCAGTGTGTATTACAAATTGTGTTTCTCAGAATTTCACCATTAAAATCTCTTGAAAATTGATGTGTAAAGGGTTATGATTTTAATCTATCATATTTTCAAGG
Source organism: Sequoia sempervirens (assembly GCA_007258455.2). Lineage (NCBI taxonomy): Eukaryota > Viridiplantae > Streptophyta > Pinopsida > Cupressales > Cupressaceae > Sequoia > Sequoia sempervirens. Next base: position 138,506,246 of record VDFB02358134.1, on the reverse strand, counting down.
TTATAGAGTTTGTAGTTGAATTTTTGGAAAGAAAAAACAAAGCCCTAGGTCTGTAAATGATGTAAATGACTAGTAAAACTAGTGATAGTGAGGTTTTTAAATGATTTGATGATATTATGAGTGTAATTCATTATTTTTCTGGTTATAAAATATTGATAAGATGTATTTGAGTTTATTTTCCAAAAAGGATTTGGTGGAATGACTAGAATTTGGGTCCATTTAGTTGACTGCCCTATATTGGTAGAGTTGTCACAGTCCTAAATAGGACAATAATTGTTCAGTTAGTTATCATCCATGCTGAAAGGCCAGGAAATAATTTGAAGGGTGTTCAAATTGTGGAGTTTTGTATGTCTTTGAATCTAGTTGAAAAAAATTGAGAATCCATTATTGTTGCAAAACAAATTTAAGGATCATAAGAAGCCTATTTAGGTTGGTTGGAATAGTCTAGTTTGAAAGTGCTCATGTCTATGATGTATAAGTTGGGGAAAGAGTTTGAGTTATTCCTTTTTTATTTTTTTTAATGTGTTTTGAATATTCAACAAGTGATTTATTTCCTTGTTCTCGGTTTGGAAAATTTGAACCAAGTTGTTTTTTGAAGGAGAGTTGCCTCAAAAGAGAAGTTTGTCAGTTTTGTGATCTGAGTTGTTTCCAAAAGCATGGATCATTGAGTTGTTTCACCCCTCCATTATCATAATTTTGGTAGGAAGAAATAATATAATCTAGGTGAATCATCATATTTTAATTTTCAACATTCTTTCTCTCTCCCCTTTTCTCTCTATAGTTTGATAGAATAGGATTAGTGATAGGATTTCATATGTTGGATTGGACCAACACAATTACACTTAAGCTAGAAAAGGAGAAAAATATTCTCTGGAGATATAACCTAATTTTCAAGCTCCCACACATTGAGGCCAATTCATTTATTTTATTTGAATGCTAATCCTATGTTTAGTAGGGTGCAATTTCATTTGACAATTGTGTTTGCCATGCCCAATGGGACCTTCTAATTGAATTTAATTCATCCTATTGATAAAGTGGTGCTACTCCAAATATTTTTGAGACTTGAAGAAGCATTAAATAAGGTACTTAGTGACTCTAAAATTAAAGTTAGTCTCTAAATAAACTCACTAATCCTAGTTCTAGATTAGACCTACAAATTCATGCCCAAAATTCAAACAGTGCTAGAGGAAATTTTTAAAACACTAAACTATTAGTTCCTACTTCTAGAAGAGTAAATAGACATTCTTTATCACCAATAAGGATAATTAAGTGTTCCATATCTCCATCTCCTATGCCTGAGTCCACACCTCCATTCAATAGATTGCTTCAGCTTAGGAATCAAGCCACCTAGATAAACAAACCATTACTCCATATGGTTGTCCCTAGAAATTATGTATTTTTCACCTTTAATGGTGGCATCCCTCTTTTGTTAACCCAAATGGATGACATATTAGTGAATTCTTTAAAATTTATTTCTTTTTTACTAGTGAGATAGCCACTACACCATTACAACATATTGAAGATGTGGCTAATATATGTTATGTACATAATATCACATAATATAATGTGCATGTTAGAGTCCTAACCACATATTTTAAGGAAAAAAATTGCAATGGAAAAGATATTTTTAACCTCAATCCATTCACAAATGGGATGTGTTAGGTGAAATATGTGAATAATTTAAGGATAAGACTGATCACTTGTCTTTCATGGAGAAGTTTCCAACAATTAAGAGGGCACCACATAAATTCTTGGGAGATTTTAACTTCATATTTCATAAGTGTTTGGATAGAATCCTTGCCTTGGTGAAGCCTTCACCTAATCATGATTTCCTATACTATTTAAGGGCTATTAAAAATTATGTGATTGTTATTATACAATCTATGGGTGGGGTGAGTCTACCAAACTATATAGTAGCAAATTTTCACCTCTTATGCAAATTTCCCTTTTACCCTTCCTCACTTTAGAAAACCAAATTTGAAGGCTAAATTATGCATAAGACCATTGCCTTCATTCCACTTGGTTTTTTTTTCCTATGTTGAGGATGCCCACGTGACGTGTAGACATCTGCATGGAACACTTACATCCTTGGAAGAGACCTACATTTGGAGCCTAAAAAGGTGCTACACTTCCCATAGAAGGTCAATTTGTAATTCCCTCTTCGACTAACTGACCCAAATATGGCTATTTTCTTCATTCTCTCCTTCAAATTAACTATTCATTCTTTCATCTCACCTTGGAAGCATTCAGTTCATCTCTCCAATCCATTCTCCAAGCATTCAATTTAGCTCTCTACACACTTTCTCAAGAATTCTCTTAGCATCCATCACTCTCTAGCAGCACTTTGCACTCCATAACAACAATAAAACTCCATAAAATTTGTAGAGAAAGTGTGGAACCAACACCATTGTAGTAGGGGCTTGAGTCATCTCATTTTCTCCTCCATTAGCTAGTGAGCTCTTAGTGGAGGTGGTAATCTATCTACTCCTCTCTTCTATAATTTGGTTGAGTAGCACATTACTATTTGGTAGTGCTTTTGTGTTCTTTACTTCATTTCATTATTTATCAAATATTTCTCCATTGTTGCAAACTTGGCTATCTATGGAGGTTGAAACACCAAAATGGGGGTCTGACTAAGGCAGGACCCTATATAGCCACCCAAATTTTTTCCTATTTATTGTGTGTAGGTGGATGTGCTACTTGGAGATCATTCTTGCCACCCTAACTCTTATATATTTACTTTATCATATTCGTGCATATCTTTCCTACATCATAGCTTTGTTTTGGCCCTTAGGAAGTAATTAGCTAGGTTGTTAGTCCATTTTCTAGTGTTTTACCTTGTCTTTTTAGTCCTTTGGTCACACGGACGCCAACACACCTAAGAGATGCCAGCATGCTGCACTGTTGTCTCAGAACCACACTTTCATCGTCAGGTAGAGAGCTTCCTAGGGCATAGTGTTGAACCCAAAAATAACTCGCCTAGCCCCATTCCAAGTTTTAGGTTTGTAGGGTGATTGAAGGGCCTTATAGTGCTCATCATTCTCATCATTCATCTCCTAACACCCCTTTAAGCTGAGGTAAGGTAGGGAAGCCTTATACTCTTGGCTCTCCATGACTTGGGGCCTTGAACATGGTTGGTCTCCCTCTCTTACTTTTTTGGTGATCCTAATGTGAATCATTTTGGTTTCATTTTTTGATACTAAAAGTTCCTTTCATTGTATCATAGGATTGTTGTAGATGTGATTGTTGTGAGGCTTTCTCCTTACAAGCCAACCTGCGACCCCTAGTAGGCATAGTTGGAAGGTTCCAAAGGTGTTGCATAACAAAACCTTAATTGGGTCACCATTTTATCCTTTAACCTTTAGGGAATTTGTGAAAGTATTGTTTAGTGTGTGTAATATCCTCTTTCATGCATCAACCTATCCCCTCTACATAGCCTATGGATAGTGGTACTGGTATAGCCTTCACTTCACAGGACTTGCTGATGGGTTTTAATAGGGAACCATATCCTGTATACATCCTTTCATGAATCAATGGAAACATTGTAGAAGGTGTTCTCATTGATCCAATGTCTCAAGTAAACTTCATAACTGGGGAGATCATGCTATTCAAATTATTGCATAAATATGGGTACAATGCACCTATAAGCACCATCTTCACACATGACGAACTTCTTGTGCCCCCTTTGGGTAGTATTGTCCTATCTATCTTGGTTGGGCCTAAATATGTGAAGCTTTTTTTTGACATAATCCCTAGGTCTAAACTCTTTAGAGTGAAGTTGGGTATCCCTTAGTTAGTAGCTATGAATGTCATACCCTCGTTTGTTCATAAATTTTTAAAATTTATCCACGGGGGTTTTGTGCACACGATTCATGACACCAATTATAAACCACCGGTTGCTCATAGTAGCTACTCCTTGGATTACTCCTAGCCTATACCCATTGGTACTCTCCCACCTAGGATGGACCTCCTACACTAAACATATCAAAATTATAAGAAAGGGTGCCTAAGGCCAAAAGTGAGATACCCTCCATTCTCTTATGCTATTTCACATAGGGCCTACCTAAAAGCTAATAGTGATGTTTCCAAGGCACATAAGAGGGAAGAATAGAAGTGATCATGCAATCCTCCTTCCTCTTTTGTTGCTCAACCTAACCTTCCTCTCACCTCATTGAGGTTCCATCAGATTATGCTACACATTTGTAGGAAAATCCTATGGTTCCTGCTTGGTGAAAACCCAAGCATCCCACATTTGAGCTTCATGTTTTACCTATAGTGCCTAGGCCTTTTTGGTATAATAGGAAGAAAGGTCCCTATGGAGATTCCTCTTTGTCTCAACCTTTGTGGCCTCCTGGTACTCCTACTCCCAAAGCAGTAAATGGGAAGAGGCCCACTGTTGAGGTACTTGAGTTGACTCCCTCTATTGCTGCTCAACCATCTCCTCCTACTCCCATTCAAAATTCTAATCGTTTGTCAAAAATAGTTGTAGTGGAAACTTCCATGGCTGAGCAAGAGCCTTTCATTCCCTCACAAGCTCTGGCCTTTGGTTCAAAGAGTCATAGAAACCACCTTGTACATGAGTGCAAGAATTGGCGAAAGGCTCTCTTGGCTAAGCAGGCCACCTTATAGAGGAAAGAAGAGGAAATGACCACCCCCGTATTAGATGCCCCCGCTACATCCTCCTTTCTCCTCCCATCTACTTCCATTCAAACCAGCTTTGTATCACTTATGGCTTCCACTCTGAGTGAAAATGTGCTTGACTCTAAAAAGGTGTAGGTGTTCATCGCTCCTTCGATGGAGCTTCCTTTTTTGATGACCATTCTAGAAGTCCCACTTTTCGCAAAACCCATAGATATGATGAACACTTTGATCATATCTACTCTAGTTCTTTCCTCCTTTTCCTCTACACTTCTTGCCTCATCTATGGGGAGTTTTCCTCCTTTAATGAAGCAAAAGGCAGATATTATTCCTTCCAACAATGAAGGACATAAGAGGATCACACATTCTTTGAAAGGTGGTCTTGCACTGACTTGTTCTATCCTAGTGACAAAACTAGTCCCGACTTCTCTTCAGTTCATCACCGCTCCTAAATCACTCGTTGAGCCTAGCAGTGAGCCATCTAATCATTAAGAAGAGTCATATAATCACTAAATTTTCATACTATCTCCAACTTTGCTTTATCTTGTTATTCAAATCATAAGTCCATTTTGATTTGTTAGAGCACATTTTCCATTTTTGTGTGATTTAATTGACTAGTTCCTCTAAAGGATTAAAATTTCCTATCAATTAATAGTAGTAATCTGATACAAACCACTTGGATCGATAAGAAGAGTCCAATAATTACATACCTGCACATTTACATAAGGTGTAAACAATCACAAGTGTTAAAGAATATGAACTATATCCATTAATTAGGTCATACATCATTCACTTCTTGACTTCATTATCCCAATAGTAGTAGGCACTAGTCTTACCCATCTTATTTTAAAATTCCAAAAAATATTATTTGTACATTCACATTTAAATTTCATCATTAGGAGTAGGAGTAGTAAACAAGCCTTATCTATTCCACACTTCATGTTAGTGTGGTTAGATACTCAAAACCTAATAAAGTCACACATTTTGTTCAAATTTACTTCAATCATTAAGGTCCACCTTCTTAGGTTTAGTAGAGCCTAAAGTGCAAATAGTCATCAACATTATAGGTTAAGTATGTTCGTTAGCTAAAAATTTTTGTAAGTCTGATCATAGACCCTAGAATCCTCTTAGGATTTACAACCTACATTTTTGAGACCTAATAGAATGGAAATTGTATTGGGGAACACTTAGAGAAACTATTTTAGCTTATCCAAATTTAAATTCAATATAGGCCTCTCATCATAGAGTCATAGACATCCATGATTTATGTAAACACTCAAACACTTGATTGAGTAAAAGACACTGGTGGGATAAAACAAAGTTCATCCAAATATTAACTTTCTTGCTTATGAAAAAGTAGGTGGCTACTCTTTCAAACTTTTATGACTGGTAAGTTAAATATGAGATAAAAAAGACTACATCATAGGCATTAGAGAATTACTATGTCACCCAAAATGGATTGTAGAATATCATTGCACAAAGGAATTTCAAAGAAGAACGAAGATAGGTGGATATATAAAAATGGGTCTACTCCTCCAAAGGTTATGGCCAATAAAGGTGGAACACCATCAACTCAGCTGAATGTAAACAATTAACAAGACACAGTTGGGCATCCTTTCCTCACACATAATAGTTTTAGTTCCTTGTAGGGGCCATAATTTTAGAAGAATAGGAGGCATCTACTGAAGGATCATAGTCTTCCTCATCTTGAGGTGGATCCTCAATGAATGAGTGAATTCCACACAAAATTTGAAGCTAAAAGAGTACAAAGATAGACACTACAATATGGAACTACAATATGGTGAAGAAACCCAACAATAGCATCCACTACAATATGGAACTACAATATGGTGAAGAAACCCAACATAGAGTAGTAGAACAAATAGCATCCACTAAAACTCATGATGAAAAAATTGCCACAAATGGAATAACCACCCAAGAATTGGAACATGTGGAAAGGAAAAGGGAAGAACTCAAGAGGTAGTAGTTAATAAGAGAGAGTGAAGAATTGACCCAACAATTGCTTCAGAAAAATATCCAATCATCAAAAGGACCAAAGTATATACCTCCACATAAGCAAGGAGGGAACATCTATACACATGGATCAAATTAGAATATAGGTGTTCCAAGTAGTTCAAAAATACCTTTCAATCCAACTAGGAATCCAAGCCAACCAATTATGTGCAGTGAAATGTACCACCACAAACCTCACACCCACAAAGTACCAACACCATCTCATAGTCATATCCACCTCCTGGCCAACAGTATATCCCACCTCACCAACATTTCATAACTCATCCAAATTTCTATAGAAATATGTGCACTAACAAAAACATCCAATAGAATATCCATCAACCTCAGTATGGGTTTCAATACTACCCCAACCAACCCAACTAAAATCCATATTCACAAGGACTCCCTAATGTAAATGTGTATAGACAAATGGACTTATCTAGACATCCACCATGCCTAGAACTAATTGGTAGTGATCCAAGGAATATAGTCCTTAAGTTCTTCAGGAAAAATGCAATGAAAACAAAGGAACACATAAGAAATTTGAATGCATTTAAACAAGATCTTGGTATAGAATATGAACAGGTTCTCATGAGGCTATTTATGATGTTCTTGATTGAAGAATCCAAATATTGGTTTAACACCCTACCTAATGCCTCAATTACCTCCTCAACAAATTTTAAGAATCAATTTATAAAACAGTATGGAAATCACTATGCCCTAGAGTTTTCCCTACATGAGTTAATGAGTATCCAAAAGTATCAAAATGAATATTTTTTTAATTTCAATAAGATATTTTTTAAAATAAATTAAAAAATACTACATTGGTCCAAACTAATTGACTCTACTACTCTATCCATTTATTTAAAATATTTTGACCTAAAAACTAGATATGAGCTCAAAAACAAATTCCCTCATACCCTAGCAGATACCCATAAAGCTGCTATAAATATTGAGAATAATAGAAAAGATGTAGGCGTGACTAGTAAAAGAGATAACATTAGAATCCCACAAAATCCCAACAACTACAAAAATAGGTAAGAAAAACAATATAGGAATGAAAGACCAATATGACATGACATGCCATACAACACTGATTGGAAAGATGGGAGGTTGGTTGATAATCATCATAAAAAGAACTAGAAAGATACCAAAGATCCTTTGAAAAAACATGGAGCACACATGGTGGAAAATAAACCATAGTGGCTCAAAGCTTAAAAGGAAGTGAATGGTCCCAAAAAAAAATAGAGATGATCACACGATAAACATGTTGGGATGAGGCCCTCATCAAGCTAATTATGGATACTCATCTTCTAAGGAAGGGTATGAGTATGATGTCAACAATTAGACGTACAATGTCAATCTGGGACAAGAATTGTTCTCTGATCTACATAGTATAAAGAAGTGACTACCTATGGATATCATACAACACCAAAGTTCCATTTGAAGACACTAACAAAGGAATAAAAAAGGGCTATTAGAGAAAAAGTTGTGGTAGTAGCTAAATGAAATGGTTACAATTTGATAAGTAGACCCATAAATGAAGGGAAAGGGACACCTAGAAGCATGTATATAAGAGAAAAAAAAGAAAAGAGAATGCCTCAAAAAACCACAAGAAGGATGAGGTAGGAAAACCTCAAATAAATATGTGAGAAGATCCAAAAAATGTTGAATAAGAAAAGGTTTGAGATAATCCAAAAAATCAACTGAAGGAAAAAGGAATTCTAGATAGAAAAGGTAGAGCAAGGGATCACTACCCCCTCATTTTATATTTCCTAAGCATTAACCCAAATCAAGATGACACTGCCATTAATGGTTATGATGAAGATAGATGAATATATGGATACTACCCTCAAGTTAATTTCCAGCACATCCCACAAACAACATAATCAAAACAAGGAAAAAAGAAATAAGGTTAACACTATGGAACAAGAAACCATAAAAAACACTAGAGTTCTATTTGGGTGAAACTCTCACAAAGAATCCCTCTCAAGTGGATCTATTCTACACCACCCTATTAATCAATAAGTTGGAAAAAAACTACATGATTGACTTAGGGGCAACGATCAATATCATGACTGTTAGAATTATGAAACCAACACAAAACCACAAGCCACGGGATCAAACACAAACAAATACACCTTCCACACAAGAGATCTGCAAACAAATGTATGTAGTTAAATTCAACAAGAAAAAGCTATAGTAGAGAGAAAACTTTCAAGAAGATATGAAAGCTACATATATTCTCTCGTTAAATAATTACAATGAGATCAATCCTTATAAAAAGAGATCAAGAAACCCTAAAGAAAATCCTAAAGGGAAACCCTAGTGTGAACACTTAATAATTAATAATTAATTAATTATTAATGTGCCTAAGTGTAGCTTAAGTAACTAAAGTGATAAGTGACTTAATTAATTAACCAATATGATTAAATTAATTAAGTAAAGCAACTTATTACTCTAACACCCCCCCTTAATATGAACTTAGGAAGTAGCTAAAAACACTAAGGAAAAGATGCATGAAAGCAAAGATGGGTCCTAACAAACAAGGCCAAGTAAGGAACCCATGTACAAACAAAAGATCTCTATAAAGCGAAGAAATAGAGAAAAACTCGTGGGAAAAAACTCTACTCCAAGAAGACATCAAAGGTGATTGAAGGACTAAAAATCCTCCAAATCAAGGAAATTTCCTAAAAAAGAACATGTAGAACATCATAGAAGCATGAAGAAGTTGCAAACTCTATCAAAAGATGAATGCTACGGTGCCGAAGAACTTCCTCTGAAGATAGGATGATCAAGATCAAGAAGAAAACAAGTTGCATGAGTGCCCCCAATGACACTACTTGAATCCGATGGCAAACAAAGGCAAAACATCTGGAACGAAGATACAAATGGCACAAGTACCAATAGTCCGCAAAACACTGATCAACTCAAGATGAAAGATTCCTTCCTAGGAAAAACCAAGGAAGCATTAGCACGAATAATATAATACCCCCCCATAATGTTGAAAAGGGAGAGGCATGACAGGTACACTGAAACTGAATGCCAGAAAGTAGTGCATGAAGAGGAACCAAGAGCATCTGAAGGTGCAAACATGAAAGTACAAGCTAATAGAAAGGATGTGAAACCAAAAGTCACATACGCATGAGAAAGGTATGAAGGAAAACAAAGGAAAAAATCAACCCCCATGGCACTTTATGTCATAGTGTGAGTACAATAAGGCACAAAGTGATGTGCAAGAAACCCAATACTATAGATACAATGTTGAGGCACTTTATCTCAGTGCATTTACAAAAGAGAAATACATGCAATGTGAGCCCATCATGTCTACAATGTCCAAATAGGACAACATGCTGAAAAAAAAATTCTCTTACAAAAAAATGAGGAAACTGGTAGCACTATGATAAAGTACACGAAAAAAAATGCACTTTTAAAAAAATAGTATCAAAAAATGTGTTTGGATGCAGAAGATATGGCAGTCAAAGTCTCCAAAATGAGAACTGAATAGAAATAGCACTAATAATATAGAATTTTGGAAAATACATGCACCATTGCGAAGAGCACGAAATTCCACCCCATTTCAAAAAAAAAAATTATGCAAAAAGACCACCGTATGGCTGAGATATGGCCTTTGGAAGTTGAGGTGCAAAACTAAAAATCCCAACGAAAAGGGGTTGAGAAGAGCAAAAAGTGATCTCTGCTAAATTTAGCAAAACTACCTCCAAATGTGAAGGCCCATTAGATTTAGTGTGCAGGAAAAAAAATCCTCCAATTACAGTGCATTATTTTACATAAAAAAGCAAAATACATTACAAAAAAATATTTTTTTAATAAAAAACAATAAAAAAAATTACAAAGAGTTTTTTATGAGAAAAAAAACCTCTTAAACAAACTTTGAGAGTTAAAAAAATTTTATATATAAAAAAAATGAAATGAGGGAGGGGGCGGAGCCCACCCACCCTATGTGGGTCCCAAGGCTACCGCTGCCATGGCAGCGGTGGTACCTTGTACCACACGTAGGGGGGGCAGGTACCACTGTACCTCCCCCACAAAAATTTTCTTAATAAAATTTTTTATGTAAAAAACATGGTGCCTTGTCAAAAAAAGGATTTCAAAAAAAAAAATTTAAATGATTTTTTTTTCAAAAAATTTCATACATGAAATAAAATAATTTATTTGACAATTTTTTTTGAATACCTCGATCTACGTGTAGACGGTGTACAGGGCTGTATGGGTAAAAAACAATTGCTTTAGAAATCAATGGACAAAATATGGGTGAGTTTATAGTTGATCTTTAGGTTTTTGGCCGCTCCAACGTAATGGTGAGGTCTGTTTGGGCTGAAAATGCTTTGAAAATTTGAGCACCCCCTAGATCTAGCAAAAAAATCCTTTCTTCAAACCCTTACAGATCTAACATACGAAAGCCAAATTTGACAAAACAAAGGTCGATCTTGACTATTCCGGTAGCTCTGGATTCAATGTAGATATTTGATTCACACCAAAAATGCTTCTAAAAACTTCCTCCTCCAAAATTTGCAAATAAAGCAAAGGGGATTCAGATATGAAGTCTAGAACCCTTATTGAATAAGAAAACCTCATAAATCGAGAAAGGGGTTCGTTAAATGAATGCTCTGATACCATGTTAGAATTGTGAAACAAGCACAAAACCACAAGCCATAGGATCAAACACAAACAAATACACCTTCCTTGCATGAGATTTGAAAACAAATGTATGCAATTAACTTCAACAAGAAAAAGCTACAGAAGAGAAAAATTTCAAGAAGATATGGAAGCTACAGATATTCTACCGTTAATAATTACAATGAGATCAATCCTTATAAAAGGAGATCAAGAAACCCTAAGGAAAAGCCTAAAGGGAAACCCTAATGCAGACACTTAATAATTAATAAATAATTAATTATTAATGTTCCTAAGTTTAGCTTAAGTAACTAAAGTGATAAGTGACTTAATTAATTAACCAATATGATTAAATTAATTAAGTAAAACAACTTATTACTCTAACAATGACTATGGGGGTATGTGCAGAATCATGATGGGCCAAAAAGTGGCAATATGATGGGTATGTGGCTGACAAATATTTTGTTACCCAAAATTGATGAAATGGAAATGGTTTTTTAAGGAGATTCTTGGCATTTCACTGATATAAATTATTCTTTACTTTGAATTTAATAAGTAATTATTATTCATTCTCTATTCAAATTACGACTAAAGTGCTGATTGATAGGCTGATTGAAAAACATCTTTAGCTTTCAAATGGTATCACATTTTTTGAATCTAAAACATGTGTCACATTCTATGCTTCACATACTATAGGATTAAAAAAAGAAAAAATGAATTTCATGAAGTTTTGACCAGGTTAAGGTGGTCAAGCATACAAGTTTTTTAAAAAGTTGTAATAAAAAAAAATAATTAATTATTTACTTGGAAAAAAATTACAAAAAAATATGCATCACATCGGGGCATGAGTCTTCTACTTATATCTAAAATTTTATAACAAATATTATCATTTTATTGTGGTTAGGATGGTCAGATAGACATCTACTTCTTATTTTTTCCCTAAAATTTAAGTACCACTGCATTGAAATTTCAAATTTTCACCAAATAGTTTTTTTTGTTTTTTTAAACAAACCTAGTAGTTTAGAAACTACATTCAATTTTTTTGAGATTCTATTCTTACATATTTTTGAAATAATATAGATAACTTATTCAAATTTTTACGTCAAGTTACCTAAATCTAATTTTTCTATATTTTTTTCCATTTAAGGGCATGTTTTTTCCATGATGATCCTGCACATACCCATGGTTGTGATGAAAGAGGTAGGATTGTGGGTGAACACTACCTATGGAAAATGCTACACCATGGATAATAGATAATTCCCAGTGGTTGGAGTTATATGGGACATGGAATTTAAACTAGCATCATACCTTGAGGCAACATATATGACAAACATCATTGTGGTGGATACTCCTTATTATGGAATGTTGTTATCCAAACAATGGACTACAATAGTAGGTGGAAATGTCTAGTTAGAATTTATCATATGCATCCATACTAGTAAATGAGAGAGAAGTTAAGCTTTATAAAGAACCCAGATTAGAACATGCCATAGAACATTTTAATCCTAACCAAATGAACACCTTGACCATTCACGACCCCACCAATCCCTTTGTGGACTCCAACCCCTCTATTTCCCCAAATGAAACCCATCCTATCATTTGTTGTAGCACCTAAGCCGGGAGTAAATCCCCTATTAATGAAAAACCCCTCTTAACCCTATAAAATTCACTCCTTTGTTGAAACCAATTCCTATTTCCATTTAAGGATCGAAGGAGTTTGACAAATCGAACAACAATGGGTCACATAATCTCGCCTTGACTAATGATCCTATACACTCTTTTGCTCATGTGAATGTCTCTAATGTTGCCAACACCCTTAATATTTCTAACCATAACCTTAAAAATTATCCTAATCTATGTGTCAATATAGGGGAAATTAGAGCTAGACCTAGGTTGGTTTGTGCCTCTGGTGACCCCCTTTGTAAAAAATCAATAAAACCTTGAACATAATTAATGTACAAAAATATATTATGAATTTTATCTTGGGTGAACTGGTAATGACTAAAGAAAGAATCCAAATTATGGAGGGAAAGGTTCTAGAGTACTAGGCCTTATGGTTGGGGGAGGTGGAGAACATGGGGAATTGAGACATGATTTCTTCTCTGGACAAGTCTTTTGATAGGTGGATGATTTAGGAGGAGATGGGATATTTGCATGCCACTGTTTGTACTAAGGAAGATAAAAATAATTAATGAGCTGAGATTGATGCTATCCATGAGAACTAGGAGAAAACCATGCAATGCCTCAAGGTCATCACCAATTATAGTAAAGAAACCATGAAAAACACCACCCTCCCCCTTCAATTTTTGTAGGATGAATTAAGGAAGTCTCAGGGGAAATAGGTTTTGAATGAGGGACCAGAGGATGGTCATATGCTAAAGAAGAAAGGTAAATGGTGGATACCTCAACTCATGATGTCATGGTGAATACTTAGGCCATTCAGTAGGGGCCTATAACTTTTGAAAAGAAGCTACATTTTTTTCCCAGGAATGGGATGCGATCACTAGTCTCCAGTTGTTGAGAGACTTATGTGTGTCATGTGGTCCTATTTTGGTCTTGGTTCTATGTTCTTTCTTTTTTCTTTTTAATGGTTGAACTATTTAAGTTTAAGTTTATGGTATAGTTTCTTGTTTTCTCACTTCTCACGAGTTCCTTATTTTCCTCTATGGATATTTTGTAATAGGTATTGGCCATTCCAATTTTAATATAGTCAAAAAAAATTCTATGATATTAAAGTGATAATGCAAGAGAAAAGGAAATTGGAGTGATATAACCTTCAACCATATGAAATCAAGGAAAATGGGAGAAGCAACAAGCTCACAAGCTATCAAAGGTTGGAGTTGCTGCCACAATGAAGAGAGTGAGCCAACCAAAGTATAATGTAAAAAAGAGTAACCCTCTTTCACACTTAATTTGGTAATAATTAACATGGAATTGACCAAATAATTCCTTAGATCCTTTTTAATGAAATGTACTTAAATTGTACCTTATTTATGGTGTTGTAAAGTGTTGTATTATACTTTCAAAATTATCTAGGAATTCATTAATTAAATATGGTTAATTGAGCTTAACTAGCTACCTTACTTCAAATTTAAGCATTATTAATGACACCTTCCAAAGGATCTATCCTGAGACCTAATAATCAATTTGCATAACATTTAATTTGGCAACATCAAGGTCCTAGAAAATGGTTCTAGGACCCATTCACCTTTAGTGTTGAACGGGTCCTCTCCACATAGGACCCCCCTTCCTATGGATTTTTTAGGCGGTTTTTTTATGTTCTTTCAACCCCTTGAAGCAAGGTCCTAGAAACTATAAACAAAGATTTTTGCACCCAATGGATTTCTTGCACTTCTAGGGTTTTTCACCCAAAATGACAAAGATGGGCCAAAATGGGCAATATATACACTCAAAATCAATGCAAGGATAGATGGAATATGCCTATATGCAATGCATAAATGCAATCAACTGATAAAAGGAATGATTTATTAATGCAAAATCTAAGAAATGTAAGTTGTTTGAAAACACAGTGATGTATGCAAAATACCTAAGAATACAAAAAAATAATAACAAAATTAAACAAGATTGGAGAGGTGCACCTGGAAATTGAAATTTTATGTAGAGAGGCTATGGAATCCTACAAATTTTTCTATTGAAGTCAATTGGGACACTTATTCCAAGCTAGGCGACTTATTCATGTTTCGGGGAGATTCTGTCAGAACAAGTTTCTGCCAAATGGGTACTCAGAAATGTAAAAATCACTTTTTAGGCTTGGCAGTGGAACTAATTCACCACAAATGGCAACTTAGTCCACGTAGGAATCTCAAGAATTTAGGACAAGAATTTGTGGGTTTCGGTCTACATTTCCCTTCCTAATAGGTGTCTAATTCAGATTCTACAAAAAATGGGCTGAAGGAGGTATCCAAGCTTCAATTAGGGATTTCTTGACTTGAATGAATTTGATTACTTGAAAACACCTTTTTAACACTTTCCTCTTTGATAAATTTTCATACAATACCTGCAAACACACATGCAAAGAGGGGGGAAATGGTTAAGGGTTAGAGAATAGGGGATTTCCTTAGTCAAACCCTAATTTGGTAATCAAACCCTAGAAAATGAAATGAAATAAAGAGAGAATGATGAATTAATATCATGCATTTTCACAAACTCACCAAACCTTGATGTTGAAATCTGAAAATATGCAATAAGATGCTCTAATGGATCCTTTATTATGCCTAGAGTACTTGAGAATGATTAATTAAATGCACTAAATATATTAGGAAACTAGAATATTGTAGGAGATGAAAAATGAGGGGAAAACCCTTTTATTTAGACTTGATTTTACAATATTTCTCAAAAATAACACATTAGATGCCAAACTCAAGGTTAACAGAAGAAAACCCCACCATAATTTTAAAATTATTTTGATTTTGTTCCCATTGGGACTAAGTCACCCTAGGTGGTGAATTAGTCACACCAGGGAAATTTTATTGGGTGTCAAGAATTAAAGTGCATTTAATGTTGTTTAATGAGAATATTCTCCAAAATACACTTAAGTAGGGCTGAAAAGTGCATTAAGGGGTCATTTAAACATAAGAAAGGGTTGGATTAGTGATGAAGAGTCTAGAAAAGCATGAGATTTTGTTACAAATCTTTACAACACTTTAAAATGAGACTTGGTAAGTGGTTAAAAGGGGTTATTTAAGTGAATTATAATGAAAGGGTCCTAGAAAATTGTAAAAGTGGGTTACAACACTTCACAACACTTTTACAAGATATCCTACAATTCTTAATGATTCTCAAGGGTCTAAGACCTAATGTGAATGTGTTGGCCACATTACAACATTAAATCTAAGCAAAATCAATCCAAACCACTAGGAGGGCCTGAAAATGAGAAAAAGTAGAATGGTTACTTTTTCCATTTCCATAGTTAACCCCCACTTTAGTGATCGAGGATGAACCTACTTTAAAATCACACTAAATTAGTTGAACATGCAATCAAGAGGGGTTCCAATGAACTAATGCTTATCAAGATGAGACAACAATGATCAAGAGGGATGATCAATCCCCTAGGATGAAGATCCCATGACAAACTAAACACTAGCACAGAGGAACACACATGAGAATGATGCAAATGAAGAGGGAAGAAGGAAAAGAGAGTTAGATCAAGTTTCAATTGTTTTTCCATCCCATTATGGATCAGATCTAGGCTGCTTTTCTAGAAAAATAAATGTATATTCACTTTGAGGCAATGGAACTCATGGTTGTCCACTAGGTGAGAAGGCCTAAAAGGTGAGAAACATACACTCATGGCTGGTATGCACTCACATACATGCAGGTGGCTATGGAAAAAATTCATGCCTTAGAATGGGCTTCTTGATCAACCATACCAAAGTTATACCCCTTGATAACTTTAATAAGGTGACACAAAAGGAAATGACATTTTGAGATTCATGAGACAAGAAAAGCTTTGTATGGTTGGATCTCATGAACAAACGTGATGGCACTACATGTATGCAAGTTGTGTTATGTAAGGTGGCCATATAACAAATGTAAAATACAAAAGAATGTTCAAAGGAGTCTTGTTTAGTTCATGCAAGGTATTGAACTTAGGGAACATTTTCTTTCATGTCTCCAAAAGAGGACCAATCAAAGAATAAAAATTCACAACTTAGGGGATGCAATGTGTCACATCAAGCCACTAAGAGGAATGCAATATGCTAAGACAGATCATGCTCATGAAGGAAAACATACCCAATGTCATCCACAAAGTGACAAAACACATAATATGAAGTAAGAAGGTTGCACTAAGCACCAAGTAAAATGAAAAATGAAAAATGATAATGCCAATGTATACCCCCCCTTAAAAGGAATTGCTACACAGTGTACAATGAGAAATTACTTTAAATTAACAAATGAAAAATTCCAAAACAGAGAGACATGAGAACCAACTTGGAAAGCCCCTATGCCAGGTCATACATTTCTAAGTAAGGCTAAGTCATGCGAAGGAAAGAAAAAGGAAAAGGAAGGGGTTGCCCCCAAAATGAAAACACCAAAAACATAAGGGATATATGGATTTTGGGTCAGTATGTTCTTTGCTGCAATATTGTATAAGGAGCTCATAACTGTCATCATTCCTCAAATACATAGAACTAGGAGAATGACACAAAGAAAGTGAAAACAAAGAAATATTCGTTTGGGTCAACATAGAAGAGACATAAGATGTATTGACACTTTACATCATCCCCAAAAGCAAAACACAAGAAAAAATAGAACAAAAAGGTGAAATAAAAGGAAAAGCTTTTGGGTAAACATGAGAGAGATATTGCATTCTCAGTGCCTTGCATCATCCCTAAAAGGAAATCATGAAAGAGACATTTTGGTCTCAATGCCTTGAATTATCTCTAAAAGGAAAACATGAAAGAGACATTGTGGTCTCAATGCCTTGCATCATCCCTAAAAGGAAAATAAAAAGAAAAGAAAAGAGGTGAAAGTGATCTATGACATATAAAAGAATGTCACAAAGAGAGAGAGAAAATCAAATGACACATCATGGGGGAACATGATACGCACATGCAAACACACAAAAGAAAAGAAAAAATCAAATGCAAAAGGCTAGTAAGGAAAATGCAAGTCAACCATCAAGCAAGTCATTTTCCTCCCAGTCTCAATTGGTATAAGAGGAAGGTGAATAACATAGCTAAGGGGAAATGAAAAATGCATTACTAGGACAAGGCTAGCAACTTATTTCCCCCAATGAGTGCAAGAAAAGAATGAGCCAAGATAGGTGATGGTAGATGTCATGTAATAGTGAGAAGAGAATGTTCTATAACTATTACATGATGAAAGGTTTGGTAATGATTTATGGATTTATTGGATAGCAATTATTTCCATCAAAATGATACTTTCTTAGTATTTATTTCAATTGGCGATAGTCATCACTTCTATGTCCAAGAACATGATGATATGCAGAATGTGGAACATTAGCATCTTAGGATAAATCACCAACCTATTCATAAGTGGTAATAATATGAGTCCTTTGTTTAAAAGAATTTTCAATTTCCTTTCACATTTAGGTGGTGGGTGAAGAGGAAACTTTAGTTTTGGTAATTTGTGACACCTCTTGTGTTTGCTAGATTCACCCTTTTATGAAATAGAAGGAGAAGGAGGAGGACCTAAATGGACCCTATCATCCTTTTCATTGTTATCATGTAAGGATTGTTAACATGGATGGAGGGCATTCAGATCAAGAGGGGAATCAAAGATCAACCTACCATCATCACAAAGTTTCCAATATTCTATAGGAGGCTTGTTGTCATGAGGAGGATCTTGATATCCTAACCTTGTTGAGTTTTCATCCTTTGGATTTTGTTCTAACAGTTGATGAATGTTATGCTCAGTTGTTGTGTCACATCCTTATTTTCTTAAGATGGTAAAACCTTTTCCATAAGTTTCTTCAAGGTTGATTGGGGTATTTGTAACTTTGTTATCATAGAATGGTTGAGGGGTTGTATGTTTAGAAGAACTAGATCCACCTGATGGAGGGAATTGGGGTCCATTTTTTTTAGGATGTATGTAACCAAACATATTAGTAGGTGATACTATAGGAAGTTCTTGTTGTTTCATGGATGGATAAAAGGATGCACTGGCTTCAAGATTGTCAAGACATTCATTCAGGAACTTATTCATGATATCATCATCTTCTCCAATTATTTCAACATCATGAGGACATTCATGAGGAGTTGAAGTAGGGTGAGGAAGCTCAAGGTCAATAGGATCAGTTCCAAAGCCACAATTTGACATGTCAACTAAAGATTTTAATGACATCTGAAACTTATTAAAACAAAGAGCCATGATGCAAATGCATGAAAGAAAACTAAATGAAAGAAATAGAATAAAACATAAAATTTGGAAAATGTGATAGAATGCAATAACAAAAATCTGAAATGCAGAAAATGCTCACAAAATGCAAAAAATTATAGTGCAAAATGTACAGGAGGACTAAGTAACCTAGTTTGGTGAATTAGTCCTAGTAGTGATTTTTTTGAGATTTTTTAGAATTTTTAAATGAACTTTGATGTTTTTTAGATTTTCAAATGCAACTATAGTATGAAAATGTAGAATTTTGTTGTTTTTGAATGAAATATAATGCAAAAATGCAATCTATATGAGCTTTTCAATAATGCAATTTTTAAAACCCTAGGATGAATATTAAACAATGAAAAACCTAATGCAATATCGATGCAAGTTATACCTAGGATGAAAATGCACTTGTAATCACAAATAAAAAGTTCAAAAGTAAGGTTTAACAAGATGTAAGTTACAAAGATTTTGGCTTCCTGTTGTGCAGTTTTTGCACACACACCCCACTGAAAGTAGGGACCCTCTTTTTTTTCTTTCTTGTTTGCTTTTCATAGGGCCCTAATTTCCCCTTAGGAGAAAAGTCTCTTGGTCTTGGTATTTTATTTCCCATGTGCTTGATGCAAAAATTTCATTTGAGATGTCATCTTACAACTTCAAGTGATGACCTAGCTCTTGGGAATCAATCTTTGATCAAAAACTTCAAAATTAGGAAAAATTGGCTAAGTTATGAGCATGTTCGGTAATTCTGAGGTACCTCAGATTATCCAAACCATAGTCCGGTCCAATAATTTGAGCTACCTCAAATTACTTGAACCATAGTGTGGTCGGATAATCTGAGCTACCTCAGATTACCCAAATCTTGCCTCCCCTCGTATTTCTGAGCCTTTTGGGATGTACAATGTTAACATTAATTACATGTATTGGGGTGATTTAATGACTAATATGGGAACAAAATGTAGTTCAAAGGATCATTTGATCATTTTTCAATTGGGTGAGATTAAAATTAGCAAGGATTGTCTCCATCTTGCACTTGGCCTTGGCTTCAACGTTGGATTCATGTTCTACTCTCAATCATTCTAAGGTTTGGAGGTTATCATTTTAGCTTAGCCATTATTTTCTTCCTCGTGGTATTCTTTGAAAGGTATATTTTGGGTATTTGTCAATTTTTTTTTCATTTTGGCCTTTGATGTTAATCTCCTATATGGCGGGTCATCTACCAAGCTAGGGATTTTGATTTTGTATCGTTTCTTATTTTGCCATTTAGGGATTTTCATTTTTATTGAATGCTTTGCTAAAGTTAAATGAGGGTTTGTTTCAAGCATTTAGAGTTTATGAAATGAATGAAATGCTCTCAGGATTCACTATACATGACCATTTAAAGTTTGAATCCTCTCCCTATTGTGTGTGGTAGAGTAAACACTAGCTTTGGATATTTATGTGACTAGTGAGAATGAGTGAGATCGATGGTTGTGAGGCCAATTGTTTGGTTTAAATTTACCAAGTGATGCAAATAATTTGATCTTGAGGAGGCTTTGTGTTTATCTTTTGTCAATCTTAGGAACTTAAAGCTTAACACTTAGCAAATTTTGTAGGCTCGAGCTCATTTCAAAAATTCTGAGGTAGCTCAGATTTTTTGAGCTCTAATCCACTCAGAGAATCTGAGCATCCTCAAATTATCTAAGTCTCATAACAGACCCAATACCCAAGATCTAATGATAAATACTTAGTAGAATTTTGAGCCTAATGTTTCATCAGAAAATTCGGGCAGGCTCGGATTACTTGAACGTTAGTTCATCCGGGTAATCCGAGGTCCCTAGGTATATCCAGGATTTTGAGTCCAATATTCTGGTGCATAAAAATCACTTGAGCTTTGAATGAAAAAGGTTCACCAAGTCCTTTGAAAGTTATCAATGATTGAATGTGATCCAATGCAATGATAAACTTTATCTATTAAGGATTGCGAGGGATTTTCAGCCAAAATGTGAGTAATGGGTAGATTTCGGTGAATCTGAGCTCACTCGAATTAGTCAAACCATAGTTTAGTCAGAAAATATGAGCCTGTTTGGATTATCCTAACTTTCTCATTTGGTCTTAGATTTAAAGTATCATTTATAAGTAATTAACATATGATGATTTCTTAGCATTTCTTAAAGGATATCAAGCTATTTGGAGATGATTCACTCATATATTATTCTAGAATCTGATGAGGACGCTTAAATAGCATAACCATTAGAATTTGAATGGTTAATTAGCTTATGTTAATGGAAATATTGGTTCTTCATAGAGTGGATATAATATTGTTTTCCATTTTGGTGATTACAGTCTTTTCTCTAACAGATGCAGGTTGAGGCAAGTCCTCGCAAAACCACCAAGATGAAAGCTTCTCTAGTGCAAGAGGAGGTGAGAAAAAGACAAGAAAGGATGAAGTATGACTTCAAGGGTATTTGGCCAAAGACAAATATTTCTTCTGCATGGTCAAAGATTGTAGATGGATATGTGTAGGATCATGATGGGCCAAAAAGTGGTGATATGATGCTATGTGGCTGACGACCTTTTTTTTTACCCAAAATTGATGAAACAAAAAGGATTTTTAAAGGAGATTATCATCTTTCCACCAATATAGATTATGCTTTACTTTGAATTTAATTTATAATTATTATTCATTTTCTATTTGAATTATGACTAAATTTTTGATTGATAGGTTGATTGAAAAGCATCTATAGCTTTCAAAAAATATGACATTTTTTGAATCTAAAACATGTATCACATTCTATATTTCGCATACTATAGGATTTAAAAAAAAAAAAATGAATTTCATGAAGTTTTGACCAAGTTAAGGTGGTTAGACATATGATTTTTATATTTTTAAAAATTTGTAATGAAAAATTCATAATTAATTATTTACTTTGAAAAAATTACAAAAAATATGCATCGATCTAGACATGATTCCTCTACTTATATATAAAATTTTAAAAAAATATTATCATTTTATTCTAGTTCGGGTGGTCAAACATACACCTACTTCTTATTTTTTCCCTAAAATTTAAGTAATACTGCATTGAAATTTCAAATTTTCACCAAATAGAATTTTTTAGAAGAAAAAACCTAGTATTTTAGAAACTATATTTAGTTTTCTACAGATTCTATTCTTACATACTTTTGAAATAATATAGATAACTTATTCAAATTTTTATGGAAAGTTTCCTAAATCTGATTTTTCTAAATTTTTTGCCACTTAAGGGCCTATTTTTTCCATGATGATCTTGCACATACCCAGATACCAATATGGGCCATGTGGACTATGATGATTTTCAACAGAGGATGTTTGGGAAGACTCCAACTGAGCTAGCTCAAAATATCACTCACATTGGATTTGCTCAGGAAATGGGATTTCCTCCAACACAACTATATCTTGAGTTGGTCTTGGAGTGTACAAAGCATTATGACTCTAGAACAAGGATCATAATTGGGCCACAAGGTAGAGTGATGGAAAACTTAACTAAGGAATCAATTATAGAGGTCTTCAACATTACCTCTCATTACAAACTCATAGAGGAAATCAATATTTGGGAAGCAATCAAGTTCTATGAAGAAGACCCCAATAAAGCTCTGGAAATCATGAATAATGCACAGATATTGAAACCCAAGCCACACTACTCAAAATTGCCGAAGCAACTGCATAGGAGTGACTTTAAGAAATAATATCATGATATCATAAATATTTTTGGAATATTCATGGGAGTGGAGGAGGAACACATATTACAAACTTGGATGTTCCATCCCATTATGAAAATTGTGGCTAATAAACATTATCACTGGGTAAGAATAATAAGCAATAATCTAGATGCCCAATTGAGGAGTGTGAAAGAAACTAACAGGTTTACTATGATCTCCTATCCTGTTTATATGTTGGCACATGAGACCAAATACAAGGGTCTCAACTAAAAATGAACCCTAGGGTAGAATAAGATATGAGACGTGTACCCACAATTGTAACAAAAAACATGTAACTACAGAAGGGCTAATGATGATTTATTCATGTATATTCCTAGCTTGCTACAAGATGCTCTTCATGTCAAGGTTTTGTTGATGCCATGGACTTGATCAAGCAATATGGCCAATGGTTCATCCAATTCCAAAGGCTTACATACATTTAGGTGCAAGGATCTCTAGTTGTCCCTCTCATACTACCTCAGTATCCCACCAATAAGCTCCTACTGCTAGAATTGACTAGACAGATGGCAGGCTTTGAATAGATCCTACAATAAGGCAATATAAAGAAGAAGGGATTAGGATCATAATTGCCATTGAGAATGGGGAATTTGGAGGCCTACCCTTCCATTCAAAGTGTTTAACATTATGAGAAGTAGATGGCCCAATTTGAGGTATATTCACACACTGAAAAAAGTAATTTTGATCCTTCTGTTAGGGCCATGAAGTAGGCCAATAGAACATTCAGGTACAAAGATCACATAGAGGATTATTGGGCCAATTTTAGGGATGAACTTGAAATTTTGAGAAGAATATTTTCCAAGTTACCCCTAAAATTGATAAGGTTGTATAAGGTAGCACAAGTGTCTGATTAGGTATAGGATGAGGAGATAAATTTGATTTAGTATCATGGTTAAGAACCTTATAGGAATCAACCACTGCCTCCCATTAACTTGTCAGAGGAAGAGATCACAAACTTGAATCAAATTATTGAACCAATGAATAAGTATTCTAGATTGTGGGTTAAGCATAAAGTGTTAGAATTGGAAGCTGAAGGTGTAAAGGTCACCTATGATTTAATGAAAAACTTGGAGTCTTAGGATGAATAAGAGATTGAATCTAACAAGGAAGATTAATTTGTTGAACCCCATGATGAAGAAACCCATGAAGAAGAAGTGCCCATTAAAAGGAGAACTAGGAGCTAGGCACAAGTGAAGCAAGGAGAAAATCCATCTCCTAAAGCTAGTAAGGTTCCTCAGGTCAGCAACAATGTTGAAGAAGGTGAAACCTCACAACCAATGAGGAAAAGAAGAATATTGGCAGAGAGGCAAAAGGCGGTGAAGGAAAGGAAAGATGAAGCTACCAAAGATGCTCCCTTTGCAGCAAAGGTTGTGGATTTGTAGAGTTTAAGGGAAAATCCCCAAGTACATGTTAGGAGAAACTCTCCTAAGAAGGTTTCTCCAATGGAGGAAGTGAGAATAGCTGAAGAAGAGGTGCAAGATGAAGGGGAACCTACCGATGATGCAGAAAAAGGAGCAGTTACAAGAAATAATTCTCCCATTCCTTCTCTACATCAAAATGTACAAGTTTTTGAGGAGGAAACTCATGAAGAAAGGAACATATCTAATGATCTTGAATAGCTTAATGAGGAAAATGATAAGATTTATACCACTAAGAGTGGAGAGTGGAAGAAATTTGTGCAAGAAATAAGGCAAACCACTTCTGGGGTAGAGAGAAAGAACATAGGAATTGAGGTTGTTCGAGGAAAAGCATCAAAGTCCCCTAAAAAGATAACAATTCATGAACAAGAAGATCACCCTGAGTAGGATAAAACAAAGAGGAAGTAGATGATAGTCCTCATCAAGACAAGGTTGAACAAGAAAATCAACCAGAAACTGAGCAAGATGTTAAATTAAATGTGGTTGAAAGTCCAATAAGGATGTGATAACTAAGCCATCTAAAACTCTAGAATGGTTAGAAAATTGGCTTACTAAGAATCCAATCATTGTATAGGAGGTGACCTTGAGTTGGGACAAATTTCTTGAACAATGGGGGCAGCCCAAGCAAAGGAAAAGGGAAAAAATAGTTTCTAAAATGTCCAGAGATGAATTTAATAATAGGGTTATACATGTAGTTAATCCTACAATAGACAAGTTCAAAGATGAAGTTAGAGCATCTAACTATAGAGTGGAGACAATTAATTAAGGCCTACAACTAAGGAACAAGAAAAGGAGGAGTTCCAAGAATCTTCTCAAGCAATCTTGAGGAGATTGGATAGGGAAATAGAGGAGAAAGAAAATTTTTAAAAACAAATGAGTGATTTTTATAGATATGTACAAGATTTGATGAAACCTCTGCAGAAAATGGGAAGTGAAGGGGTTGTGCCAGAGGGATTGCTACCAAAAGAGGCAGTTATAGAAATTAAAAGATTAAAATCCTCCATGCATTGTACTCATAGTTGTCTCTAGGATGTTAGCAACAAAGGAGATGAAGCAATTGAGCAGATCCTGAAAATATACACCAATGCTTTTGATTTTCTTGAGCATACTTCACATTTTATTAGTGATTGCAATAAAATTGATGAGTCGACTGTCAATGAGCTGAAGAAGATCCTATAAGTATCAAGGGAGGAGATGGCTAGGGTTGATATCCTTTCCTAAGATGAAATTGGAAAGGTGAATGAGTGGGATGAATTTTGGAATTACAAGAAGGAGCTCCTCACAAATTCCTTGAAGAAGATAATGAAATTGCAAGGGAAAATGAAGGAAATACAATAGTTACATCAATTTCCACAAGATAATAATTTCCAAGAAAACGTTTGGCAAGAAGAATATGAATGTTGGTAGATTGCAAGGATGGTGGCACAAGATCTATGCTCCTTCTGATGGTGCTCTAATTACTAAGAAAAATCTGGAGGGTGCAACTATATATATTTCAAAATTGAACAAATACCATGAGCTGCAAATTGAGTGGAATAAAGTGATGCCACAATACTTGGAATAATTTAAGAATCATAAAAGTAGAATTAAGTTTATTCAAGTTCCAGACCTAGAAGATATGAAAGAAATATTGGAGAAGGCAAAGGAATTATTTAATAAATTAGAGGCCAATAAGGAGGAAGAAAGGGAGAATAGTCAATAGGAAACCACCTAAATTTTTGTGTCAAACATGTGACCTCCAGCTAGCTAGATGGGAAACCTCGAGTTTTGTGCCATGAAAAGGATATTATTGGGAGAGCCAAGCCAAACTAGATGAAGACCAACACATTAAATGCAAATATAATTTTATTAAAGAACTTTGTAGGACAACCTTTCTGGCCAACCTTTTGATGTAAACCCTAAATTTGGCTGACCCAATGAATGAATATTGTATAAATTGAGGTTCAAGCCTCCTTTGTAAGGGTTAGAATAAAAAGTCAAGTGATAGTTGCAAGAATTATAGTTGAGTTAGAAGTTATAATTTTCTAAGAGCAAGTGATGCTACATTGAATACTTGAATTGTTGTAATATTGTGTGATTCAATATAAGTAAAGACATTGTGCTTTGGGGCTCTTTCTTGTGTTGTTTCATTTTGCATGGTTCTTGTTATTCCATATCTTTAAGATTGCTTTGATATCGCTAGTTATATGTTAGATTTTAGATTTAGATGTAATGCAATGGGGTTGATGGTTTGATATCTGAAGTGTTTGAGCAATCCTTGGTCCATACTTTTAGTAGCTTGTTGATTGTAAGTTTCTATGTATAGTTAGCCCGGGCCTTGAATTTGTGCTAAGTTCAATTGTGGGTATTTATTCATTTCAATTATCAAATAAGGTTGGATTGAATGAATAATTCATGATCTAAAAATATTCAATTCCTTAGAAAATTCTATTGTTTCTGTGAGATTGAAGATTTGATTTGGGTTAAGCAAGAATTGGTTTTGAAGGATTGGTCCACTTTAAGTGTTTAATCATTTGCATTGTTGATTTTAGGGATTAGTTTAGTTATAAAATCTCTCTAAATCCTTGTCTTTTGTTATTTATTTTAAAATATGAATTATATTTTAGGATCAAAGTATCACCACATTGTAAGATCTAATAAGTCTAAAATTCATGTATTTGTTTTGTAAGGTCCCTTGTGATTACCAACATTTTCACATTTATCATTGAGTTTTTTTTGCATTTCCAAGACTTGACATTAGATACCTTGGGGTTATCTTTTGAGGCTTGCTAATAGAAATTTAACTTTCAAGAGAGATGGAATATCACATTCTATCTGAGTTGTTTTTTTTGTAGGAAACACCAGCAACAGATTAGCGCTAGAAGGAGGGCCTGAATAAAGTAAGATGGATCACTTTCTTTCTACAATATCTCCTGAGATATTTTGAAGGACCAAATCTACACCAGGAGAAGAATATTTTCAAGAGTTGCAAGCCCCTACTAGGTCAAGGAGGACCAGAAGAAGGGGAGAGTCCTCTTCTGCCCCACCATTTCCATTATCTCCTTCATCCTCATCCTCATCAAGCCCATCATCATCTGATTTTGAGGAAATTACCATTCAACAACCCCAACCAGTCATAAATAAGCCTTTACCACATCCACCACCACCAATGGCTTTCTTGGAAAACAACCCATCTCCTTTGTCATTCAATAACTACAATTTTATGCCAAATAATTCTAAGCATTTATGCTCCAAGTTTCATGTTAATGATCCCAATAGGACTGTAGAAGAACACATCAATATTTTCCCTTATTCCCTAGGAGAGGATGCCTTTTATTGCTATAATCATCTGCCTACTAGATCAATTCACAATTGGACTAAATTAAAGAATGCATTTCTATAGAAATTCAAAATCCCTATTAGTGCTAATAAGCTATATTTGCAATTCACTAGGGTTAAAAGAGAAGTTAATGAGCCTAAAGGGTCATTTAATAATAAGTTACATCATGCATATACCTAGTTTTAGTCTCCTTATGTTGTACATTATGCTACTGCTTTAGAGGTTTATTATGAAGCCCTTGATAGTTTTATAGCCACTTTCTTCAAATGGAGACCCAATCCACTAAATAATCTGATTGATGGATACATAGAGGTTTTCAAGGTCGGTACTAATATAAGGCAACACTTTTTTGGGCCTCTACCATCCTTAGGACCTACTGCTCACCCGAGAAAAGTACAAGATTTGAACTAGGCTTTGACTAACCATACACCTATTATGAATCTAGTTCCACAACTACCTTTAGTTCCACACACAGGTACTCCAATGAATCAAGCCCCAATAATGACTAGTTATCCTCAACAAAATGTCAATCAACCCCTTCATTCATAACAACAAGCTGGTTTTCCCACATACCTATAGAATTTTGAAGTCCCAAACTAGTCCATAGGTTTAGGAGTAGCATCATGATACTCTCAGAATAATGTGAATTCATTGTCTTATAGTAATCCTGACAAGGAGAGGTTAGATGAGCTGAAAAAGTAGGTTAAGAAGTTAAACATGGAAGTGGCATATCTAAGGAACCAGAATAATCAACTTCAAGCTACTCAGAGGAATATGCAATCCAGTTATAATAGGGAGAATCGAGATACACACAAGGATATCAACATAATTTTGATAGAGGACAATCATCTAGTCAAAACTTTGATAGAGGATAGACGGGAGGACAAGGATTTGAAAGGAGACAACCACCTAGGTAAGAAAAAATATGGAACACAAGGCCAAAAAATGGAGGTGCCCCTACTCCATTGGATCAACCTCCTAGTCAAGAGAAGCCTCCAAGTGGTGTGTATCTAGAAGAGGCAACTTTATCTCGATGTTGTAGGCTTGACAAGACAAGTGAGCATTCTGAGCTGGATTTCCCTGAGTTCCAAATTGTTGCATCCATCTTTCAGTATGAGGTTGAAAAAAATTCCAACTATCAAGAGTTAGTACCATCCAATCCTTTTGAATCCTCAGTAATGGTGTTGAGTCATGCTCCCTTCGCACAAAGTGAAGAAAATGGGCCAGAAGAAGAGCCAAGTGAGAAGGATGATAAAGCAGAGCAAGTCTACAATGTAGATGATATTTCACAATTGTTCAATGAAGGCCAAAAATTGATCCCTTGGATGAAGAAGAAGCTGGTATTGAAGAAGTACAAATGTTTCAACAACCTACAAAAAATATGACTTGATGAATAGGCCTACTAGAGGTCCACAAGCTAGAGGTCCATTCACTACATCTATTCCTCTAAAAAAATTTACAACACCTCTTGATCCTAACACTAATAATAATCCATCCTATCCTCATGTGCCCACATAGTACTTCTCAAAAGGAGGAAAATCTGACTCCTCTAGAGGGAGGAACATTGATGAGGGAAAGGAAAAGCTAGTGAATCATCCCAAGGATGTTCATGTTGATATGAACATGGACAAGCTAGGTGATTATGTGGCTAAAGAGCTCAAGAAATTAAAGTTAATTCTTTCTTCCTTTGAGTTATTAAGAGTTCCTGCTATCATAAATATAGTTCTAGGAGCCTTTAGACCAAATGTAGTCCCTCAAGAAAAGATAACTAGTGAGGTTGTGGGGAAGACCTTTAGTTTGCAAGTGCAAAAATATCAAGGTCAAGTCCAAGCACAACCAAGAGATAAAGGGAAGGAAAAGGATAAGATCCAAGTTGCACAAGTTGATACTCAGCTGAGCATATTTCAAGGCAAGACAAAAACCTCCCCTTTTTTGATTTCTTTTCACCTCTTTAGGAAGAATTTGCACAATTTCCAACTAGATTCAAGGGCCTCCATGAATGTTATTCCTTTTGTTGTCTATAGAGCCCTACGTATTACTCCTGCAACCTCTTAATAGGAATTCACTTAGTTAGAAAAGATAGAGGTAAATGTAGTGGGAGAACTAAATATGACTCCTCTACAGATTTCATCAGATCCCAAAATTAAACAAGTTATTAATATTAAGGTAGCATAAATCCCTGATACTTATGGTATGATTCTAGGTAGAGATTTCACTAAGGAACTAAATAGATATACATCAACTGATCATTCCCACATGTGGCTTCCTTGGAAATGAGTACCAAATAAAATTAGGATTGAAAGGGATCCTATAATGAAGTATGTAATTATTGAATACTAGAATACTTCAAATGAGATATTGGTATCAGAAGTTAGTTTGGGGAATTATGTATTGGAAGCCCCTATTTTAGAGTTAGATACATAGGAAATTTTTATGTTGCAAAGCACACTAGTTGAGCTTACATCAGAATCCAACATTACTAGGGCATTAGTTGAGTCAGTAAAGGAAGGTGATGACCAAGAAGATTGTCAACTTAGCTTGTTGGATAATTTTCAAGAGTTCATTCAAAAATGCATAGACAATACTATTCAATTGGGTAGAGATATGAATTTTGAGGAGTTACTTCTTCCAAATTGGTGTGGAGTCCACCATGCTTCTCACTCAGAGCTAGAATGTTTCCTATGCAAGAGAAAAATAGAGAAAATACAGCAATGTAGCGATCCACCCCCAACTATCAAGATAAACATATAAAGAGTTCAAGATGATCCTAAAAGAAAAAGCTCAATTCATCATGAAGAACCACCCAGTAGTAGTAGAACAAAAGAAATAAACAAAAGGAACTAGAACCACTGGTTGTTGGACACTTAGATTTGATGGACCCAAATCAAAGTAAGGTTCTGGAGTTGGATTTAATTTTATTAGTCCTAAAGGTAAACCCTTCTTTGCTGCTCATAGAATCCAATTTCATTGTACTAATAATGTAGTTGAATATGAGGCTTTGATTCATAAGTTGTTGATGGAGTTAAGAAAGAAGGTTAAGATTCTGCAAGTATTTGGAGATTCAAAATTGGTGGTCAAGAAAGTTAGGAAATAGTAATCATGCCATGATAAAAGAATTACTAATTATACACATAGAGTATGGGAGCTTATTGAGGGGTTTGACACTTTCAACATTCAATATGAATCGCCCCTAAATCTGCAAATGAACCATCTCTAACACTCATTAGTGGGGTTATTTTACACACATGCAAATCTATGAATACCTCTATGGAATAATATGTCAATGCTCAAGAAATGCAAAAAATAACAAGGATTAAAAGACATTAAAAAACATGAAATATAACTATTCCATATTGGATTGGTGTCAATTGAGCCAATGACCCTTTCCCAATCCTTGCTAAAACTTAAATAATGTAATGCAATGGTGATGGGAAAAATTAGTTCTCAGTTTAAGAGAGTAACTTTGCATGAGAGTGTAGATGGGTTGATGAAGAATAAGCCTTTCATTTATATATTTTCAAATTGGAAGAGAGCTCCAAATAGAGCAATGTGGGATAATGATTTGGCCAATGAGATGAAGCTACTTGTCACATTATGATAGGTTGAGGAATGTGCAATTTTTGGCCAATGTGCCAAAGAGCGGGAGATTCAAATTTGAAATTCAGAGTTAATTTTGAGTGGGGGACATGAAAGAGAGAAGTTATTGGCATGTTGGAAGGGACAAGTCAACTTGTCTTCATTTTCAAACTTGAGGGAATATTCCATTTTTATGCCAAGTTGAAAGAAAATGATGAATTAAAATTCTTTATTGGTGCAAGTGGGAAAAGCCAGAGGATGTGATGGGTGGTTAGGTTAGGTTAATCTAGATTAGATTACTTAGGTGATGATTAAGATGCTTTGATCCATTTGAATTGAATATTTTGATTTATTTAAATCAAGAGGGAGAAATATGAATTTTGAGATTTAATTAAATAAAGTCTTGATTTATTTAATCAAAGAGGGAATGATAGGGTTAAATTAAATAAAGTTAATTTATTCAATTTAAGTGGATAATCCTTAGAGATTGAACCTGATTTTCCTAATGAATGGATTTAATGAACTTGATTAATTTTATGAGCGGATGAATGTCAACTTGTCTTACTTGATGAATGGACCTAATTAAATGCATGATGCTAGTTTTGCATGTCTACATTTTTTCCCTCTTTGAAGCAATGTACTTGTTCTGTTGGTTCAAAGAATAAACTTATGACGATCAAAATTCAAAAAATTTCTGATTTTTTCGGTTGCCTCAGTGGAAAGAAGTAGACTAGTACATTTCCCCCTCAAGAGATCGAATGAAAAGATTCGATTTGAGAGTCAATCTCGCGATAAAGAGGTTGAAAATGGATTGTTATGGATGATGATACAAATGAGATGGTTTTAGGATTCTTAGAATAACCAATCTATGTTATCCTAAACAACTTAAATGATGATATGTTGTGAGATGGATGAGATGGATGAGATGGATGATGTGATATGTTGTGATTATGTAATGGATGCTTTTATGTAAATATATAATTTATGAGATGCTTAGACTAACAAGTCTATATTATGATGATGTACATGCATGTGGTATGATATGTAGAATACTGATGGTTTGTGGGTGCAGGATGGATGCACTAGTGATCATGATTAACTATTCATGACGCGATGTTAGTTTGGAAAAGAAAAAAATAGATGATGAAAAGAGGATCAAACAAGCCAGCTTTATGAGAGATGATGATGAGAAATGATGATGATAGATGGATGATTTGCTTATCAAGGATTGGGATTTTAAAAGGGTCACTTACCTTATGTTTGATAACACGCATAAGCACGATGGATTAAGGTATAAAGGACCAAGATGGTGTTGTACTTAGTGTGATGGACTTTGACTCGACAAATAGATAGGAGTATTCTTGTTCAGACTTGACATACATAAACATTGCTAGGATGCACTTTAGAAGTTTCAAAAATCTCAGAAAAAAACACTAAAAGGTATAACCAATCAATGCTATAATCAACAAGCTATCCAAAAAAATCCTCAATACATATCTAACAAAGCAAGTATTTGCCAAGTTATTTTACAAGAACGTCCAAAAGGCACAATAGAAGAAAGGATAATGATCGTTTCCCCATTCCTATCTCTCTAAATCCTTCATTCAATTATCATCGAGAGGTCCTTGGATTGAGAGCAATAAGATAAGTAAAAAGAAAAAGATTAAGCACACAAACAAGTTGATGTTCTTCAATACTGCTAACCAAAAGGGAATGTTATTTTAAGGATAAGAACTGAAACTATTTCCAAAAAATAATGCCCATTGTAGGAAGCATACATCCTAGGACATGTTAGTGGATGGTGGAACACCATTTCAAATATCCAAAGTGGTCTTTCTAATAAATAATGCCCACTGTAGGAAGGATACATCCTAGGACATGATGTTATCAAATGATTGATATGGGACTGATTGGATGATGGGCTACCAATGCGAAGACTTGACCAACTTGTTTACATACTGACTTAGAATTGAGACTTGACTTTTTTGAGTTTTCTCTTTTAACTTGCTAGACTTGTTTCTAAATGTTTCACCAAAGGCTGAGGATGATGATCAATTTATTATGGATGGTGTTATTGCGGGTGCAAGTGAGATGAGATGGATGGATTTTTTCAAATATTTGGATGTTTTTGACATTTTGCAATTTTTTGTGGCTATTTTTGGTACTTTTTGATATTTTCAAATGTTTTGATAATCGATTTTCTAATGTTTTAGGGTTTTCTAAGATTTTGACCAAGAGACTAACCTAAAGAATTATCCAAGGGGCCTCAGGGGCTGATAAACAAATTAGCCTTGCCTATGTTATACACAGAGAGACCACGTAGTTCAACTAACGACTTGACTGATTTACAGATGGAGATATACATGATGAAATGCCATTTTATTATGACAAACTCCTAAAAAACTAACCTAAGTGTCTCGGGGGATGATCAAAGATAAACCTTGCCTACATTCAAGGCTTAGAGACCCATAGTTTGACAAGACGACTTTTTTTTGACTTTTTGATTGACTTTTTGACCTGTTTTGGGATTTTGATATGTTTTGGATGTTTTTGGATTTTCTGATGTTTTGATGTTTTTGGATTTTCTAATATTTAGGACTTTAAGAATATACACGAATCCAATACAATGAGAATATTCCCCCAACGTGATGCAATAGAGTACTTCGATAAAGGCAGGACAAATTGACCTTGAGGATGGGCCGAGTAGTACTAGGAGGGATCATGATACGAAAACAGGACCAAGCTATGGTGTGGATGTGAGTGGATGAGTGATGGATGGAGATCTGGATGTGATGGATGATGCAACACAAGCCATAAAGATCTTGGTGGATGGAAAGTACTTATTTACACAAGGCACCTATTTTCCAAGTTTTCACCAAGGTACTTGTCCAAAGTGCCACCGAAGTGGTTTTCACTAGAGGACGATTTTTTTCTCTCTACTATTTTTGATCATTTTTCTAATTTTTTTGGATTTTTTTGTTGTCACCAAGACACTTGTTTGCCAGGTTTTCGCCATAGTAACCATTTTTTTAGGAGATTTTTTTTTTTTAAAATTTTTTGGTTCTATACCTTGAAAGATTTGGGAATAAATTTTTGTGAGATGAGAGCTATTCATGGGCTCTTGTAGAGGTTCCCCTTTAGGTGTTGATAATTGATATGCCCCTGATTTGTAACTTGCTTTGATGATGAATGGTCCTAGCCAATTGGGTTCAAATTTTCCTTTGCTACTTGGGTTTGGGACATTCTTCTAATTTTATTTTAAGATCAGTTCTCTGACTTGGAAAGTCTTGCTTCTGATTTTATTATTGTAGCTTCGTTTGAGTCTATTTTGATAGACTTGCAAATAATTCAAAGCATCTATACGTCACTCATCTAGTAGCTCCAACTCATTTAGTATTGATATTTGGTACTCTTCATCTATGATGAGGTTTTGCAGTGATATCCTAAGTGATGGGAGCTAGATCTCAATGGGGAGTACTGCTTTTGATCTGTAGACTAGGGAGAAAGGGGTGGTGCCAGTGGGTGTGCGGATGCTGGTTTGATAGGCCCAGAGGGCAGGATTAAGTTGTAAATGAAAGTCACGACCTACAACATTGATTGTTTTCTTGAGGATTTTCAGAATGGTTTTGTTTGTAGCTTCTGCTTTGCTATTGCCTTAGGGATAGTATGGAGTGGAGAAGTGATGTTGGATTTTTAATTTCTCACATAAGTCACAGACCTCCTGATTTTTGAATGCTATCCCATTATCTGAGATAATGGCTTGTGGAACACCATAGCGGAAAATGAGATAGTTCAAGATGAACTTTGAAATATGCTTCCTAGTTATGTACGTCATGGGTATGGCCTCCACCCACTTAGTAAAGTACTATGTTGCAGTTATGATGAATTTTTGGTCGTTAGATGAAGTGGGTGTGATTTTTCCAATGAGATCAAGTCTCCACTATGAAAAGGGCCATGGTGTGATGATAGGATGAAGCTCTTGAGGTTGAGCATGGATGAGGTCCCCATGCTGCTAACATTGTAGACACTCTCTGGCATGATCATGTGCTTCTCTTTCCATTGTGGGCCAATAATACCCCATCCTCAATAGTTTCTTGGCTATGGTAATTCCACTCTAGTGTGAACCACAAATACCATTATGTACTTTGGTTAGAGTTGTTAGTTCCTTCTCAACATTTAAGCAACGCAGTAGGGTTCCTTCTATGCTTCTACAATATAGGGTATCACCTAGGATGACAATTCTAGATGCATTTTTAACAAAGGTTCATTTTAGGTTTGAGGGTAGGTCAGCGGGTATGACTCCTAACGAAGGTATGTGTAAATGTCATGATGCCAAGGATCGCCAAGACCAACAATTTCACAAACATATTCTAATTCTGGTACCTCGAATGTAGGAACGAGAAGCTACTCAATTAGGAATTCATATTTTGGAACATTATGGGGGATGCTGAGCAAGGATCCAATTGTTTCCATGGCATTTGCTTCTCTATTGTTGGTTCGAGGAATCTGCTGAAATGTTATTTCAATGGAGGATTCTTTGAGAGTCTCCACCAATTTCTTTTATGGAGTGAGCTTGTCGTCCTTGGTTTGGTATTCATCATTCACTTGATTTATGATCAATTAGGAGTCTTCGTATACTTTCAGAGCTATAATGTTCCACTGCATTGCTATTCTGAGACCTATGGTTAAAGCCTCATATTCTAGAATGTTATTTGTGTAGGGAAATTCTAGTTTGTATGACCTTGGTATGCAACCCCTTGTGGGGTGATGAAGAAGACACCAAATCTTGATCCATGCTGTGTGTATGAGCCATTGAAGTACAGTTTCCATTGGTTAGCTATGTTGAGATTAAAAATGGATTCATCTAGAAACTCCGAGACAAGAGGGTTCTCTGAATAGATTAGTGCTTTTTTCAATTGATTTGTGATGACTTGGCCCTTGATTGCTTTCCACTCCAAATATTTGATGTCGTATTCTGATAGTATCATCACCCATTTTTCCATTCTTCCTGTGAGCATTGCCTTTGATAGTAGATACTTGAGAGGATCAATTTTGGCGACGAGTTTTATTTTATGTGCCAACATGTAATTTCTAATTTTTTGTGTGCAAAAACTATTGCAAGGCATGCTTTCTCGATGAATGAATAGTTTATCTCATGCCCAACCATTGTCCTGCTGATGTAATATATAGCCCTTTCTATTCCATTTTTGTCATACTGAGCTAAAAGAGCTCTAAGGGATGCTGTTGTTGCTAACATGTATAGAATCAATGATTTTCTTGGGATTGGTGGCATTAAAACTGATAGTGTCAGTAGGTATTCCTTGATTTTTTTGAATGCCTCTTCACATTTGGTATCCCATTTGTACGCTACTCCCTTGTGGAGTAGGTGAGAGTATGGGTTCTGTTTGGCTGCCAGTTGTGCTATGAATCTTCGAATGGATTGTAGTCTTCCTTGGAGACCTCTTAGTTTCTTTAATGTTTTTTAGTGCCTCCATCTCGAGGATTTCTTTTACTTTCATTGGATCCACTTCGATACCCCTCATTGACACTATATATCCTAGGAGCTTTCTTGATTGTACACCAAAGACACACTTATTTGGGTTTAGTCTGACCTTGTACTCCTCCAGTCTATAAAAGATGGCACTTAGGGTTGCTATGTGATATTTTCTCTTTTTGGGCTTAGCTAGAATGTTGTCAACATAGTCTTCAACCATCTTATGAGTCATGTAATAAATATCAATGTCATGGCCCTTTGATATGTTGCTCCTGCATTCTTTAAGCCAAATGGCATCATGTTCGAATAGTATGTCCCCCATGGACAAGTGAAAGTTGTTTTATGTTGGTCCTCTTTAGCTATCATGATCTAATTGTACCCTGAGAATTTGTCCATTATTGACAACATCTCATGTCCCGCTGTCATGTCTACTATCATGTCCATGTTGGGAAGTGGGAAGTCATCTTTTGGACATTCCTTATTCAAATTTGTGAAGTCTGTGCAAATTTTGATGTTCTCGTCGAGTTTTGAAATAGGTACCAAGTTTGACACCCATTCTAGATAATCTATTGGTTAGATAAATCCTCCATCTAATAGCTTTTTTAGCTCCATTTTGACCAATAGGGTGATGGGATGATGCATTTTTCAAAGCTTTTTTTTTTGACAGGATTTGCTTCTAGATACACTGCTAAGTGGTGAACCATGGTCTCTAGATTAAGTCTTGGCATGTCAGCATAACTCCATGCGAATTTTATTTGTCTTTCTCTTAGGAATGCTACTAGGAGCTCTTGCTCTTCTGATAATAGTGATTATGTATAGAATGTGATATGTGGGGTCTCCTCTGTTCCTAGGTTGACCAAATTTCATTTTTCTACCAAGACTGCTAACTTTTCCTAATGAATAGATCTTATAGGAAGATTGAACCCCCATCTTCGGGTGCCTCAGAGATTTTTTCACCATTGGATACATCCTTTTTTTTTACTTTTTTCTAGTCAGAGAGTGCCACAATGTGGTTTTTGCTCAAGGACTTGGATATTATTCTTAATTTCAATTTTGCGACTGAAGGATTCAATTGTTTCCCCTTAATAGGCATGTGTGTCCAACTCTATTAGAAACCCTACTTTGTGATTCCCATCTAGAATGTTATCCCGCAGTCCCTTGAATTCTGAGAGTGCCTCATCATTTTCAAATGTATCAAGAATTGGTGGTCCTCGTTGGTCGTAGTCGATGAGTTGGGGATATACTAGGCAGATCTCATGATTTTGATGGTTTGTTTCAAAAGATAAGGTGCTAATCATGCAAGAGTGGTATCCTCAAATAGCCTAGGTAA
The DNA here is from genome assembly GCA_007258455.2 of Sequoia sempervirens. Lineage (NCBI taxonomy): Eukaryota > Viridiplantae > Streptophyta > Pinopsida > Cupressales > Cupressaceae > Sequoia > Sequoia sempervirens. The sequence goes on along the minus strand of VDFB02358134.1, from coordinate 138,468,225 downwards.
ATTGGTCATGGTATCCTCATCATCACTACTACTACAAACGTTGGTTATATCAAATGTAAAGTTATCTATAACTCTACCTATAGACACTGGTAATTGTAGTTCTATTGGGGTTGGCTGAGGAGGATTATTAACCATTCTAACTGGAGGACTTCAGCCATTTATAGTTATACTCAGAGGGTTACATCCAAGGCCAAGATTTTTTATTGGTCATGTCTCTGGTATGATAGGTACTATGAGCCCATTTCCATTTTTTCCAAGTCTTTGATTTCTGCCGTAGCCTATTGCGAGCATCATTTGTAGACCCTTGCTTTTGTCATCCATTGGTAAGTCTGGTACTAGTCTTTCATCTTGATATAGAATATGAGATGGATCTGCCTCAATAATTTCTCATCGAAGATCTCCCCAACTTGCAAAGGTGGGATAGTTTTAAGGAGACATTTAGGATGTGGAGGCTTCATTTATTTGCAGACATCCCCATGATCTAGTAGATTGTGGTAACTCTCCTACCATGAAAGAATTTTTAGGTATCATGTAGTTTCCACAATTGTTATCTTGGATGATGACCTTGATGTTAGAGATGGTGGGGATGGCGGGACTGGAGGGTGTCTCTATCGCAGAAGTGGACATGAGAGTGGCAGGGTTGATGTATGGTGTGGATGGGCCCTCATCATTTTTTTGTACTTGGGGGATTTTGTAATACTTTGATTCAATATTTTTGCAATATGAGAAAGGTTTAGGATCTCCATGGACAGTAATTTCTTGTCCCTTATGTGTGAATTTCACACATTAGTGGAAAGTTGATGCTACTGCTTTCATTGCATGAATCCATGGGCATCCTAGGAGGATGTTATATGATAAGTCGAGGTCCAAGACCTGACAAGTTGTTTCCATGATGGTAGGTCGTACTTGAATAAGGAGTTGATTGCGCCCTGAGACACTCTTTCTTGATCATCATATGCTCTTATCGTGATATCCTTCCCTTTGTTGATAGAATCTTCTGATATTTTCAATTGCTTGATGAGGCTCAAAGAACAAATATTCAAACCCACACCTCCATCCACCAAGACCCTTTTGATTTTTCTCTTATGTACTATGGATTCCAAGTGAAGTGCACGATTGTGAGATGGTTGAGTGGGGAAATCCTGGTCAGAGAATGTAAGAAGATTAGGCATAATGATCTTTCCGACCATAGCTTGGAATTGTTTTGCATCAAGGTCTGTGGGGACAATGGATGAGGCCAATGCTTCTTCAAGGATTTTCATATGGGAAAATGAGATTTTTAGCAATTCCATGATGGATATTTGCGTTGATGTTCTCTTGAGTTGATCTAGGACATTATAGCCATTAGGAACGGGTCTAGATGTAGGGACTTTGTTTGGCTAGGATGATCTTGTGATGGTAACTTTGTTGCCTCTTGTGGTGACTCCACAATCTTTGACATGGGCACCCTTGATGGTGATAATCATGTAGTTTTCATTTAGGGAGGAGATGACTATTTCATACACATGATTTACGTTTGAGTGGGTGCCTTTCCCTTTATCTTTGCTATTGTTCTTTCCTTTGTTGCCATGATTAGGCATCAGATTCGTGTATATCTTAAGATCCTGATTTCCTGTAGGTTGTTCCACATTTATGATTCTTTTATCGATGAGATCTTGAATTATGTTCTTTAATCTCATGCAACTATTCATGGTATGGCCTTTGATTTTATGGAACTCACAGAGTTGATTCTCATTATACCAAGGAGGTTTCACATCCAGTTCTTGGTAATTCTCAAATGTAGGAGCTTTGATGAGTTTTTCATCTAACAACTTTTTCATTATGTCCTTAAGTGGTTCCCCCAAAGTGGTGTATTTTCTCTTGGAATAACTCTTGTGTCGGGGTGGTCCTCTTTTATCATTGAGATTATTGATTGTTGGATTGTTGTTTGGTTGGTGTGTTGTGTGATGATTATTTTGGTGTTGGATTTGGATTTGTGGTGTGGGTGTATGTTGGCGAGGGGCACTAATGACCACCTTGGCATCAACGACACCATCATTAATAATGTTTTTGTTCCTTGCCGAAGTGTGAAGTTTATCATTGTAATTGGAGGATGGGAAGTTGTATTGTTGTTCGGGGTATGAAGTTGATCCCTCGGGTTGAGTCATGAGGGATCGTTCGATACTGAGTGCCTTGGAGATCAACTGATTGTATGTGGTGATGCCCTGAACCTTGAGTGAAATACCAAGAGGCCATCAAGGTTGGCTATGATAGTGAAAACTTGTTATTCTTTGTGCATGGTCCACTTGCTCCAATTGGCCTTGGATCTCCATCATTGTAAGAATGAAGTGAATGATTCACCCTTTCCTTGTTTCAGAGCTAAGAGTTTTTCTAGACTAACATCCATTGCCATGTTGCATGCATAGTTTTTTATGAATGCATCTATAAATTATTGGAATGTCCTAATACCTAATGGTAGGTGAGAGAACCATTCCATAGCATGGCCTGCCAAACTCCTAGGGAATAGCCACATTAGATAAGTATCCTCATATGTGACTTCCATGCAATGAACCTGGAATTCCTTGATGTGATCTTCAGGGTTTCCCGTCCTACAATATTTGTCAAATTTAGGAATATAAAATCCCTTGGGGAATTCTTTCATTACAAGGCTCCTATCAAATGGATAGGGACACAAGTTGCTTGGTGTTTTTTTTGTTCACCCTAATTGAAGGTCAAGCACTTGTTGCGAGAGCAACCTGATTTGTGTCATTACATCATTTTGTAGATCAGTGGGTGGGATGAAGGTGTTTTAGGGTGTTTCCATGAGGCCATATTGAGTTATTTGTTCTATTTTTATTTTTTTATATTGTAATAAGGCCCATGATACCACCTTTGTGGTGTTATAGGTCTTAGGATGTTGTTCATTTCTCATATATTGTAAAAATTGTCAAAAGTGCAAAATTAGGTATATGAAATGTCATTAAGGTGTTTTGTCAACATACTAATAAAAATGTGGTTGGAAATAGTTGGTTTTTGTTGAAAATGTATAAATAAACCCTCCAAAACTCGAATTGGGGGTTGGAGACATCATTTTTGAAGATTAATGAATGGACCTCAAATTTTGTACATTTTCTGATTTTCACATTGTTTCCAGATTGAAGTTGTGATTTGTACGGCCTGGTATGGACTCAAATAATTGAGTATCATATATGTATGGAAATATATCTATTTCTAGTTTCCAATTATTTTTGGCTCATTCAATTTAATTGAGTTTTGTGGGAGATACGACTATTTTGGTGAAACTACCTATTCTAACAAAATTGTGGAGAATTTACAGTCTAAAAAAATATGATGGTACAGATTGTAAAGTATATATTTTGAATATAAAACCAATTTTATTTTTGTTCTATGTGAATCTACTTCCATTTGCTTCAAGTCTCATCAAATTTCATTAAGATTTGAATAAGTTATGAACATTTTTGTGAGGGAAGGTCTGAACCCTACCTAGGGTATGCAGTTTTGGGAAAAATACAATAACTTTCATTTCCACCATTGGCTCTTCATAAGAATTGGAGGGAACGTCTATAATTATGTTTTCTTAAATATCACTAGATATATTTTCTTCATTATTTTTTTTGTAGAAGTTATTAATGACTGTTCATGGCAATAAATTGTGGGCTGCCATAGTCATGTTTCCAATGTGATATACAATGCCAAATAGCATGTGTTATACAAAGATTGTTTTGGATTATTATTGAAGTTTGTGAGATGTGTTGTGAATCCTTCTAAGTCTACATAAAATTGGAACATCTGACAAACTCCAATAATAATCCAAAACAATCTTTGTATAACACATGCTATTTGGCATTGCATATCACATTGGAAACATATCTATGGCAGCCCACAATTTATTGCCATGAAAAGTCATTGATAACTTCTAGAAAAAAAATAATGAAGAAAATATCTCTAGTGATATTGAAGAAAACATAGTTATAGAATTTTCCTCCAATTATTATGAAGATCCAATGGTGGAAATGAAAGTTATTGTATTTTTTCCCAAAACTGCAAACCCTAGGTAGGGTTCAGACCTTCCCTCACAAAAATGTTCATAACTTATTCAAATCTTAATGAAATTTTATGAGACTTGAAGAAAATGGAAGTAGATTCACATAGAAACAAAATAAAATTGGTTTTATATACAAAATATAGACTTTAAAATCTGTACCATCATATTTTTCAGACTGTAAATTCTGCACAATATTGTTAGAATAGGCAGTTTCACCAAAATAGTCATATCTCCCACAAAACTCAATAAAATTCAATGAGAAAAAAATAATTGGAAACTAGAAATAGAGATATTTCCATCCATATATGATACTCAATTATTTGAGCCCATACCAAGCCGTACAAATCACAACATCAATCTAGAAACAATGTGAAAATAAAAAATTGCACAAAATTTGAGGTTTCCATTCATCAGTCTTCAAAAATGATGTCTCCAACCCCCAATTCGAGTTTTGGAGGGTTTATTTATACATTTTCAACAAAAAAGAACTATTTTAAACCACATTTTGATTAGTATGTTGACAAAACACCTTAATGACATTTCATCTACCTAATTTTAAAGTTTTGACAATTTTTACAATATATGAGAAATGAATGACATTCTAAGACCTATAACACCACAAAGGTGGCCTCGTGGGCCTTATTACAATATAAAAAAAATAAAAATGGAAAAAATAACTCAATATGGCCTCATGGAGGCATGTGATAAAATAGGTGCTCCTACACCAAACTCCTGAGGGCAAAAGAATTCAAGCCCCTTTGAATTGTCTTCTTCCTAGTCTTCCAGTTACGTTGCACGTTGTCCTTTGTCTTTTCAATCAGATTTTGTCCTTTATTCCTTTTTTTCTTCTTATAACTTGTCCTTTCAAGCATCCCTACAGCTTGGAAGTCCCAAAACTCTATCATATAATCAAACATTTCACTTTGTCCTTCATAACCTGCACATACATTGTCCAATGAAAAATTAGAAACACAATATAGAGACCTTGAGATCTCCTCCTTGTCTTCTTGTACTTCAAATTCCTCTTCACCCATAACCAACTTATCCAATATTGACACCAATTCACTTGCAACCTCAATTTTCTTATTTTCTTCTACCTTGATGAGTTCTTCTTCCTCTTGTTTGACTTGTCCATCGCCAACCTTACTATTCCATTCTTCTTCAATGGCTACATATTGTGCCTATAAATCTTCTTCTTCATCTTTGACTAAATTTTCTGCCTTATTTTGTTTTCTTTTCTTCTTAATAATCTTATTTAGAGGACATCTTAACCTCTTTTACATTGGTATATTGCAAATCCTTAGTGATTTCTTAAGAATTTGGTGTTCTTTGTCTAATCTTTCCAACCTTTGGCTTATCTCTTCCATGGCTTTGTCAAACTCTAATTGTCTTGCCTTCTTTCTCTCCATCTTTCTCAACTCCTTTTCCTCTCTTTCCTTCTCCCTTCATGAATCCTCAACCTGCAAAAATATTTCCAATATTCTCAAAAAATCCATCTCCACAAGCAAGTCTCTCCTTACTTCCACTTCACTTTGCCACACCTAGGCAATCAGGTTCCTTCCTCAACCTGCACAATGCACAAACATAAACACCAACACAAAACCAACAAAATTCACCATCCCATACCTTTTCTAGGATCTGATACCAATTTTATGTAGAGCTAGAAGGATTCAAAACACATCTCACAAACTTCAATAATAATCCAAAACAATCTTTGTATAACACATGCTATTTGGCATTGTATATCACATTGGAAACATAACTATGGAAGCCGACAATTTATTGCCATGAACAGTCATTAATAACTTATAAAAAATAAATAATGAAGAAAATATCTCCAGTGAGATTGAAGAAAACATAGTTATAGAATTTTCCTCCAATTCTTATGAAGATCCAATGGTGTAAATGTAAGTTATTGTATTTTTCCCAAAACTGCAAACCCTAGGTAGGGTTTAGACCTTCCCTCACAAAAATGTTCATAACTTATTCAAATATTAATGAAATTCGACGATACTTGAAGAAAATGGAAGTAGATTCACATAGAAACAAAATACAATTGGTTTTAGATTCAAAATATAGACTTTACAATCTGTACCATCATATTTTTCAGATTTTAAATTCTGCACAATATTGTTAGAATAGGCAGTTTCACCAAAATAGTCATATCTCCCACAAAACTCAATAGAATTAAATGAGACAAAAATAATTGGAAACTAGAAATAGAGATATTTCTATCCATATATGACACTCAATTATTTGAGTCCATACCAGTCCATACAAATCACAAATTCAATCTGGAAACAATGTGAAAATTAGAAAATGCACAAAATTTGAGGTTTCCATTCATCAATCTTCAAAAATGATGTCTCCAACCCCCAATTCAAGTTTTGGAGGGTTTATTTATAAATTTTCAACAAAAACCAACTATTTTGAACCACATTTTGATTAGTATGTTGACAAAACACCTTAATGACATTTCATCTACCTAATTTTGCGCTTTTGACAATTTTTACAATATATGAGAAATGAACAACATCCTAAGACCTATAACACCACAAAGGTGGTATCGTGGGCCTTATTACAATATAAAAACATAAAAAATGGAACAAATAAATCAATATGGCCTCATGGAGGCATGTGATCAAATAGGTGCTCCTGCACCAGTTAGATGATGGGTTGTTTGATGTGTTTTTCGATGGTATATGTATGTTCTACTAAGTGAGGTAGGCTTCCACCTGCTATTGTATGAACAATGATTTTTGTTGATATTGTTGTTGTTGTGCTAAGATTTGTGCTTTCTATTGCGCTTGATGTTGTGCTTGTTGTTGTTCCAACAATACTTGTTGTTAGGCTACCAATTGGGCTACTTCTTGCTGCTCTTGATATTACTTTATTGCTTGCTGATATGCTTGCAATTGTGTTGCTTGTCTTTGTGCAAGAAGTTGTGCTTCGGATTGTGCATGTTGTGCTTGATATTGGGTGTTTTTCTAAGCTTGAGCTTGTGCTTGTGCTGCTTGTGCATGGGCTTGTGCTTGTGTTGCTTGTTGTTGTAATAGAGTTTTTGCTTGAGCAGCCTTTTGTGCTTGCAATGTGGCTTGGGCTACTTGGGTGGATTGCGTAGCTTGAGCAGCTTGTTGTTGTTGTTGTTGCAATAATGCTTAGGATTTTTGCTCTTGTAATGCGGCTTGGGATACTTGGGAAGCTTGTGCAGCTTGAGCGGATTGTTGAGCAGCTAGTTGTATGAATTTTTGTCTTTTTACTTTTTGGAATAGCCTTTGAAAAGTAGCTTGCAATGCCATGTTGTATTGGCCTGATGTGGTGGAAGTTGGTGGTGGTGGGGGTGGCAGATTTGGAATGGTGTTTATGAAGGTGGTGAGTGTTGATGTCATGTTAGTGTTTTGAGGGATGGATGGTGGTGTTGATGTGGTGGTTGGTCATTGAGAGACCATGCTTTGCGATGTTAGGGGGGTGTTTGATGATGTTAGAATTGCTTCTGCATTTGTTGTCTGTTGTTGTGATGTTAGGATGTTGATTTGATTGATACTTGGTAAAGGAGGAATCCCTAAACCAAGGAGTGGTGTGGATGATGATGGTAATGGTGGAAGGGGTGGAAATGTAAGGGGTGTGAGTTGTGAAAATGTTGTGCATTGAAGATGCCCCCCTGGTTCGAGCATGTCTCCTTCCTCTTGCGAATTTATGAGGAGAGGAGTTTGAGGTATTGCGCGGAAAAATGTTGATGATGGATCATGATGGAAAGTGAGAGGAACATTCTTATGTAATGGGTTTTCAAGTATGTTTTGTTCCAAGGTGGTGTTTGCATCCAAGTTTTTATTATTAACAAGGGGGTGTGCTTGAATAGCATTGAGAAATGCATTTCCCTTATTAATGTTAGGTTGGGTTGGAGCAAACGATGTCATGATTTGTGGAATGATTTGAGTGATATTTTGGGATGGGGGTGTGGATGAGATGGGGATGGTGGATGGGATTGGAGGAAAAGATGTCTCCACTATGGTACTCATGTAAAAATTCGAAGGAAATTTTGCCCCTTGCTTTGCTAGTTCAAGAATGTATAATGAAGGGTTAAGCCTCATCATGCTATTGACAATCTTATGGTTTTCTAGATCGTGAAGCATTTCAGTTATGTCATTGTGAGACATCCCAAAGGTGAGCTCTTCTCCTTGGGATTCTTCTTATGGGTTTTGAGATGATGTTGGAAGGTTAACTATGAGATTTCCATACCCAATGGGATTCATTTCAGGAGTGGTTTGACTTAAGTCACTTCTAGTAGATGTTTCTTTGTTGGATTCCATGTTCCTCTTGTGTAAAGTTCTAGTTTGCACCATAAAATAGGGATCAATTGTTAAGAATACAAAAGATGAATTCTTTAATTCTTTTCGATTGATCTAACTTTAGGTATAAAAGAGAACTTTTAGGGTAATTTAAGGATCAAAGGGTGATAATGATATGAATGTAAGATGGATGTTTGATGGATGAGTGGAACTCTTGCAAGAATCTTGAAGGGAAATGTTAAACTTTAGGACTTGATATAGGATTGATTTGTTTCATATTCAGATTTTGGTGGACTCATAAACTCTAAGAGGTTGGATGTTGTCCTAGAGTTAAATCATTCACAAGATGATAATTTGTCTAGGTGTGAGAAGAAGGATTCATCTAAACACTCCTATCCAAACAAGATGATTTTGATAATGAACTCCTAAATCCAAAGATTTTGGATGTTATCAATGGATAAATTTGTTCACAAGTTTGATAATTTGATCAAATATGTGAAGGATACATTAACACACGTTCAATCAAACAAGGTGATTTTGGATTGATTTCAAATTTTTTGCAAAAAATTTAACATAAAGGATTTTTTCAATATTTTTGAAGAGTTGTTGATGAGATGATTTTGGGTTTTTGATGTTCAAAGATGGATGAAGTTTTGATTTTGATCCTAGGATGTACCTAAAAAGACACTTGTTTACTTAGACCTCGGTATTAAAGAACAAGCTTTTCTATAAACAATATGTTCAAACTCTCTAAAAATATTTGGGTTTTGGTAGTAATAGAATGAATACGAACCGGGATTGCCTCTTGAAGCCTTCCTATAAAAGTTAAAAAGCAGTCTTTGTCTAAATTCGTATAGTATTGAAAGACGCTTTTGATGGGCTTTCAGACTAAGGGCTATCACCTTTTATTTCTTGATCTTGATTTTGTGTGAAATCATTGGAGACACATGTGTGGGGTCCAATTGTCTTTAATCTTTTCTTAATGACTTTTTTTTTACCACAAACACTTCTTGATTAGGTTTTCATACTACATGTCCAATGTCTCAACTTCTTCTCATTTCACAAGGTATATTATGCAAAACTTTGATGAAAGTGAGGTAAGGGTTACCTATTGTTTAACTTTAGTGGGAAAACTGAGATGTAAATTCAAGTGCTTAGAAACCTCTAAGGATGTAATCCCAAGGGAAAGCAATAACATGAGAATTTGGTCAATGTTATTTTCTTCCTAAAGGGTTTGAAATTTTGAGGATCATGTTAAATGTTTGTTTCCAAATGTTTTCGAACAAGCAAAGCATTTTGTAACCAAGAAAAATTACAATCCTATGGATATGAAAGACATTATTTGTTGAGTCACCACTTGGACAAGTCTAGCTACGCTTATCTTAAGTGAATGGTTAGATGCTTGACCCCACTGGCTCCCCTCCAAGACACTCGCTTATACAGGGCAGCCAAGAATCAACACCCATGAAACGCCAATGACATGTTTTCCATTTCTACTAAAGACCGTAAAAGTGTGGGGCAGCTTCAGAATGACCATTCTTGCACCAACAAATAGATCAAGGATTTTGGAAATTCTAGAACATGGGTTTTAATAAGGACTTTCCATTCGTGGAGATTGACCCATATAGCGAGAGTCCCCTTTCGGATCCATCTCATCAGAATCAACCTCGTGATATTGGCATTTCTTCCAATACCCACATTTATATCTAGTCTGGAAATACTTTCGGGTTCAAAGTGTTACTAGTTGAGTCGTTCCCTTGGGTGAGTACTTTTTCCCCAAGGCAGGCCCTCTACGATAAACAAAAGCGAGTAATTACAATATTTGTAACTCGATCAATCTTTTTTCGCAACACAAAGTGAGATAATGTACACAATAATTCTCTACTCACACTTGCACAATGTCTTGTTCAATTTTTAAACCCAAAACGAAGTGTGGGGGAAATTAATTACACAATTTAATGTCGCCAAAAGCCTTTTGATTCTCAAGATCATCATGAGGCATGAGATAAGTGCATACATCTTTTGATGATATTACTTTGTGTAAATAATTACAAAAAAATAAAGATACACATTCATTTTATGCTTCAAAGCAATGATTTGATTGTTCAATGTGTTAATCTCAAATGAAATCTAGTTAATGTTGCCTAAACTTCATTTTAACCTCTTTGCAATGAAATTTGAAAGCCTAGCCAATGTTCATTTTAAAGCCCAAAACCAAAAGTGAGTTAGCCTAAAACAAAAAATTAAGGCATGTGATGGAAGCTCAAAGCATTTAAAAATGCTTTTGGGTTTCAAGTTTGATTTCTCAAATTCTTAACTTTGATCTTGCATTTGTTTTTGCTCAACTCCAATGCTTGATTCCAATGTTGATTTCACCTTTTTCCATTTTCCTGTCAATATCACAAATAAGAGTTAAAAATTAAGGCATGCCAACTTTAGGAGGAAATCTTCTTAAAGAGAGGAAAAATAAAATTGCATTGACATTCATTATTGACTTTTTATTATTTTATTTATTCATTTATTAAAGAACTTAATAAATTCATATAAATAATAAAATAATAATGTTAGAATCCAAGATCACCTGCATGCAAGATGGATACCTGTCACATGCAAAAGATATGAAAAACCAAAAGGATGTTCTGTAAACCTCTAAGTAAAAATGCATTAAGAGAATCTGTTATTACAAAGTGATCAATCCTTATGAAGGAGATCAAGAAACCCTAAATAAAACCCTAGTGTGCACACTTAATAATTAATAATTAATTAATTATTAATGTGCCTAAGTTTAGCTTAAGTAATAAAGAGGAATAAGTGACTTAATTAATTAATCAATGTGATGTAATTAATTAAGCATAATAACTTATCACTCTAACACCCCCCTTAAGATGAACTTAGGAATAAGCTAAAACACTAGAATAAGATGCATGTAAGCAAAGATGGGTCCCGAAAACTAGGCCTGATCAGGTACCCATTTAAAAATGCAATAAGGAGTAAGAGAAGGAAAAACCCAGTGGGACAAAACCCCCCTTACAATGAGATAACATGTTGCAAAGAAGCACTGGAAGAACTCTGTAGAGTAACACTAGAACTTGATATAGGCAAGCAAGGAAATATTCTTCTATATACTACTAAAACCGGATGAGAGTCACTGATTGACTCAAGGAATAATGATAAAGCAATAAAAAACTTGATGCCACGGAACACTCAAAAAATCCAAATTGGAACAACTCTAGAATCTATGAAGCAGCAAGCAATTATTGAATGATGTATTACTGAAAATGAAGTGCAAAGATGTAAGATGCACTCTCCCAACTCCCAAAACTTCTAAGTAATCAACAAACAACCCATCAGGCTAAATATGGACTAATTGATAAACCTAGGATAGATACATAAAAAGTGCATGGATAGCAACCTAGAGCTCCTCAATACCTTTCTGATGCTTCAAACGAGGTGAAAAATGCAGATCGTGGCAAAAAGTTATGAGCTCAGAAGCATAAAAATTACATCTGACTTCAAACAGAAATAAATGAAGGAAAATAGTAAAATACTAAAAAATAAATAGCACTACTGGAAAGTGCTCGGAACCAGCTTTCCGGCGATATCTCATTTTCCCGATTTCGATACCGTATACCCAAGTTATAGCCAAAAGAAAAAAAAACTACTCTTTTAGAAAAAACTAGGGTTAGGAAAGGCAAAGAGGGGCCGATCGTATGGATGACGTCATCATCACGTCAGAGAAACATGAGCAAAAATTTGATGGCCATCTGGCCGTCAGCGCAAAAAATCACCCCCCCTCCAAAAAAATTTTGGCCCTTGGTCCTGCATATGATCGCGGGCTGGTGCTGGAAGGGTTTGGTCGGTGGCTGAGGGCGAAGCCCTTGGTCCCCATATGACCGCACTCGAGGAGATGAGAGCCCTCAGGGGCTGGCAGACGACTGGTGGTCTCGGCAGGGCTGAGCGGGGGCCCGTGGTCCTCTATAGGACCTTGGCCTGGTCGAAGGGCCCGGTGGGGGCTGAAAACACCGAGCGGCTGGCGGGTGGAGGAGCCTGGCGGCAGTGGCGGGCCGTTGGCCACCCGGTGGCCATTGGGCGGTGATGGCTTTTTGCACTGTGAGTGCCACATAGATTCCAAAAAAAAATGTTTTTTAATTTTTTTTATTGAAAATCTTGCCTCAGAATGCATCCAGGGAAGGCCGTACGGCTCCCAGACAATTTTTTTTGCCTCCCAGACCAACTTCACCAAAATTGACAATTTGACAGGCATTTATAGGGTTTTGGGACGCTGTGAATGTGATGGCGACGTCCGTTTGAGCCCATAGTGTCCCAAAAAAAATGGCTACCCCCAGATTTTGCAAAAAAGATGCCTGTGGAAACCTTTGCACTTGAAACTCACTGAAAATCCATATCTTCAGATCACGAATAGGCAGCTGTAGGTCTGGAGCTCTGATACCATGTTAGAATCCAAGATCACTTGCATGCAAGATGGATACCTATCACATGCAAAAGATATGAAAAACCGAAAAGATGTTCTATAAACCTCTCAGTAAAAATGCATTAAGAGAATCTGTTATTACAAAGTGATCAATCCTTATGAAGGATATCAAGAAACCCTAAATGAAACCCTAGTGTGCACACTTAATAATTAATAATTAATTAATTATTAATGTGCCTAAGTTTAGCTTAAGTAATAAAGAGGAATAAGTGACTTAATTAATTAATCAATGTGATGTAATTAATTAAGCATAATAACTTATTACTCTAACAAATAACTCAATAATGAATGTCAATGTGTTTTTGATTTGCACCTTCTTTCATATTCATGATGAAATTGACAGCCAACCTTAAAATATTTACCCTTTTGATCAAAATGGATGATCTCATGAGAAGATATGACCAACGATTTAAGTATATAACAATGGTTTTCAAAAACAATGGTATTCAAAATCAATAAGCCAATAGCTTGATATGCATATAAGTCAAATAGATGATAATAAGCATGAAAAAGGAAGACTGGCTGAAAAAGTCTTCGAGTTGATCGTAATTAGCAAGAACATTAAAGACAACCAATACGGATATTCAAAACAAAGTATTGACATATCCAAAATATTTGGTAAGTACCATAGCACAAAAGTCAAAAAATCAATCAGGGAATTTAAAAAAGAATCACACAAATCACAACACAAATAATGATAGGAAAAAATCTAATGTACATTGTGTATTTTAAAGACTACGCCATAAATGCACCCAACACACAAATGGAAAAAAGTGGCGTATGGATTGAAAAACACTAGCAACTTTTACCCACTTTGTAAAATCATAAGATCTTTTCTACTTCTCAAATTAATTTGGCAGATACCCCATGATACTGTTGAGGTTAGTGGTAATGGCAATGAATTCTCTTGCCTTGATCACATAATTCTCTAGCCTAGGAAATGATGCGATAGTAAGGTGGAGTTAATATGCTTTCAGGAGGAGACTAATACGTCAACCAAAGTTGTATGGACTACAACTGCAAAGACTGGTGAACATTTATTTCATTTTTTGACTACCCATTACCTGTTGGCATTAAGCTACAATAGACAAAGTCCAACATGCAAGGATCAACTTATAATGAACATATAATTTCACCAAATGGTCATTCTAACTCGACAAAAAAAAATACGTACTTAGAAATACTCCATCCCAACAAAACAAGGGTTGTTATCATAAAGACTACAAAGTTGCACTCATGAAATTTGAATTTTTGTTCTATTGTTTCTTTCTTCACATGGGATTCAAAGTGCAAAGGGTAGCAATGGGGCGCAACACAACTTTCTCCTATGATATTGTTAATAGACGTTGATAATATGTGTTTTGATATGGCCATTAATATGGATGTAGGAAACCCTTTTTTTTAGAATGTCCCCCAAATACATAATAAATGACTGTAGAATATTTCAACTACAATATCTCTCCAAAAAATAGTGATAGAATGATTAGCAGTTGTTTTAATACAAAATCATTTGTAATATGCATCACATGGTGAAACCATTTGAAACCAATAGAAAAATAACTTTATGTTGCTTCATCTTTTAGTATACTTCCATCACCATTTCATTCAACAAAGAGAAAAAAAATGATGGCCACTCACAAAAGCAACAAAAATAAGCAAAAGGGGATACACACTGCAAGAGTTCAAAGTACCGAAAGTCAAAGCAGAATTAATGAAGTGCAATTTGTAGACATAAGATCATATCAATAATATACATAATAATGGTAGGGTGAGAGAGGCCATCAATGGGGTGATGTACACACATCATGTGGAACAATAGGTGCAGCCTATGTAGTAGGATTATGTTTCTGTTGTGCCCCTTGAGAAGATGGTGTCGTATCTCACATCACTGGATATGATGTTTGGCTAGGTGGCATTTATTTTCTTTAAATCATATTTATTTCCCTTCCATTAACAGCTGATAACGTTGCAGTTGAGTTTCTCAAGTGGATTAAAAGGTTTGTTGTCTGGACACACACCAGAAGAGTACCTAGCTAAAGACAGCTGGAGACAACTAGATAGAATGAACTCTTTTAAATAGATAAGATAGAATGTAAGTTACCAAAAGGTCATTTAATCTTAGCTTAGATCTTTGTTGGGCACCCACCCCTTTATTTTGAATATGGGGCATGATTTGAGATGGAAATGAAGTCTATAAGATACAGTGGCAGCGGTATGTTATGAGGATATGGTGACTATTGATATTGATGGAGTGCAAATGGAAATCACAAGCTAAAAGTAATATCATATACACCTTGTTTTGAGAGCATTTCTAGTAATGGAGGAATAGGTATAAATCAGCCAGTGAGGGGATACCTTTAGAAAAGGTTGCAGCTAGCATAAGTAATAGACCATGGAAAAATACATACAAAAGGTAGTAACAGATTACATCAAGATAACCTTCCAAGTTTTATGCATTTTAGATCAATGTTAGAACATAAATATGATAGACCAATAATAGACTGTAAATATGGGTGGTGCTACTAACAACTTAGATATTTATTGCCTATCAATTAGAGGATATAGATATCTAACATCCAAACTATCTAAAACATTATGGAGAAAATTTTGATAGCAGTACAACCCTCCTTCTTGCACCAATATGAAGCACCCCTAAATCTGCAAATGAACCATCTCTAACACTCATTAGTGGGGTTAGTTTACACACATGCAAATCTATGAATACCTCTATGGAATAATATGTCAATGCTCAAGAAATGCAACATACAACAAGGATTAAAAGACATTAAAAAACATGACATATACCTATTCCATATTGGATTGGTGTCAATTGTGCCAATGACCCTTTCCCAATCCTTGTTAAAACGCAAATGATGCAATGCAATGGTGATGGGAAAAATTAGTTCTCAGTTTAAGAGAGTAACTTTGCACGAGATTGTAGATGGGTTGATGAAGAATAAGCCTTTCATTTATATATTTTCAAATTGGAAAAGAGCTCAAAATAGAGCAATGTGGGATAATGATTTGGCCAATGAGATGAAGCCACTTGTCACATTATGATAGGTTGAGGAATGTGCAAGTTTTGGCCAATGTGCCAAATAGGGGGAGATTCAAATTTGAAATTGAGAGTTAATGTTGAGAGGGGGACATGAAAGGGAGAAGTTATTGCCATGTTGGAAGGGACAAGTCAACTTGTCTTCATATTCAAACTTGAGGAAATATTCCATTTTTATGCCAAGTTGAAAGAAAATGATGAATTTATAAATGAATTAAAATGCTTTATTGGCTCAAGTGGGAAAAGCTAGAGGATGTGATGGGTGGTTAGGTTAGCTTAACAAGGATTAGATTAGCTTAGGTGATGATTAAGATGATTTGACCCATTGAATTTGAATATTTTGATTTATTTAAATCAAGAGGGAGAAATATGAATTTTGAGATATAATTAAATAAAGTCTTGATTTATTTAATCAAAGAGGGAATGATAGAGTCAAATTAAATAAAGTTAATTTATTCAATTTAAGTGGATAATCCTTAGAGATTGAACCTAATTTTCCTAATGAATTGATTTAATGAACTTGATTAAGTTTATGAGTGGATAAATATGAACTTGGTTTACTTGATGAATGGACCTAATTAAATGCATGATGCTAATTTTGCATGTCTACAATTGGTATCAGAAGTTAGTCTAGGGAATTATGTATTGGAAGCCCCTATTTTAGAGTTAGATACAGAGGAAATTTTTATGTTGCAAAGTACACCAGTTGAGCTCACATCAGAATCCAACATTACTGGGGCATTAGTTGAGACAGCAAAGGAAGGTGATGACCAAGAAGATTGTCAACTTAGCTTGTTGGATAATTTTCAAGAGTTCATTCAGAAATCCATAGACGATACTATTCAATTGGGTAGAGATATGAATTTTGAGGAGGTACTTCTTCCAAATTTGTGTAGAGTCCACCATGCTTCTCACTCAGAACTAGAATGTTGCCTATGCAAGAGAACAATAGAGAAAATACAGAGATTTATCAATCCATCCCCAACTATCAAGATAAACATACAAAGAGTTCAAGATGATCCTAAAAGCAAAAGCTCAATGCATCATGAAGAACCACCTAGTAGTAGCAGAAAAAAAGAAAAAACAAAAGGAACTAGAGCTACTAGTTGTTGGACACTTAGATTCGATGGACCCAAATCAGAGCAAGTTGCTAGAGTTGGATTTAAGCTGATTAGTCCTAAAGGTAAAACCTTCTTTGCTGCTCATAGAATCCAATTTCATTGTACTAATAATGTAGTTGAATATGAGGCTTTGATTCATGAGTTGTTGATGGAGCTAAGAAAGAAGGTTAAGATTCTACAAGTATTTGGAAATTTAGAATTAGTGGTCAGGAAAGTTAGGAAATAGTAATCATGCCATGATAGAAGAATTACTAATTATAGACATAGAGTATGGGATCTTATCGAGGGGTTTGACACTTTCAACATTTAGTTGATACCGCATAGCAAGAACCAAACTACATATTCTTTAGCTTAGGTGACTAGCACATTACAACCCTTGTCACTTTCAGGATTGAAGAAGTTTATTGTAGATCTCACTCTAGCACCATCAGTGCTTGACAACATAACTAATTTTCAAGTGTTTGAAGATGATAAGCATATTCTTGATTTTATTAAAAGTTATGATGTGTTTACCTCTTAGATAATTGATGAAGCAAAGCCTCAAGAAGCAGAGATGAACCTAGACGGGGTCATCAATATGAATACCAACACTATTCCAAGAGGAATGGTGCAATTGGAGAGAATTTTTTATCTGGATAGGGTAAGAGATCAAGAACAACAAGCTAAGAAGGATTCCATTAGTAGTCAGTGTGATACATACAACATGGGGACTCCAGACAATGTTAAGAATGTCTTTATTGGAAAAGCATGCACTCTAGAGGAAAAGAGAGGAATTGTTGATGCACTACATACATATTAGGATGTAATAGCTTGGAGTTATGACGACTTGAAGACATATGACGTGTCAATTATTACACACACCATCCCTCTCAAGCTAGGTGCTAAACCTTTCAGACAAAGACAAAGACCCATCAATGCTTTGTTGGAACCCATCATTCAAAAGGAGGTATAGAAGTTACTAATTGCTTGTATCATATTTCCGGTTAGACATTCAACTTGGGTGGCTAATTTGGTCCCAGTAAGAAAGAAGAATGGATAAATCAAGCTTTCTGTTGATTTTAGAAATCTCAATTGAGCATCAGAAAAGGATAACTACCCAGTCCCATCACTAGATGAGGTGCTACGGATTGTTAACGGATCCCAAATGATTTCTTTTCTAGATGGATACTCTGGATACAACTAGGTCATGGTGCAATATGAGGATAGGCAAATAACTACATTCACTACTAAATGGGAAACTTTTTCTTACAAAAGAATACCTTTTGGGCCAATGAATGTTGGAGAAACTTTCCAAAGGGCCATGGATATTGCTTTCAAGGACAATATTGGTAAGTGCATCATTATTTATATGGATG
Source organism: Sequoia sempervirens (assembly GCA_007258455.2). NCBI lineage: Eukaryota > Viridiplantae > Streptophyta > Pinopsida > Cupressales > Cupressaceae > Sequoia > Sequoia sempervirens. The sequence goes on along the minus strand of VDFB02358134.1, from coordinate 138,449,868 downwards.
ATCTTATAGTATTTTCCAAGAAATGAGGAGATCATATTGTAGACTTGTGCAAGGTATTCCACAGGTGTAAGGAATTTGGAATTTCACTTAATCCCAAGAAATGTATCTTTGGAGACACTAAGGGAAAGCTGTTAGGACATGTTCTCTCAGAAAAGGGTATATCTATTGACCCTGAATGAGTGGAGGCCATACTTAAGATTCAACCCCTACAAGTAAAAAATAAATGAAGTCATTCTTTGGAAAAATAACTTTTTCCAACTAGGTCATGATGCAATATGAGGATAGGCAAATAATTGCATTCACTACTAAATGGGAAACTTTTTCTTACAAAAGAATACCTTTTGGGCCAATGAATGTTGGAGAAACTTTCCAAAGGGCCATGGATATTGCTTTCGAGGACAATATTGGTAAGTGCATCATTATTTATATGGATGATCTTATAGTATTTTCCAAGAAATGAGGAGATCATATTGTATACTTGTGCAAGGTATTCCAAAGGTGTCAGGAATTTGGAATTTCACTTAATCCCAAGAAATGTATCTTTGGAGACACTAAGGGAAAGCTGTTAGGACATGTTCTCTCAGAAAAGGGTATTTCTATTGACCCTGAATGAGTGGAGGCCATACTTAAGATTCAACCCCTACAAGTAAAAAAAAAATGAAGTCATTCTTTGGAAAAATAACTTTTTCAAGAATTTTATCACTCGATTTATAGAAATAGTTAAACCCTTGAATGCAATATTGAAGCAAGATCCAAAGGTTGAGTGGAGTGTAGAAGCAAAAGAAGCTTTTGCAAAAATTAAGAGGGAAATAGTTGATGCCCAAGTGTTGGTAAGTCCTTACTACTCCAAACCCTTTTATATATATTCTTTTGCATTACATCATTCCTGTGCTAAAATGTTATCCAAAAATATGACCAAGGAAATGAGCATCATATAGCATTCATGAGTGCTCCTTTAAAAGATGTAGAATTGACGTATCCTAATGTAGAAAAGTAGGGTTATGCTTTGGTCAGGGCTGCAATGAAATTCAATATTACATCTTGAGAAATAAGGTCTTTGCAATAGTGCCTAATCCTGTGGTTAAGCTTCTACAGATGTAAAATGAATTGGGAGAACAGAAAGCTAAGTGGGTTACATTATTACAAGAATACAATACCGAGATACAACCTATGAAACTAGTAAGAGGACAAGAATTAAATAATAAAATGGCCAAAATGGGTCTTGATCTTACATCCCAACACTATCACCTCTAGGATGTTTCCCCAACGGAGTGGTATGATGATATTATTTACTATTTGTTAGATCAATTATGTCTTGATCATCTTAATGCAGTGCAACAAAAAATATTTGCATCTAAAAAGTGAGAAATTCATGCTAAAAGGTGTCATTTTATACAAGAAGAATCATGAAGGCATTTATCTCCATTGCCTAAGAAAAGAGGAAGCTAAAAGAGTGATGATTGAATTCCATGATAGGTATGGCACATGCCATGGTTTTGCACCATCTATTGTAAATCATATCTTGAGAGCAGGCTATTACTAGCCCACTTTGTTCAAAGATGCCGACAACCATGTTATGACCTACCATGCATGTCAAATTGTAGCTAGTAAGGAGAAGTATAGATCCCTTCCACTTCAACTAGTTATAGAGGTAAAACCATTTGCGTAATGGGGTTTAGAATTCATTGGTCTAATCAACCCACCTTCCTCAATAGGCCACATGTGCATTCTCACCGTAATTGGTTACTTTACTAGATGAACTAAATCTCTTTCTTGTAAACAATGCACTTTTGAGGTGGTAATCAATTTTCTAGAATCAGGTATTATCAATTGCTTTGGTTGCCCATTTACTTTGGTCTATGATAATGGTCTTGCATTTGCATCATTAAATTTTTCTAGCTGGGCTTTTGACCATGGAATCATTGTTAAGTTTTCCTTTAATTACTACCCACAAGGAAACAATCTGGTTGAGTCCTCAAACAAGAATATTTTAATAGTCATTCATAAATTGTTAAAGAGGAACCCCAAAGATTTGCATACCTAGCTTAGATTTTCTCTTTGGGAAGATCACACTAGGCATAAGGCCTCTCTAGGAACCTATCCCTATCACCTTATGTATGGTCTACAACTAGTATTCCTGATTCAATTGAAAATCCCTACTTTTCAATTTATTAACAATTACTCTGATGAAGGGGATAAGCATGAAGCTTGCTTGGCTGAACTTCTACACCTTGAGGAAAAAAGGGATGAAGCCTTAGAAAATTTTTCTAAACATCAGGGTGTTGTCAAGAGATGGTTTGATAGGAGAGCAAAGGTGAAACCCTTTAGAATCTCTTACTTGGTTCTCCATTGGGATAAGCCACATGATAAAAAAGGGGAACATGGAAAATTTTATAAGCTTTGGCTAGGCTCCTACCAGATTTGAGAGTTACTGGGATGCAATGCTTTTCTTCTGAAAACTCTCACTGGAGAGGATGCCCCATTTCCTATCAATGGGTAGTACTTGAAGTGTTACTTCCAATCCTAAGATGCTTGAAACTTTTTTCTTGTAAATAGTTAGGTTAGGTTTCCTTTTTCTTTGCTTCATTTTGGTTTATTTTCCACTTTTGATTAGTTTAGGTTTGCTTTGGTTTAGGTTAGTTTTTGTTTTTTTTTGCTTTGGGTTTTTGGTTCCACTATTTTCTTCTAGGTTTATTGCACCTGCACAACAATCATTCCATTATTAGGGATTGTTCCAATTATTTCTTTTACAAAATCTAATCATCCTTCCAGAGTTAGTTTATATAAATCCTTTACTTGGTGTCATGTGTGCTAATTCTTGAAATGGATAAATCTTTGGACTAAGTTAAATCTAGAATGTGCTTATATCTTACACTTATAAACACATATTAAGAATTCCAAAGTTGTTAAGGTTCCTTATGAGTTCTAGTCAAGTGAAAAATCTTATTTATGCTTCAACGTCACTATGGTTCTCAACCTTGAGTGTGAGCTTCATTGCTTACAAGGTGAAAGGGAAATTTTAAATATCTTAAAAGAATATCAAGAAAGAAAAGAGAAAATAATATTGCAAATAAAAAGTGAATAATCACCTCATTAGGATTATCCAAGTAACTCTATTGAGGCTATGGATGCATAGCTAGTAGTAGAGCTATGCTCATGAGGGCCACAATGATAACCTTGTTAGGGCTATCGATGCCTGACTAGCAGTGAGACTCTATCCAAGATGCTTTTGGAGGTCCAATAGAGCTTTGGAAATCAAGAATAATGCATGGATATTGAAATCCAAGCAATACTACTCAAAATTTCCCAAGTAGCTACACAAGATTGACTTTAAGCAAGAATATCATGATATCATAACTCTTTTGGGCAGATTCATGGGAGTGGAGGAGGCACACATATTCCAAATTTGGATCTTCCATCCCATTACATAGATTGTGGCTAATAAACATTATCACTAGGAAAGGATCATAAGCAATAATATGGATGCCCAATTGAGGAGTGTGCAAGAAACTATCGGGTTTACTATGACCTCCTATCTTTTTTATATGTTGGCACACAATACCAAATACAAGGGTGTCAGTTGCAAAGGAACCCTAGGGTAGAATAAGATATGGGATGTGTACCCATAGTTGTAACACAAAACATCTAACTACAAAAGGGATAATGATTCTTTCTTCTTGTATATTCCCATATTGCTATAGGATGTTCTTCATGTCAGGGTTTATGTTGATGCCATTGACCTAATCAAGCAATATGGCCAATGGTTCATCCAATTCCAAAGGTTTACATACATTTGTGTGCAAGGATCTCCAGTTGTCCCTCTCAGACTACCTCGATATCCCACCAATAAGCTCCTAATGATAGAATTGACCAGAAAAATGGTAGGCTTCAAAGAGGTCCTACAAAAGGTAGTATAAAGAAGAAGGAATTGGGATTAGAATTCCCACTGTGAATGGGAACTTTGGAGGCCTTCCCTTCTATTAAAAGTGCTCAAAATTTTGTGAAGGAGATGGCCCAATTTGAGCTATATTCACACACTGATAGAAATAATTTTGATCCTTATGGTAGGGTCGTGAAGGAGGCCAATAGAATATTCAGGCACAAAGATCACATTGAGGATTATTGGGCCAATTTTAGGGATGAATTTGATGTTTTGAGAAGAAGATTTTCCAGGGTACCCCTCAAATTGATAAGGTTGTATAAGGTAGCACAAGTGCCTGATCAAGTACAAGATGATGAGGTAAATTTTCTTCAATATCATGATTATGAACCTTACAGGAATCAACCACTGCTTTCCATTAACTGGTTAGAGGAAGAGGTCACAAACTTGAATCAAGTTACGAACCAATGAAGAGGTATTGCAGATTGTGGGTCAAGCATAAAGTGTTAGAATTGGAAGTTGAAGGTGTCAAGTTGACCTATGATTTATGTTCGATGATATGGATGTGTTGTTCATATGTGGTTGTCATTTATGTCAACACTATTAGAATTTGGTGTATCAGAGGTTGTATATGTCGAGGATATTGATAAAAATGTAAGAGAAAGTGTTTCAGGTTCCCAATGGAATTGTGCAGGTCATGAAGACGTCTTGTTATGTATGTTGAAGTTTAGCTGTTGTGGATTAAAGGGTTTTCTACTAAGTGTATCTAAATCATCTATTGGAAGTTTCAAAGGCTTGGATATAGATAAATGATCATGTTATGGTCTTACAGTGTTTTTGTAGTCTTTATCAGTGTTCCTGAGTAATGTTTGTGTGATCTGGAAATCTCAATTTTTGTGGATGTTTCTCTATTGTTTCTTTGTGCTCTTGGATGTTTTTAGATCATGCTCTATCCTTATGGTACGTCCACATTGATTGGTGTGCTCGTGGTCAAAAAATTTTCTTACGTATGTTTGGTTTTTCTTGTTCTTGGCCGACATGTTTGTTGTAGCGAGTTGTGGATCTTCGAGGATGAAGTAAATGAAGTCTTTTTGTGTTGGAGTTAGTACTTTGGGTCTCCACTATGTTGTGACTAATCTTGGTTGATTCTCATTAAAAAAATTATTTGTAAATTTGGGCCGACATTGCAAATATGTTTTATTTTCCTAACTAACTAAGTTGTTGATGAAATCTCATGATGTAGATATACAAGTGTGATTGTTTCATTAGTGTAGTGTGTGGAAAAGGTGATCCATGTGCTAAGTGTGATCTTATGTGTGTATGTGCAAATATCATTATATTGCAAAGAAAAGTGTGAAGAAGATCAAGTGAAGTGTGAAGAGTTAAAAGAGGAGTTTTTTGTGCTTAATTGGAACTGTAATTAGGTTTTTGCAGAAGCTTTTTTAGTTCATACCTTCTAGATTTTAATCCTACTCTATATTGTTAGGGAGTGAGCCCCTTCTATAATTGAGTAGTGAGCTCTAGGAAGTGTGCTTGAATGCATGTTCATTCCCCTTTATTGATTTCATTATACTTTTAATAGGGTATAATCTTGCAGACTAGCATCCCCAATGGTTTTTCCAATAACAAGGTTTCCACATAAAAAAATATTGGTGTTGTCTATCTCTCTTATGTGTTAATTTTTTATGGTTAATTGCTTATTCATTATCTCTTAAGTAAAGTTTGAAAATTTTATCATTCTGTGACAACTGATTCACACCCCCCTCTCAGTTGTATGGCCTTGTTTTTCCAACAATTGGTATTAGAGTCGGTTCCTCTAGAGAATTCTAAAAGCTGAAGGTGATCCAAGATGTGAACATTCAAGAAGGACAGTCCAAGATTTGATGGAACTAACTATTCACTATGGAAATTCAAGATGCATTGTCACCTAAGGTGTATTGGTGAAGCCTACTGGAAGATTTCAAAAGATCCATATGTTATTCCTCACAATGGTCCCTCCACTGCTGATGAGATCAAAGATGGAAAATGTGGTAGGACTATAGAAAACTCATGAGATTTGGATGAAGCTGGAAATTTTTTATGAAGGAGATGCATAGGTGAGGATGGCTAAGTTACAAAGTTTAAAAGGAAAGTATGAGAATTTGAAGATGGGTAAAGATGAAAATATCACTTTTTTTATGAAAAGAGTAAATGAAATAATGATGGGTATTACATGTTCCAGTGGTTCTTTAGACGAGGATGAAATTGTTGCTAAGATACTCAGATCCTTGCCTCCCTCCTACAAAGTGAAGGAGCACGCTATTGAAGAGCTCAGATCAAGAAAAAAGATGTCAAGAGACACACTTGTTGCTAAGCTTTCTGATTTTGAATTAAGTGAATTTGGTGAATCTATTTGAAAGATTGAATCAACATTGAAGGCTACTATATCTAGAAGTAATAAGAAAATATATGGTCTGGGAGAATGTTCCAAAAAGATATCCAAGTATGATGAAGAACTGAAGCAACTTGAAGATGAAGAAAGAGAAGTATAATAATTGGAAGCATTTATTTCAAAGAAAGAAAGAAAGAAGAGGAAAAGGTAAGTATGAAGGAGTGTTACCTATTAAATATTTGTCTTGCAGTAAAATAGGTCATTTTGCATCAATATGTCCTGAAAGAGTTCGTAGAACTAAGCCTAAAAATTATAGATTCCAAAAGAAATGCTACTTTGTTGAAGATAGAGTAACTAATGATGGGCCTAATAGAGATAATGGAAATGAAGATGAATGGGTTTTCATTGCTACCATTGAAAATAGTCCTTTGGCTACTGAATCTACTAAATATGAGAAAGCTCATGACACCCGAGTTGAAGAAAAGGATGAGTGGGTTATTCATAGTGGATGCCCACATCACATGACTTGTGATAAAAGTGTTTTTGTAAGTCTAGAGAAGTATGATGGTGGTGTTGTAAGATTTGGAGACAACAATGCTGGTGTGATTCATGGTAGCGGTTCTATTTGTCTTGATAGTAAGGATAACATTGATGATGTTTTTTATGTTGAAGGATTGAAGCACAATATTTTGAGTGTTGGATAGATGGTGGGAAAAGGCTATGATCTATAATTCAAGGATGAAAGATGCAAGATACGTGGAATTTCCAACAATATGATTGCTACAGGAAAACAGACAAAAGGTAATATTTTTAACCTCAATACTACTAGTGGGAGTTGTTTAATTACTCAAGTAGATGAAAGTTGGTTGTGGCATAGGAGGTTGTTGCATGTAAATTTTGATAACATTGTCAAAGAAGTTCCACTCAAGCAATAAGAGATCTACCTAAGTTAGTGAAGCCTACTAACAGAATTTGTAGGGAGTGTCAAATGGGTAAATAGATTAGAGACTCCTTTCAAAGCAAACAGTTTCATTCAAATGATTTGCTAGAGCTGCTACATACTGACCTCTGTGGTCCCTCTAGATTCAGAAATATTCATGGAGAAAGTTACTTTATGTTGATTATTGATGATTACTCTAGAATGATATGGATTTCCTTCCTAAGAGAAAAATGTGAAGCATTGGAAAAGTTCAAAATTTTCAAGGCTATGGAACAGAATGAGAAAGGTCTAAAAATCATGTGTCTGAGATTTGAAAGAGGTGGTGAGTTCACCTCTAGGGAGTTCAACTCTTTTTGTGAAGAACATGGAATCAAAAAATAGTTATCTTCTCCTCGAAACCCTCAACATAATGGAGTTGTAGAAAGAAAGAATATAAAATTTTTGGATGTCACTAGAACAATGATGATAGAAGGAAATGTGCCCCAAACCTATTGGAGTGGACTGAACATGTAAGCACTATTGTGTACACTTTAAACTAGGTAAATGTTAATTTAAATTCTGGTAAGACCCCTTTTGAGCTATGGTTTGGTTACAAGCCTACTATTAAATATTTCAAGATCTTTGGAAAAATATGTTATATCAAGAGAGATGATGATATAGGCAAGTTTGATGCAAGAATTTATGAAGGAATCTTTTTAGGATACTCTACTAAAAGCAAGGCCTTCCGATGCTATAACAAAAGATTGAGAAAGATGGTTGAAAGCACAAATGTTAGAGTTGATGATGATTTTGCTAAATCATCTAGATATTGTGGATATGATTCAAATGAAGATAATACAAAAAGGGGAAAAATGTTGAGAAACCAAATCTACTTCAAATTATTCCATATTTTTTTGCAAATAAACCTCAATTCATTCTAGTAAATCAAGTAAGTCAGGAAGCATAGACAAGTGTAAGTGCAGAAGGAAGATTAGAAGAATCAAAATTTCAAGAAAATTACAAAACTCCAAGGTATGTAAAGCTAAATAATTCTGAAAACCAAATTATAGGAGATAAGAATAAAGGAGTGAAAACTAGAAGGAAGATTGCAAAAGAGTACTGCCTGATTTCCAAGATTGAACCTAAAAATGCCACTAAAGCTTACCAAGATGAACACTAGATGGAAGCTATGAAGGATGAGCTAACACAAATTGAAAAGAATGACATGTGGATACTGGTTCCCAGACCTAAAGAAAAAAATGTGATTGGTACTAAATGGGTGTTTTAGAACAAGCTGAATGAACAAGGTGAAGTTTTCTAGACTAAAGCAAGACTAGTATGTAAAGGGTACTCTTAGATGGAAGGTGTTGATTTTGAAGAAAAAATTTCCCCTATTGCTAGAATCAAGCTATTAGATTATTTCTTGCTTATGCTACATACAAGGACTATAAAGTCTATCATATGGATGTGAAATCAAAATTTCTGAATGGAGAACTGAAAGAAGAAGTATACATTGAACAACCAGATGGATTTCAGCTAACTGACAAGTAAGATATGGTTTTCCACCTAAAGAAAGCTCTATATGGACTTAAGCAAGCCCTAAGAGCCTAGTATTATAGATTGGACAAATGCTTACTAAAGCTTGGATTCACTAAAGGTATTGTTGATAGCTACTTATATTTCAAATTGGATCATGATAAAGAGTTAATTATAGAAGTCTTTTTTTATGACATCATTTTTGGAGGAGATTACAATCTATGTATGAAGTTTTCCAAGAAGATGAAGGATGAATTTGAGATGAGTATAATTGGAGAGATGAAGTTCTTTCTAGGATTACAAGTGACCTAGTTAGACAAGGGATTTTTCATATCTCAGTCCAAATATGTGAGAGAGCTACTGAATAAATTTGGGATGGAAGATTCAAAGCCTATTGGTACTCCCATGGTGACTGGATGTAAGGTAACACAAAATGATGATTCTCCTAAGGTGAATCAAACTAAATATAGGTTAATGATCTATGGATTGCTTTATTTAACCTAGACTAGACCAGATATTATGAATGTTCTATACATGGTTGCTAGATCTTAGGATGATTCAAAAGAATCACATGTGACTATTGTGAAGAGAATCTTCAGATATCTAAAAGGAATAGTTTACTTTGGAATTTGGTATCCAAAAGATGATGATCTCACTTTGAGTGCATATAGTGATGCAGATTGGGCTGGATATGTAGATGATAGGAAAAGCACTAGTTGTGGTGCTTTCTTCCTAGGGGAGAAGCTGGTATCCTGGTTGAGCAAGAACCAAAACTCCATTTCTCTATCTACTATTGAAGCATAATATATTTTTGCTGCAAACAATTGTACTCAAGTAATATGGATGAAACAAATGTTGAAAGATATCAAGGTGGTATATGAAGAGTTTATTGCCATATACTATTACAATTCAAGTGCAATAAATATTTCAAAGAATCTGGTACTTCACTCTAAGACTAAACATATATCAATCAAGTTTCACTTCTTAAGGGAGAAAAGGAGAAAGTGATTGAGAAAGAAGTCAGATTGGAGTATGTGCTTACCAAAGAGTAGATTGCAGAAACATTTGCTAAACCATTGTTCAAGGATACTTTTGAGTATCTCAAAGGAATTCTAGGGGTAATCACCCCTCCTGATAAGAACTAAGAGATGCATTTAATTGCATCAATCTGTGAGCTACATTGCTATATTATGATTTGGATTGATGTCTTTGTGGCTGCTACTCAGGGGTAGTAGTGAGATCTACATATATGTGGTTCAAATCGTGTATGGTTACCTTTTCCATTGATGTCAAAAGGGGAGAAGTGCAATGTGAAAAATCCTTTTAAGGTTCAAAGAGAAATTGAGGAGAATAGTCAAAACCAAAGGGAAAGCAAGTGTGTTGGGTTGTTGGTATTTTTCACACCATGTGTTACCATCAATTCCAAAGGGGGAGATTGTTGGATGTTGTGGATGTGTTTTTGATATGTGTTTTTCATTGATGTAAACATTATTAGCATTTGGTGTATCAGAGGTTGTATATATCGAGGATATTGAGAAAATTGTAAAAGAAAGTGTTCCAGGTTCCCAGTGGAACTGTGCAAGTCATGAAGATTTCTTGTTTTATATGTTTAAGTCAAATTATTGTAGATTAAAGGTTTTTCTATGGAGTGTATCTAGATCATCTATCAGAATTTTCAAAGGTCCATGTATAGATTTGATCATGTTGTGGTTTGAAAGTGTTTATGTGGTCTTTGTCAGTGTTCCTAAGTAAAGTTTGTGTGATCTGGAAATCTCAGTTGTTGCAAATGTTTCTCTATTGTTTCTTGGTTCTCTTGGATGTTTCTAGATCGTTCTCAATCCTTGTGGACATCCACATTGATCGTTGTGCTTGTGGTCAAAAAAATTTCTTGCATATGTTCGATTTTTCTTGTTCTTGGTTGACATCTTGGTGGTAGCGAGTTGTGGATCTTGAGGAGGAATTAATTGAAGTATTTTTGTGTTGGAGTTGTTAATTTGGTTTTCCACTATGTTTTATTTTCTTGGCCAACTAAGTTGTTGATGGAATCTCATGATGCAAATATATAAGTTTCATTGTTTCATCGGTGTAGAAGTGTAAAAGGTGCTCTGTGTGCTAGGTTTTCTCTTATGTGTGTATGTGTGAATGTCATTCAATTGTAGAGCAGAGTGTGAAGGGTGAAAAGAGACAGAGTTTTCTGTGCTTAATTGGAACTATAATCAAGCTTGTGCAGAAGTTATTTTTTCAGTTCATACCCTCTAGATTTTAATCCTATTCTATATTATTGGGAAGTGAGCCCCTTCTATAATTAAATAGTGAGCTCTAGGCAGTGTGTCTGAATGCATGTTCATTCCCCTTTATTGATTTTATTATAATTTTAACAGGGTATAATCTTTTGGACTAACATCCACCATGGGTTTTCCCCTAATAGGGTTTCGACATAAGAAAATCTTTATGTTCTTTGTCTCTTTTATGTGTTTATTTTTTATGGTTAATTTCTTATTCATTAGATCTTAAGTAAAGTTTGAGAAGTTTATCATTCTATGAAAATTGATTCACCCCCCTCTTATTTGTCTATCCTTATTTTGACAACAATTTAATGGGAGACTTGGAGTTTCAAGATGAAGAAGAGATTGAAGCTAACAAGGAAGATGAATTTGTTGAACCCCATGATGAAGAAACACATGAAGAAGCAGTGTCTCCTGAGAGGACAATTAGGAGCTAGGCACAAGTGAAGCAAGGAGAAAATCCATCTACTAAAGCTAATAAGGTTCCTTAGGCCAGCACCAATGTTGAAGAAAGTGAAACCTCACAACGAGTGAGGAAAAAAAGAATACTCCCAGAGAGGTAGAAGGCTACAAAGGAAAGGAAAGATGAAACTTCCAAAGATGCTCCCTTTGCAAAAAGGGTTGTGGATTTGGATAGTTAAGGGGAAATCCCCAAGTATATGTTAAGAGAAACTCTCCTAAGCAAAAGGTTGTTCCAATGGAGGAAGTGAGAATAGTAGAAGAAGAGGTGCAAGATGAAGGGGCACCTATCGATGATGCAAAAAAAGGAGAAGTTACAAGAAATAATTCTCACATTCCTTCTATACATCAAAATGTACAAGTTTTTGAGGAAATTCATGAAGAATGGAACATATATAATGATCTTGAAAAAATTAATGAGGAAGGTGATGAAGTGGAAGAAATTTTTGAAAGAAATAAGGTAATTCATTTCTGGGGTAGAGAGAAAGAACATAGGAACTAAGGTTGTTTAGGGAAAGGCATCAAAGTACCCCAAGAAGATAAAATTTGATGAACAAGAATATCACCCTGAGGAAGGAGAAAATAAAGATGAAGTTGTTGGTAGTCCTCATTAGGATAAGGCTGAATAGGAAAATCATCTATAAATTGAGCAAGATGTTGAAGTAAATGTGGTTGATAGTCCCAATAAGGAAGTGATAATTGAGCCATCTACAACTATAGAATGGTTAGAAAAGAGGCTTAGTAAGATGCCAATTAGTGTATAGGAGGATACCATGAGTTGGGAAAAAATTATTGAACAATGGGGGCAGCCCAAGGAAAGGACAAGGGCTAGGATAGTTTCTAAAATGTCCAGAGATGAATTTGATAATAGGGTTATACATGTTGTTCTCGCAATAGACAAGTTTAAAGATGAAGTCAAACCATTTGACTGTAGAGTGCAGACAATCAATTTAGGGCCTACAACTAAGGAATAAGAAAAGGAGGAGTTTGAGGAATCTTCTCAAGCAATCCTAAGGAGATTGGATAGGGAAACAGAGGAGAAAGAAAAACTGAAAAAATAATTGAGTGATGTTTATAAATATGTAGAAGATTTGATGAAACCTTTGTAGACAATGGGAAGTGAAGGGGTTGTGCCAGAGGGATTGCTACCAAAATAAGCAGTTACAGAAATTGAAAGATTAAAATATTCCATGCATTATACTCATAGTTGGCTCTAGGATGTCAAAAATAAAGAAGATGAGGCAAATGAATAGATCCTAAAAATATACACCATTTCTTCTGACTTTCTTGAGCATACCTCACAATTTGTTGCAAATTGCAATAAAATTGATGAGTCAACTGTCGATGAGCCAAAGAAAATCCTGAATGTGTGAAGGGAGGAGATGGCTAGGCTATATATCCTTTCCCAAGATGAAATTGGCAAGGTGAAGTATTGGGTTGAAGTTTGGAATTACAGGAAGGAGCTTCTCACAAAGGCCTTGAAGAAGATAATGAAACTATAAAGGGAAATGAAGGAAATATACAATAGTTGCATTAGTTTCCTGGAGATAATGACTAGAAATAATTTTTTGGCTAGAAGAATATGAATGTTGGTAGATTGCAGGGATGGTGGCATGAGATCTATTCTCCTTCTAATGGTGCTCCAATTACTAAGTAAAATATGGAGGATGCAACTATCTATATTTCAAAATTTTACAAATACCATGAGCTACAAATTGAGGGGAATAAACTGATGCCACAATACTTGGAGGAATTTAAGAATCATAAAAATTGAATTAAGTTTATTCCAGTTTCACACCTAGAATATATGAAAGAAATATTGGAGAAGGAAAAGGAATTATTTAGTGAATTAGAGGCCAATCAAAAGGGAGAAAAGGATAATAGTTAGTAGGTAGCCACCTAAATTTTTTATGCCAAACATGTGACCTCTAGCCAACTAGATGGGAGACCTCAAGTTTTGTGCCATCAAAAGGATATTATTGGGAGACCTAGGTCGACCTAGATGAAGCCCTACACATTAAATGAAAATTTTATTTTATGAAAGAAATTTTTGGGCCGACCTTCCTGGCCGACCCTTTGATGGGAACCATAAATTGGGCCAACCTAGTGAATGAATTGTTTATAAATTGAGGTTCAAGCCTCATTTGTAAGGGTAGAAAAAGATTTAAGTGATAGTTGTAAGAACTAGAGTTGAGGTAGGAGTTATCATTTTTGTGAGAGAAAGTGTTGCTACATTGAATACTTGAATTGATGCAATATTGGGTGATTCAATATAAGTAAAGACATTGTGCTTTGGTGCTCTTTCTTTTGTTGTTTCATTTTGCATGGTTCTTTTTATTCCATATATTTAAGATTAATTTGATATTGTTAGTTATATGTTATATTTTAGATTTAGATTTAATGCAATGGTGTTTTGATGGTTTGATATTTGAAGTGTTTGAGCAATCCTTGGTCCATACTTTTAGCAACTTGCTGATTGTAATTTGCTATGTAAAGTTATCCCGGGCCTTGAATTTGTGCTAAGTTCAATTGTGGGTATTTATTCATTTCAATTGTCAAAAAAGGTTGGATTGGATGAATACTTTATGATCTAAAAATATTTAATTCATTAGAGGATTGTATTGTTTTTGTGAGATTGCAGATTTGATCTAGGTTAAGCAAGAATTGGTTTTGAAGGATTGGTCCACTTTAAGTGTTTAATCATTTGCATTGTTGATTTTAGGGATTAGTTTAGTTTTAAAATATCTCTAAACCCTTGTATTTTGTTATTTATTTAAAAATATGAATTAGATTTGAGGATCAAAGTATCACCACATTGGAAGATCTGATAAGTTTGAGATTCCATTATTTATTTTGTAAGGTTCCTTGTGATTACCAACATTTTCACATTTATAATTGAGTTTTTTTTTGCATTGTGAAGACCTAAAATTAGAGACCTTGGGGTTTTCTTGTTAGAAACCAAGATCTGATTGCAAACCAGAAAAATCACCTTCCATAGAAGAGAAAAACAAAAAAGCGGAGATTTGCAAAAGATGTGCAAATTGATATATTCAAAGTACAAAAATATTACAAGAGATAATTTTCTTTATAAAAGCAAGATATGCATAACCCTAATCTTATCTTGAGCAACAAGATAACTCAATAAGATAAGGATAAGAACCTATAACTTAGGAAATAAATAAAGCCTAAGTAAACTTATGCAAAATGTAATTAAATATTAATTACACCAACACCCCCCCCATAAGTGCAACTTAGGGAGAAGTAGATTATTATGAAAATATGAGTCCTGGAAACAAGGCCTAATTAGGTACTCATGTAAAAATGTAAAGGGAGAGAAGAACCAGTGGGAAAACCCCCCCATTTGTGAGATGAACCACTGCGAAGAAGCACTAGAAGAACCCTGATGAAGCAACACTGGAACCCCAAATCCGAAAAGAAAGGAAAGATACTTTTGTTTGCAAAATACAATATCAGAATCACAAATGCAACAATAGACCCGATGCCAAGGAACACTAGAAACTCACATACAGGATCAAACCTATAATCTGTAAGCAACAATAGATGAAAGGATGAAAGGACCCATAATGATGAAAAATCTGGAAGTTGTGTCTCTCGAAGCCAACGCCAAACTGAAACTAAAACTTCCCATAGGATGAGTACCATCAAGATTTTGAAACATTAACCATAAAACCATGGCCCTCAAATGAGAAAGATTTGAACCAATGAAATCAAGAACTTTAAAATCCCAATGTGAAGTGTGAATCAAAGCAAACCAATAATGTGTCCAGTTTAGCAAGAAAGAAGCTAGAAGGAGACAACAGGAAACCAGAAAAACTCATGTGAGTTGTCACCAACATGAAAGATGGATGCAAGAACTCCCCTTAATGGAACTTTATATCAGTTCATTATTACAATACCCAATGATTGCATGAGGAGATAATGAAAAACTACAAAAACATAATAAAAAATGAAAATAAAGTGCACAAAAAAAAATGAATGCATTGCATTTAATAAGGTATACATATTCTATAAATGACCTCAGATCTGTATAGAGGCTGAAACTAGCTTTCCAACACTGTGAAAATTGCAAAAAATGGATAAGCGAGTCACAAGATACATCTCCCAGAGTGAAAAAGGAAACATCTGACTTCTGAGGCTGAAAAAGGCATCAAGAAAGAAAAACCAGAAAATTACACCTATACCATTATGTAGAGTGTTGAAACAACTTTCTGACGATATCTTTTTTTCAAAGAAAGGACGTCGTATGCGTAAGATACACTCGTTTCCGTGAAAGCTTTCCAAAAAGATCTGATTTGGCCCCTAGAAGCCCTTAGGGGTTAAAAAAAATAGAGCCCTTGGTCGCATGGGCAGAGTAGGGGGCTAGTGGCTAGGGGGTTGTGGCATAGTCCCTAGTCACCCACATGACTAGGGCTAGGGCTAGTGGCTGGCTCCTACAACAGAGGCCCTGGTTCTCAATAGAACCGCTGCAGGGGCTTAAGGGGCCCGCGGGGGCTGAACAGTTTGGCCCCTGGTCCCCACATGACCCTGTCGGAGGGAAGAGCTAGTTCAGGGGGCTTCCGAGGTGAAAAACTAGCTAGGAATTTTTAAAATAATTTTCTAAATTTTGTTTCGAAATCTGTGCATCGGAATGAGTGCCTCGGGGCCATACGGCCCTCAATTAAAACATTTTTGCCTCTCCAAATGATTTTTCCTAAACTGGACAAATTTTATATGGAAATAGGGGTTTTTGGGCACTATGAATCCAACGGTGAGGTCCATTTGGTCCCAAAGTGCTCCAAAAATCAGGCAACCCTCGGATCTATCAAAAAAATCACCGAGCTTGAAACCCTCGCAGATCTAGCAAACAGTGACCAAAATGAATAAAATAAAATCCATTTCTGACTTTTTCCAGGGCTCTTAATCCAATAAAAAACACCGATCTGATCTAAGACACTGCATAAATGTGCTCGAGGAATAAAACCCTTGAGGGACTCTAAACAATCTCTGCAATGAAATCCTCCAAAAAAACTGAGAAGGGGCTATGAATTGAGGCTCTGATACCATGTTAGAAACCACGATATGATTGCAAACTAGAAAAATCACCTTCCACAAAATAGAAAAATGAAAAAGTAGAGATTTGCAAAAGATATGCAAATTGATATATTCAAAGTACAAAAATATTACAAGAGATAATTTGCTTTATAAAAGCAAGATATGCATAACCCTAATATTATCTTGAGCAACAAGATAGCTCAATAAGACAAGGATAAGAACCTATAACTTAGGAATTAAATAAATCCTAAGTAAACTTATGCAAAGTGTAATTAAATATTAATTACACCAACATATCTCTTGAGGATTTCTGATAGAGATTTACCTTTCAAGAGATAGAATATCACATTATTTCTAAGTTGTGCAAAAAACACCATCAACACTTCCAAGGGCTTTCTTTCACTTTTAGGGTTTCTCACCTCAAAGGAGAAAGTTGGGCCAAAATGGGAAATGTCTACACTCAAAATCAATGGAAGGATGGATGGAATATGCCTAGATGCAATGTCTAAATGCAATAAATTGAGAAAAGGAATGATTTAATAATGAAAAATCTAAGAAATTCAAGTTGTTTGAAAACATAGTGATGTATGCAAAATGACCTAAGAATGCAAATAAATAATAACAAAATTAAAAAATACTGGAGAGATGCACCTGGAAATTGAAATGTGATGTAGAGTGGCTCCAATATCCTACAAATTTTGTTCTTGAAGTCAATTGGAACACTTATAGCAAGTTGGGCGACCTAGTCCTATTTCGAGGAGATTCTGACAAAATAGGTTTCTACCAAATTGGTACTCAGAAGCGTAAAAATCACTTTTCAAGCCTAGCAGTGGGACTAATTAACCATAGATGGCAACTTAGTCCACCTGGGAGTCTTAAGAATTTGGGACAATAATATGTAGCTTTCGGTCTACACTTCCCTTCCTGACAAGTGTCTGATTCAGATTCTACAGAAAATGGGTTGAAGGAGGTTTCCAAGCTTCAATTAGAGATTTGTTGACTTGAATGACTTTGATGAGATGACAACACCTTTTTAACACTTTCCTATTTCATAAATCTACATGCAATACCTACAAACACACATGCAAAGATGGGAAAAAGGGTTAAGGGTTAGAGAATAGGGGTTTTCATTGGTCAAACCCCAATTTGGTAATCAAACCCTATAAAATGAAATGAAATAAAGAGAGAATGATGAATCAATAACATGCAATGTCACAAACTCACCAAACCCTTGATGTTGAAATCTGATGATATGCATTAAGATGGTCCAATGGATGCTTAATTATGCCTTGAATACTTTAGAAAGATTAAGTAAATGGACTAAAGAGATTAGGAAATTATAAGATTGTAGGAGATGAAAAATAAGGGTAAAACCTTTTATTTATACTTGTTTTTGCAATATTTCCCAAAAATAACACATCGTAGGTTGACCTCAAGGTTAAGAGAATAAAATCCTTCTAGAATTTTGAAATTATTTTGATTTTGTTGCCTAGTGGGACTAAGTCATCCCAGGTGGTGACTTAGTCCCACCAGGGAAATTTTATTAGGTGTTAGAAATTAAAGTGCATTTAATGTTGTTTAATGGGAATATTCTCAAAAATACACTTAAGTAGGGTAAAAAAGTGCATTAAGGCGTCATATAAACATAAGAAAGGGTTGAATTAGTGATGACAAGTCTAGAAAAGCATGAAATTTTGTTACAACTCTTTACAACACTTTGAAATAAGACTTGGTAAGTGGTAAAAAGGGGTTATTTAAGTGAATTATAATGAAGGGGTCCTAGAAAACTATGAAAGTGGGTTACAACACTTCACAACACTTTTACAAGACATCCTATAATTCTTAATGATTATCAAGGGTCTAGGACCTAATGTGAATGTGTTGGCCAAATTACAACATTAAATCTAGGAAAAATCAAGCCAAAACCACTAGTAGGGCATAAAAATGAGAAAAAGTACAGGGGTTACTTTTTTCATGTCCACAAAAACTTATGCTAGGAACAATTTTCCTTTAGTGGTGAATGGGTCCTCCTCACATAGAACAACCCTTTTTTAATTGAATTGTTGTGGGATTTAATGATTTTTAATCCTAGATATGGTGTCAAATTGAATTTTTTGAATTTTGGGGTTAATTCTCAAATTATGTAAAATATAAGGTTATTTTAAATAATTTCAACTAGAAGTTTTCAAGCAAGCTATGTAGAAAAGGAATTTTTCATGAGATCAAGCATTAATTTTCAAGAAGTGAGAAAGAGTGAAGTTTGGAGCAGCATTGCAAGTCTTCTAGCTCATTTTGTGTCAAAGATCAAGCATTAGTGAAGGTTGATGATAGATGCCTATGGAGAATCATGAGGGATCATAGGTGTGAGGAGATGCACAAGACATATAAACAAGCCTAAGGACTTGTTTCCTAAGTGATTCCATATTCAACAATAATCCTACTTGAAGCCTAAAGAGAGGTATATTTAGATTTGTGGCTTAGTAAGGGGATTTGGGGATCTTCTTTAGCAAATGATTTGCATTGTTCATGTTTCATTTTAGGGTTCTATTCCAACACAATTAGATAAAATTTCCTTTAAATTCTTATAGATCTTAATCTTAGATGCACTTAAGGTTAGGATTACACACAATTACATGTTTCATATTTTCATTCATCATCAAAGGTTTAATTACCTACAAGGGGTTTGATTGAAGCAAACCCCTATCCACCAACAATATTTAAATTGTTTTTAGCAATTATTAGTAGATCAGGATCCCAAAGAAAGAATTTAATAGTGCAAGGAAGGAGTGTAGACTTGGAAGTTGAAGATCAGATTCAAATATTTCCTGAGAAATCTAGTAGGACCCATTCACCTTTAGTGGTGAATGAGTCCTTGTGAGGGCTTGAAGGGTAGCAGAATTTAACTATACAAGCTTTTGTTTAAGATCCAAAGCTCCTCAGACAGGCCTACTAGGACCCATTTCCATTTGGTGGAGAATGAGTCCTTGTTAGCACTTCAAAAAAATAGGACCAAGTGCACTATATTATCTATTCAATGTTTTTCTAGAAAAGTTACAGTTTCTTTCTATTTTGTGTTAGATTCATGCACTAAATGTGTTAGACATAGAATTAGGGTTTGCTTATTAGTTAAATTTCTTCTCCCAAAATTGTGATTTAGCTCACCACCCCATCCTTGCATAAGGAAATATTTTAAGATCCCTAAGTCTCAACACCTCTTAGGTTGTGAACCAAAGTATTTTTAGGGATAGGTGGCTCTCTTACACCTTTTGGGTTTTGCACCTAAAAGGAGAAAGGAATCCCAAAAACTTTGAAGGATCACTCAAGATTAATGCAAATATGATTGATATCTATCAAAGTAGAATGACATAAATGCTAAAAACTGATAAAATATATTAACTAATGAATTCAAACTAAAGAAATGTAAAGTGTTTGAAAACACAATGTAGTATGCAAGCATATGATAAATGACCTATAAATGACCATGAAACTAAACGAAAAATTGTAAAACTAGAAGGTGTACACCTAGAAATTTAAGAAGGATAAAATGAAGGTATGGAAACCTAAAAAACATGATGTAGAAGCCAACTAGGACACTTATGCCAATTTGGGCGACTTAGTCCTAGATCTAGAAAACTGTTCTAGAGCCTTTTTTAGCCAAATGGGTATTTGAATCTATAGAAATTTCAAAAAAAATGTACATTGGGACTAATTCACCATTGATGGTGACCTAGTCCTCTTTATCTTTTCTTAAAATCCGAACGTGGAACCAAAAGCTCTCTGTTTGTTCTTTTTGTTCCTCGAGATGTATGATTTTGAAACTGCCAAATTCGAGCCTAAAAGTGACCTTTTGTGGATATTTTGACCTTTCCAAGAGGGAAATGACTCCAAATTTTTTGAAACCTATTCTTCAATCATTTTCATGCCATCAAGCACCTTAATCTACAATCAAGCAAAGGAAGAGAGAAAATGTTGATTGTTAGGGATTGGGGGTTTTCCTTGGTCAAACCTCATTTAGGTAATTAAACCAAAATGATGAAATAAAATAATGAAGTATAAATATGAAAAAATACAATTAGAAACTTTCCATGATTATGGATCTCTAATTGTTACAACAATGGATGAAGAATCTCACTCTTGAATTCCCTAGAATTGAGTTTGAATGCTATCTTGAGTGATTGATTCTTGCTTGCTTGACTTGACAATATGAATGAATGATGAAAGGTGATTGAATTATGAATTAGGGTTAAAGGTCTCCTTTTATAGAGAAGATTTAAATGAATGGCTAGAATAAGGATCATGATCAAGGGCCAAGATTAAATTAGAAGATAATTTAATCAAGGGTGGAGGTTAATTGAGAGAAGAAAGACATGGATAGATAAAAACTTGAGGTGGAAGATAAGGTTGGTACGAAAAAATAGGTGATAGAAGAAATCAAATACTAAAGATTATTTAATTTGGGTGGCCAACATAGGAGAAATAAATAAAATATTAATTTTATTTATTTAAAAAGAAAGGTGAGAACAAATAATGAGATAATTAAATAATTAAAAATAATTATTTAATTATAGAAGAAAGGTGGAGTGTTAAAAATTAATAATGAAAAATAACTATTTAATTGGGGAAATAAAGAAAGCATAAATAATTAAATAAATATAACATTTATTTAATTATAGAGAGAAAAGGCTAATGAATAATTATGTAATTAAAATTATTATTTAAATATAGAAGAAGAGGAAAAAGATAACTTTTGAATAATATTTAATTCAAAAGTAGGGAAGAAAGGACTATTAGACTTAAATGCTTAATAAAATTCTAGAAAAGTGTGAAAGTGATTTCCAACACTTTACAACACCTATACAAGACATGAATTTTATTCAATTTGTAAGGGTCCAAGACCTAATGTGGATGTGTAAAACTCAACACCACACTAAATCAAGGCATCATTAAGTCCAATTTATCATTAATTATTTCCAAATCAAGCTACCTATTTTTATGCTACTTTTAGCCCCCACTTTAGTGAGAGGATGAACTTGCTTCAAACTCATGCTAAAGTAGACAATCAAGAGGGTTCCAATCATGCTAATACAAATGGTCTAGGATGTCAAAGATAGAGGAAGTAGTCAACCCCCAGGATGCAAGATCCTAAGTCAAACTAACATGAGCACAAAAGGACACACACAAGGTGAATGATTTTCATCAAAACAAGATACACGATCATGTAATCGCAATAACTAGAAGGAAGAGAAGTATAAATGAGAAGAAAGAGGTGGATCAAGCTTTCACCATTTTTCTTGTTTGTTAAAAAATGCGTACTCACTCTGAGGTGATGGAACTCTTGGCATTCCATTGGGTGAGAAGTCCTAAAAGGTGAGAAAAATACACTCATGGTTGGTATGCACTCTCACACACATGTAGGTGGCTATGGGTAAATTCATGCCTGGAATGGGCTTCCTGATCAACCATACAAAAGTTATACCTCCTGATAACTTTAATAAGGTGCCACAAAAGAAAATGGATTTTGTAAATTCTTTTGAATGTCATGTAAAAATTTTGTTAAAGAGGATTTTTCTTTGTTCATGTAAGGTCTTCTTAGGGAGAATTGTGCCTATTGTCTCCAAGAGATGACAAGTCAAAGTATCATATCGTTGCCCATGGGATGCCTCATTCACATCATGCCATGCATTTATATTGTACACTCTCAAAAGGAATCAAAACCAATGACACAACCAATAAGAGGACACATCACAAGAAGAAAGAAAAATCACACCATAAATTTTTTGTCAATAGATGTCATCATTATATGCCACCACTTTAAAGCAGTTTCTACACCAACACTATGAGAAATTGTTTTAAAGTAGCCATTGATAAATGAAAGAAGACATGAGATCCAACTTGGAAAGCCCTATTGTAGGTCATATGTTTCTTAATTGAACTATATCATGAATAAGTATGTCACATGCAAGCCAACTTAAGGCATGTCGTCCACATCTGAAGATTGCTCTTATATATTTATGAAAGGTTAATGACTAGCCAAAAGAGACAACTACAAGTGACATATGAGGACAAGGCTATCTAACCCCTTCAACCCACTTAGTTTAGGAAAAAGATGAGTCAGATAGGATTAAAGTATGTATCGGTTAGATGAATTAGGTGCTTCAAAAGAAAGAAGAGTACCAAACTCCTTGAGATGTTGAATTTTGTTGTTTAAAGTCATAGATGAAAGGAGATAACCCAAGATATTTCTTGAAAGAGAATGATATGTTAGTTTTCTTCATATGTTCATTGTATCCATGTGAAGGAGGGAGATTGTATCTAATACCATAACAATCTTCCAAGTTAGATGAAGGGGTTTATGATTCTGAGAAGGATTGGATTCTGCATGAGAATACAAACCCTTTTTAAAGTTATGTGTTGTTGCTTCATGAGGGATGGGAGTTATATAGCCCCCATTGCCACCATGGGGTAATTTTGTAGAGCTAAGTTGAGAAAATGAAACACAAGGTTGCTTAAGTGTATATTGTGATATTTCACACTATACCTTAAAGGAAGGTGTGGAACCCAAATTGTTACTAGTGTCTAAAAGTCAATCATTTGTATAAATTTCTTGGGACCATGCAGGTGATATTTTGGAAGCTTTATTGAAATGAGGTGTAAAATCTAACAACCCCAAATTATCACTAAAGAGTTTTGTTGTAGGTGAAGGATTAGCATCAACTTGTATGGGGTCAAGTTTTGATATAGGAATGAAAGTATTAGGGTAGTTGGAATTTTTTTGATTATTTGATTCATAGCTTCATTCATCTTTACCATCCATGTATATCTTGTCATTATATTCAAATTTCATTGTAAAGTGTAGAGTAGAGGGGACTCCTTTCATAGCATGAATCCATGGTATCCCTAGGAAAATATTGTTTGGAAGGGGTCCTTACATGATATGTATAGAGGTAGGAAACACTACAGGTCTAACCTCAATAGGTAATGTGATCATCCCTAGTGATTGCCTATTAACATTGTCAAAGCCACAAATATGAACACAATTAAGTTGAATGAGCTTTTTGTCCATTCCAATTTTGTTGAGGAGATCCATGCTACAAACATTAATTTTTGCCCCATTGTCTATGAGGGTGTTCCTAACTAAAGTTTCATTAATGACCACCTTTATCATCAAGGGGTCATTCTTGTTTTGAATCACAAGTGAGGGTAATTCATGCTTAGAGAATGTGATTTCTGACTAGGTGACTTGCATGGGATGAGAGGAGGATGTTACATTATTTTATTTTATGTAAGAGTAGATCTCCTCCTATTTTATTTCTAACATCTCTCAAAATAAACACTTGAATTTAGGTGATAGTTGAATTATTTTCCATATAGATATATTAGCAGGGGTCTTTTTAAGGTCTTCAACACTAGGCACTCTATGTTGAGGATAAGGTAATGGAGTGGGAGTAATTTATGGTTTCCTACATTTTTTGAGATAATAAGTTAAAAATTAATTGCTGAAAAACATTGTTATGATTAGGTTGCATCATGGATTTCAAGAAAGTGTTTACTTTCTTATGTGATTCAGTAATGGGAGGTAACTTAGGAAGCTCACTAATTAAAGGAGATACAATTTGTGTCATCATAACCTCGACAAGCTTATGCTTATTTTCATGATCTCTAAATGAAGAGGAGTTTAATGCCACTCCATTATCTTCATCTAAGGAAGGTTTAGTGTTTGGGAGATATGTGTTAATGTTCACATTTTCTTGCACTGTGATATTCTCCCTAGGAGTTGAGTTGTTAGGAGAACTACAAACCAAATAATCTTGGCATTCAAAGGTTAATTCTTCTAAAAGGACATCATCACGAGTAGGGGAATCATCAATGGTTGAATTATGTTACTCAATAAGGGTTTCCTTAGGAGAAGGGAGAAAACTAAGTTTATGTTTTCTAATATCAAAGTATCATCTTCACAACTACGAGAAGAAATTTTTTTATTGTCATGATTACCTATTGTTGTGTTGTCTTGTTCATCAATGTATTGTCTATGAAGAGAGGTAATAGGAGAGAAACAACTAGGATTCTCAAAACTCTCATTAATTGATTATTCTAAGATCAAAATATCTTCTTTTCTAATAGAAGAGATATTAGGAGAAGAACGAATATGATCATTAGGAATGTCCAAGGTTGTATTCTCTTTCACTAAAACACTCTTAGAGGGAGGGGATAGGAAATTTTTCTTAGAATTCCTAATAATGTAAGACACTAACATTGTGTGAACACAAATGAAAAGGACCATTAACCATGTTATGCATTTTTTCAACAAAGCAAACAATGTTTATCCAAAGATGCAAAACACTTTTATCCAATGTATGCAAAACCTTAAGAATGAAAACAATGTGTATCCAAGAATGAAAAGAAATTTTATCAAAATTATGCCAAGTTTTATGAATAGAAACATTGTGTATGAAAAATTCAAATGTACTTTTATCCATGTTATGTAAAATTTCATAAATTTGAGCATTTTCAAACCTAATGATGCTTGTAATTGAAATGTTTTCAAAATTGACTACCCTAAATTGATGTTTTTGAGCTAGATGCATAGAACAAATGTTCCTAAGACTTTCCAAACTTAAATTATATGATACTAGGAGTATTAGGAAGTAGAAAAATGAGGTTTCTAATGTTGTAACAAACATTTAAAAATCTAGACTGGGACAATGTCACCTAGAATGGAAAATGAGTCCCAGTAAGGGTTTTTTTCAAAATTATTAGAAATTTTCAATTGGTTTTAATAATTTTAATGTTTGATGACTTGAAGACTAAATGAAAATGTAGATTTTATATGATTTTCAATTATTTGAGATGCAAAAATGCAAACTATATGCACTTTCACTAATGCAAAAATTTGAAAACCTAGAATGCAAATTAACTAATGCAAAATGCAATGCAATGCAATGTTAGTATAAGATAAATCTAGGATTATGAAACACTCCAAAATCAGAAAAGAAAGTATTTAAAAGGTGGGTTCACCAAAATGAACCAAATATTTTTTTTACGGATAGGCATTTCTCTTACATTTTTAGGGTTTTTCACCTAAAAGGAGAAAGTAATCCCAAAAACCTTGATGGATCACTCAAGATTAGTGCAAATATGATTGAGATATATGAAAGGAGAATGAACTAAATGCTGAAAAATGATAAAAGATAGTGACTAATGAATGGAAACTAAAGAATGTAAAGTGTTTGAAAACATAATGTAAGATGCAAACATATGATAAATGACCAAGAAATGAACATGAAACTAAATAGAGAATTATAAAACTAGAAAGTGTGCACCTAGAAATTGAAAAAGGATAAAATGAAGGTCTAGAATCCTAAAAAACTTGTTGTAGAAGCCAACTAGGACACTTATGCCAATCTGGGTGACTTAGTCCCAAATTTAGAAAATTGTTCCTAAGCCTTTTTTAGCCTAATGGGTATCTGAATCTACAAAAAAAATTAAAAAAAATGTGCACTAAGTCACCATTGATGGTGACAATCCACTTTGGCTTTTTTGAAAAATCTAAAAGTGGATTTGGAAGCTCCCGGTCTACTCTTTCTATTCCTCTAGGTGTCTAGTTCTCAAACTGGTAAATTTGAGCCTGAAAGTGACCTTTTGTGGATATTTTGACCTTGCAAAAAGGGAAATGACTCCAACAAGTTTGAACCCTATTATTCCATCATGTCCAAGCCATCAAGCACATAAATCTTAAATCACACAAAGGAAGAGAGAGAAAATGTTTATTGTTAGGGATTGGGGGTTTGCCTTGGTCAAACCCCATTTAGGTAATTAAACCAAAATGATCAAATAAAATAATGAAGCATGAAATATGAAATAATGTAATTAAAAACTTGCTATTATGATGGATCTCAAATTTCTCCAATAATGGATGAAGAATATCACTCTTGAATGCACTAGCATTGAGTTTGAATGCTTGATTCTTTCTTGCTTGACTTGACAATATCAATGAATGATGAACTAGGGTTAAAGGTTTCCATTTATGGAGAAGAGTTAAGTGAATGTCTAGAATAAGGATCATGATCAAGGGCCAAGATTAAATTAGATGATAATTTAATCAAGGTGGAGGTTAATTCAGAGAAGAAAGACATTAATAGATAAAGACTTGAGGTGGAAGATAAGATTGGAATGGAAAAAGAGGTGATAAAAGAAATTAAATAATAAAGATTATTTGATTTGGGTGGCCAACATAGGAGAAATAAATAAAATATTAATTTTATTTATTTAAGAAGAAAGGTGAGAACAAATAATGAGATGGTAAAATAATTAAAAATAATTATTTAATTATAGAGGAGAGGTGGATTGTTAAACATTAAATAATGAAAAGTAATTATTTAATGGACAGGGAAGGGATAAATAAATAATTGAAATAATTATTTAATTATAGAAGAAGAGGGAAAAGCTATCTTTTGAATAATATTTAATTCAAAAGTAGGGAAGAAAGGAACATTAGACTTAAATGCTTACTAAAAGTCTGGAAAAGTGTGAAAGTGATTTACAACACTTTACAACACCTTTACAAGACATGCATTTTATTCAATTTGAAAGGGTCCCAGACCTAATGTGGATGTGTAAAACACCCCACGACACTAGATCAAGGTGTCATTAAGTCCAATTTATCATTAATTATTCCCAAATCAAGCAAGTTGCCTTTTTTATGCTATAGGTTGATAATTACTTCAAGGTTCTTGGATCTCATCTTTTATATGAAAATCTAACTAGAAAAAGGGGGTTACATATCATAGCCTCTCTTTTTCTAATTTTCATTTTAGTGAACCCAATCCATTTTGAACATCATAGTTTCTGATTTGGAGTGCATTCAAACCCTAGATCATAGTTTGCATTAGATTTGCATTGCATTTAGGGTTTCTTCATTGTGCATTAGTGAACATTGCATTTAGGATAACATTGTATGTTTGCAAATTTTTTATATTCACCAAAAATAAGAAAAAGTGCTTTAGATCTGATTTAGTGTTATGTCTATTTACATTGAAATCATCATTCAAACATTTATATTCAAATTGCATTTTAGATTTAGTCACCTTATCCATAATTTAACCTTAGTAAAATTTGCATTTAGAGACTTCATATCTAGAATTTTTTTTTTTTAGAATTAGCTTTTGCAGATTTGAGACAACAAATAGATAGGAAAAAATTAAAAAAAACTAAAATCCAACTCAGAAAACCCTAAAACTAGGACCTATTCATATTTAGTGGTGAATGAGTCCTTATACACCCTAATCAACAAGTCTTCTAGGTGTTTTATGTGTGTTTTTTTTCTTTACAAATACGTAGACTGCAACCCATTCACCTTTGGTGGCAAATGAGTCCCTGTGCACCTTGTGACATAACTTTTTTTTTTTTTTTTAGTTTTGATAAGAATTGTTTCCTCTATTATGAGATATGAAAAGAAATAGTTTGAAATAGATTTTATTTGTATTTAAAATATTTTTTATTTAGATATATTTGGAAACATTGGGAAACAAATTTTTTGCACACTTCAGTTAAAGGTAGCATTAAAATTCTATATTTTCAACATTCCTGTATCAATAGACAAGTTAGTTTACATTCTGCATTCATTAGAAAAGAAAAATGAAAGATAAAAATATCAAATAAGACCCTTAGGAAAAGCATAGTTATGTCAATTTTTTTGTTCAAAGTTAACTTATCCCTCAAGCCTTGTGGTAGTGATGCCTTTGACATGTTAGATGAAGCCCTTGAGGACTTCATCTCACAAATTTCATCCACTAAGGCTAGCCATGATAAAAAAAAAGACACAAACACGTTAATGCAATCACACCACAACTTATAATTTACCCTACTTCACAAAAACCTCGAGTTCAAAACAAACCCATGCTTATATTGTAACCACTAACAAACAAGACTTCATTTGAAAATGGTGATGTTTCACAACAAACATGTTATGATACCATTGCACATACATACAATACAAGGAACAATAAGGAACATCAAACAACTCTAGTCTCATTACCCTTTCCTAACCCTATATTTCCTAGTGCTCCTTGTTTACCCACAAAAAATGGAAAGGAATACAATCTTTTCAAACAACTTAAGAATATTCCCACTAAGATATCCCTATGGGAACTTCTTCAAACATCACCTATTATCATAGCATGCTTCAAACAGCCTTGCAAGAAGTCATGGTTCCTCCTAACACTAGTACAAATGATGTGGCAACATTATTCTAAGGAATGAATGAGATGAACTTAGATATTTTATTTCACTAGAGTCAGTTGCCTCCCTTATAAATTTAGAAAAAAACATGAAGCTTTTTGTATAATAGTCCAGGTTAATTGAATAACAATAAAGTGAACCCTTATTGACAATGGTTTGACCCTGAATGTGTGTAGTGTGAACCTTTTGGAAAAAAATACCATCAATAAAAATAACATTAAACTCAAATTTTTATCTATCCATGGATTTGATAATATAGGAAAAAAATAACTTGGAGTTATCACATTACCTATTAAAGTTGGAAATGTCACATTACAAACTCCTGTCCATGTTATGCTTAATGATCTTTCTTATTATCTCCTGCTAGGAAGGCCTTGGATTCATGAAATGAATGGAGCACCTTCTACTTTGCATTATGTCATGAAGTGCATCTATAATGACAAGGTTTACACACTAAAAGTTGTTCCTAAACTTGAAAGTTGTTTGATTGATGAGAAAAAAGGACAAGATCTTTTGGAAACACTACAATCAAATACAAAAAAAAGGAAGTTGCAAAGGAAGAAGAATATGAGATGGATGTTGATGAACTTACTAAGTTACTAGAAGATGAGTGGGGTTCCTTAGATCTCACACCAAAATTCATGGGAGAATATAAGACTACATCAAAATAAATTGAAAAAAATGGGTTGATGCAAGAAGTTGGGTCCACAAAAAGCTCAAAAAGTGGAAGTGTTTTTTTCTAATTTTCATAATTTTTCACACTTAGACTAAAAATTTGAGGCACTTAAGCAATGAATCTTAAAAAAATCATGAATATGAAAGTTATCATTTTGAATCTAGTTTCCAAATATGTAATTTATTTAAATACCCATATGATAGAAATTAAATTTTGATAAGGATGTATAAAAACCACTTTTTAAAAGTACCTATTTTTTTACCATACCATGCACATGTATGAACACCACTATTTGACCGAAATAAAGTATTTTTCTAATTCCTTTTGGGAAAAGAGATCTAACAACATGAAGATTGATGACATAATTTTTTTATAATTTTTTTTGAATATTTTTGTTTTATTGAATTTTTATTGGCCTTAATCATTTTTTCTTTTAAATCATGTATGGATAGCATAATTGGACATAAAATATATAATTTTTGAATTTTTTTCATTGTGTAGATATTTTTTTGAAGATTGATGCCATATAATTTTTCTTACAAGAAACTTAACCAAAAAAAAGTTATTAAAAAACAAAAAAAATATGATATTTCAAGTTTTAGGACTACTTTTCTTAGAAATTAATTTAAAAATAAAAAATAAAATCCAATCTTAATAAAAATTATATATTTGGAAACTAGACATTGTGTTCTCTAATGGGTTTTCATTTTATAGATTGATTCAGAAAAAAAGTCCATCAGCCATATTACCAAAGTTGGACATTCTTCAATTTTCCTTAGTTTTTTAGTTGCAGGTCAAAGGCTAAGGGTTGGATTTCCAAGAATTTCCTAATCTTAAAACTAAGGGTACATGTGGGTTGGAGATTCAAATTGTTAATAATGTGTATGTGTTTTTAAAAACACGTACGCATTACAAAACACATACACATTCTTTATATGTTTGATTATTTAAAAAATTAAACAATTTTTAAAAACACATACACATCTCTAAAAGGTATTTCTTTTTTTTAAATAAATGACTTATAC
Source organism: Sequoia sempervirens (assembly GCA_007258455.2). Classification (NCBI taxonomy): domain Eukaryota; kingdom Viridiplantae; phylum Streptophyta; class Pinopsida; order Cupressales; family Cupressaceae; genus Sequoia; species Sequoia sempervirens. The sequence goes on along the minus strand of VDFB02358134.1, from coordinate 138,419,428 downwards.
ATGTTATAAACATGTACGTGTTATATAACATGTATGTGTTATAATGTGTATGCATTTTTTAGCACATACAAATTTTTAAGGCTTGTGTACCATATGCATAACACATACACGGTTTTTTAATAATGCATACATATTTTTTGTGAGATTTTTTTTTGGCCAAAACTTCACCAAGCTTCATGGACCCAGCTTCTTTCTTTTACCCAAAAGAAACCAATGGTAATTTCAATGCAAAATTTAAAGGACATTTCACAAGCATTGACCTCATCAACTCTAGATGAAGAAACTATATAATGAATTTTGATGAGATAGATTATTAACATCCACCAAACCCAAAAGAAATTGAAAGACTTTATGGGAAAGGTTACAAGATCATGAAACAACTTGGTTATAGTAAAAAAGGATGTGGAAAGAAAGAACAAGGAATCCATATTCCTATAGAGCCTAACACACAATAAACAAAACATGGTTTGGGGTATTTCCCTTCTAAAATAGCATACGCAACAAAAATACCTTCTCTCAACATCAACACTATCATGAGTAACCCTAATAAACCAACTCTCACCTTGAAGCATCATGAGTTGATTGATACAACTTGTGATGAATCTTTGGAATACTTTGAGGATGATTAAGCTTTGAAAGAAATGTTAGGAGTTTATGAAAACTCATGTACTCCTAGAAGGAAATGGGTTCATGTGATATGGTTAGTACTAAACAAGAAAATGAAGAAAAGGAATGCAATGAAAGGGACAAGGAAAAAGAAAAGTATAATCCTAAAATTCCAAAATAAAACACACTTCCTTTGGGAGATACACTCAACAGACCAATGGATATAAATAATGAGGAAAAATAATTCAAATAGGGAAGTGCCTTGATGAAGATGAACAAGAATATCATGCAACCTTACTTCATGACATTCTCGAACTCTTCACTTGGACTTATTCAAACATGCTGAGAATTGATGCTAATATTATAACACACAACATAGTCCTTGTGGAAGATGCTAAAATAGTGCGATAGAAAATATGAAAGATGAATCCTAAGATAGCTTTATTGGTTAAGAGTGAAATTGAGAAAATTCTTGAATTAGGATTTATCTACCCTATTAATTATTCTTCATGGATCTCGAACATTGTCATAGTTGTGAAACTTGATAATTGTATTAGGATGTGTACAGACCTTTGTGACTTAACTAAAGCATCTTTGAAATATGATTTTCTACTTCCTAATATCGACATGATAGTGGAATTGACTATGAAACATGATTTGTTATCATTCATGGATGGACTCTCTGGATATAATCAAATCTTTATGAACCCTCAAGATCAATACTAGACAACTTTTACTTCATCTTGGGAAACATTTTTTTGGGTAGTTATACCTTTTGGATTGAAGAACATAGGTGCAACTTATCAACGAGAAATGACATTGATATTTCATGGTTACATACATAAGAGTTTGGAAGATTTTTTTGATGACATTCTAGCGAAATCTTTACCTTGAACAATACCAAGTAAATGATCTTTGAAAGATATTTGAACAAATGTGAAAATAAAGCATGAGATTTAATCCAAAAAAGTGTTTCTTTGATGTAGATAAAGGAAAAATTTAGGTTTTATTGTATCTCATAGAGGCATTGTGGTGGACACGAAAAAATAGATGCTATAGTTAACATGCCACCTAGAAACATTTCTCAACTATGTACTTTACAAGGAAGAATTCAGGCTATCTATCATTTTGTAGCATCCATAGCAGACGAAACATTACCTTTCATGCAACTCCTTAAGAAAGAGGTTTATTTTAATTGGAATAAATATTGTAAGCAGACCTTTGAGAGTTTCAAAGGGTATCTTGCTACTCCACTTGTTTTACAACCTTCTATGTAGGAAAAGTCATTTATGCTCTATATAGTAGCATCAACCTATGCTCTTGCAACATGATTGGCTCAAAAATTTTAAAATGGTAAGGAACATCTTGTTTATTACATTAGCTACACTTTAATCAATTATGAGACATAGTACATGATGATAGAGAAACAATGTTTGACTCTTGTATTCACTACTAGTAAATTGAGACATTATTTATTGAATGTTGAAATCCATTTCATGGAAAATTTTCATCCTTTAAAACATATTTTCACTAAAATAGATCTATTAGGATACTTAGCTAGGTGGGTTATATTGTTAACTAGATTTGACCTTATATTTTTTTCACAAAAATTAATTAAAGGACAAGCCTTGACTGATGAATTAGCTAATGCTCCTTCCCCCTATCACTACGTAATATACATTCATTCCTTGATGAAAAATTGCTGACTATTCAAAATGATAAGGAAACATGGGAATTGTACTTCGATGGTTCTAAGTGTCAAATTGGCTACAAGGCAGGAGTTATATTAATTCCTCCTTCAAGTAAGCCTATTCCCTTATCATTCTATTTAAACTTTCTATGTACAAATAATACCAAGGAAGTATGAGGCTCTAATAATTGGTATACATGCCACATTAGCATGAAAAGTCAAACATAATTCTATATTTTGCAATTTGCTCTTTATTATTAAATAGATAAATGGTACATATAAGGAAAATCATGATAAGCTTGTTTGATATAGAGACCTCAAAATGACATTATTAGAAAATTTTGAATCATATGCAATCAACAATATACCATAAAAGGACAAATGACATGTAGATGAAATTTCAATCGTTGCTTCCCTTGTATCTCATAATGATCCTCTCACTGAATTCACATTTAATGTTCAAATGATTCCTAAACCATCGATAGACGATAAAAGCAAATAAGTGTTATTGACCGATATTAAAAGATCTAGTGAATGATATACAATAATATTCAACTATTTAAAAGATGCTACCTTTCCTGAGCCTACAACTAAGAACACTCAAGCTCATCTTTGAAAACTTGCATCTAAATACATGATCCTTGTGGAAATTCTATATAGATGATCATTTAATGACCTTTTACTTAGATGTATTAAATAGTCTGAAATCCCTATAGCACTTTAACAAACCCACATATGTTCTTATCGGGGGCATTTTGGAGGAAGATTGTTAGTTCAAAAATTGCTTTGTATAGGATATTATTGGAGACACACAGAACAAGATTGTTTTGAGTATGTAAAGAAATGTCATAAATTTCAAGAAAAAAATAATTTGATTCATGCTCCTACCTCTAAACATTATGCTCAAGTTCCTATTTGGCCATTTTCATTTTAGGGTTTGGACCTTATTGGGAGAATATCACCCCCTTCTTTCAATGGACATACATTTATGATTAGCTCAATTGATTACTTCACAAAATGGGTGGAAGCTATCCCCCTTAATTCCATGATAGTTGATACAATATTTCATTTCATATTAGAAAATACTATTGCTTGCTTTTGTCTTTCCTCTGCATTAGTTTTAGAAAATGGAACTCCATTTAAAAATAATGAAGTGGAGAAATTCTTGGAAACTTTCAATAGTAAACATCATTTTTTAACACCCTACTAGTCACAATCAAATGGAAAAGCAGAAGTGACTAGAAAGACTACTGAACAAATTATACAAAAGATAGTAAGTTAACATAATAAAGATTGGCATACAAAAATAACTTTTGCATTATGAGATTACAATATATGAGCATTAGAACATCTATTGGAAATACTACATATAACCTGGTTTATGGTGTTGAAGCAATAATGCCCTTAAAGTTAGAAATTCCTTCCTTGTGAATTGATCTTAAAGGTCTCATTGATGAAAAAACTTACAAAGAGCAATGACTGCATCAACTTGAAATGCTTGATGAACAACATATCAATGCTCTTAAAAATCTCCAAGATTATTCTAAAAGAGTGCAATGTGGTTACAATGATAATGTCATTCTTCATGAATTTAATAAAGGCAACCTAGTGTTATACAAAAATCAATGTAATTTCAATGCTCCTTTGAATGAAAAAGGGAAATTCAATCCTAACTGGTTAGGACCTTACATTATCCATGAAAAATATGGATATGGAGCCTACACATTAACAAAAATGGATGGTACACCTCTGAGAGAACCTATAAACATCGTGCATTTGTGTTGGTATTATATTTAGTGCTTCCTCTTTTGAATAGTGTGTTAGAGAAATGTTGTTAGATTAAGTGGATAATTTCTATTTTATCTCACATTACATTCTTCTTTGATACATGATAACAAGTGTGTATCTTAGATTCTAGGATAATTATTCAAATGCTTTGATTAATTACTTTAGTTTCCATACTATTCAAAATGTTGTATCCTTCTAAGTGAATTATATCATAGGTGCGTTTAACTTAACATAGCATATTGAACCACAAATGTAGCATCTAATATAAACTGTAAGTGGTTTAATTAGATCACATAAGACATTAAATCATGAAGACATTTATTAAGATATTCTTGTACACATTGAAAAAATGTCCTAAGCAATATCATACACTCCAAACACATTTAATAACATCATTTAATCTTTAAAACCATCTTCATTTCAATTTAATTAATTGTATTATCCTAGCTAAATAATTAATTGCATCATTTTCATCGATTAACCTACTTTATTAAATTGGGTTAATTTTTTCCCCCTTCACACTAATATTTCATACTAATAAATTAAATAAATAAAAATATTTAATTTAATTCCCTAAGACATTTTATTTAACTAAATAACCCTAAGTTATTTAATTAAATATCATTTCATCTCCCCACCCGCACTTATTAAATTATTTAATAAATGTAACTTTAATTCTTGAATTCCCTAATTACATGATTAAACTTTGTTTAATTAGCAATTAAACTATTTTTCCTCTAAAAGAGGAATATTCCTATGGAATATTCCTTCTCCCCTTTTTGCACAATTAATAATTTATTTTAATTAGCAAAATACCTTTTATCCTCACTGATGCCCGAATATTCCAAAAGAATATTCTTGTTCCTCCATCATTTGAAACATGGCTATTTTCACTTAGCTTCTTATGCATGTTTTAACCTTTAAACTTTTGAACAAGTCACCTTTGACTTGTGCGTGTAGGTCAAGAGTGTGTTTTTTTGAAGCAAATGTGAACCCTTGATTAAAATCCATCAGGCATTCTCATCTATTGATGAGAATCCATGATCCATGTCTCCTTTTTTCCTCCATCCTTGGTTGTTGATTGATATTTTTAGTCTCAAAACTCCATTTCTCATTTTCTCTCCTATAAATAGGTAATTATTTGGAGACAAATGGATCCATATTTCAATTGAAAACTCATGCTATTGAATTCACTTGTTCTCACACTCTCAATTTACTCAATTTTGGCTTGGTTTAGTTCATTTTAGTTGCATTATAGCTTAAAACATCCATTAGTGGCTTCTTTCCATCATCTTAGTTTGTTTATAAATTAGGGTTTCCATATTTTAGTTTAGAATTAGATTATTTTAGTTTAAAAATTGTGTAATTAGATCAATTTTAGTCTAAAATAATGTTAATTTAGCTTGCATCATGTTCAATTTAGCTTAAATTAGGTTTTCATCCATTTATCACAGTCATTTCATCAATTATCTTCCATAGAATTGACTGAAATAGGCTCACTAACCATGTGATTGGGAAAGTGTCATTGTTCCACATCAACATGACACCAATTCCAAAACTAGATAAGTTTTAAATGGGTTAGAGTAGGAATTTAACTATTTTTATAGTCTGTAACTTTTAGTTTCAATAAATGCATAGTTTAACTTTTAAATTTGAATGACCTTGTTTGTGATTGAGATTTAGTGGCTATGTTTGCTTTGATTCATCATGGATCAACTATAATCGACCCATGTGGGCTATCCTCATCTCACATTCTGGTGCTAGAAGGAGATCAAACTGTAATTTAACCATTTTTTAGCTCAAATTCCATTTGTTTACTATTTTGTATGATACAATGATGCTCAAACTGTAACATAGATGCACTTTGAAGAGAATCACCATATAGTGATGCTATCACAATTCGAAACACCAATGACTATTACATGCACTAGCACTTATTTAAATCTAGCGATGTTGATTTAATATAGAGGTATCAAAAATTGTAAATGGTGATGCCCCAATTTCAAACAACAATGCCCCCAAATTTTCATATCACAATGCTACCATGTGTAGCAATGCTGGACCAAATCCCAAAGCTATCTTGCTCTATATTTTTGTTTTAGAGCAACATCTATTTTTACCAAAGCATGGCCCAGAGTTCAAGTTGTGATGCTATCATGTTTAGCGATGCCCAACCAAGGTAAGAAATTGTATGATCATTTTTTTGACATGTGCTTTACTTTTCTTCAATCGTCAGATCATTGATGAACTTCTAACTATGTTCTAGTTGTTAGATTAACAAGGTTTTATAGGTTGAAAGACATGGAGCTAAAGTGTAGAAAGCTAACCTTATCTTGAAATTCTATGATTGTAACAAGCGTTTAACACATTGGGACAAGTATAACCCAACATTCATGCTTTCTTCTTTATTCTTTAGGACAACAAAATTTCCATTGGGTTTTAAAACTTACAGTCTTATGACCAACTAGTTTTTTCAATTAGGCTTAAAATTCATTTTCAAAGTTGGTTAAAATTGAGCCATTATCTCATCATTGTTTTATGGGTTTAAAAAGAATGCTAAAATGGGAATAAAATTGAACCCTCATCTCATCATTATCATTAAGGTTTAAAATTGAACAAGACAAATTTCATATTTTGCGTGGTGCATAAAATGAAGCCATCTTAGCTTAGGGGTTAAATTTTACAACTATTTATTATGTTTTGTGATTTACAATGTTGTTAGTGGATACACATGCAATTCTCTCATGTCATTTGGTGATATTGAGAAATAGAAAAGTTCCTTAACACTTTGCAGAATCACCTACATCTTTCATTTTGGATTAAAACTAAACCCCTTTGTGAGTGTGAGTTAAAGGAATAGCATGTGTTCTCTCTTTGTTCATATGAATGTACTTCCTTGCTATTGTTCATGTTTAGAGGACCTACTTCCCCACTTTGAAAGCAGGGAACGACCCAAGCAGTAACAAGTTAAATCCAAGCTCTTCTGAATCACTATATAAATTTGTGATTGCAATGAAATTTTGCAATCAATGGGATGTGGTACATGATAGCTCTCCTCTAGTATCTTTATGATGCATAAAGAACTTTTTCTAAGGGTTGGGAGACCTCTTGATGATGTTTATCATAGTACTTACTAAACTAGAATCCCTCATTATGAACCATTGTTTAGAAGCCAATAATCCTTAATACTTGTTGGTGCAAGAATGATCAATATCAAGCTACCCCACATTGTTACTATTCAATTGTAGAAATATAAAAATCCTTTGATCTTTAGATTTTAAGGATTTTGAGATTTGGTGGTCCCGTGAAGTGTGTGTCATGGAGGGGAGCCAGTCTCACCAAATCTCTAACTGTTCACATTGATTAGTGTTTGGAGAAATCCATGTGGGGATTCAATAAGTATATCCATTTCAAACCTAGGATTGTAAAGTGATTGTGAGTCAGTTTGAAACCTCACTTGGTTCTAAAATGATAAAAAAAAATATTCACTATCTTCCTCAAAATTTCAAACACATTTTCTTAAATATGGAAATCTCTTCAAATTAGCCTTGATATTACTGCTTGTCCTAAGGATTTTATCCTTAGAGATTTCTAAATATCTTGACTTATATCTCAAATCCATATTTTCAAAGACAACATAGGAAATTGTTGCTTTAACCCCATGATTCTCACAAAATGGACATTGTGAATGTTATCATGTTTCTGACATAGACATTTAGTTTGAAAACATAATCAAGACAAGTGATTTTCATAAAATAAACTCATTAAGGAAGATAAACTGACAAATAAACCCCACATGACTATTTGGAGACTGATTTCTCCCATTGAACAACCTAATCTTCTAGGTGCTATAATCCAACCAAACTTCAAACTCATTAATAAAGAACAAACCAATCCCATTAGCAGTTTGAGAAGCTTTGCTTTTGAAACAAAAGAAACATCTAACCAGTGGAGAAATGTAGAAACCCTTTTAGATGAAGAATAAGAACAAGCTAATATTGAGGCTATAAGGCCCACATTACCACCACACATGTGGCCAAATAAATATCTTCCTTTTATTCCATAAAATTTAATTGTTTGTAAATGATCTCATGCAAAATTAGGATCCCTAAGATAATATTTATAGGTCGTCATTTCAGACTTAGGCATCTTAGTCCAAAATCTCTCAACAAACACCTTTGGGAACTTCATGAAACTAGGAATAGGTTGTTATAAAACTTCTACAAATGTGTGTCAAGACACAATAATGCCCTTAATATTAGTGTACATCGGGTTATGAATAGTCGGCTTGTGGCTATCTTAACTCTCTATTAAGTCATATTATCATTAGTATATTGTTATTTAGTTGTTTAGGTCGGCCTAAGTCTTATATAGGTGTGTCTAAGTCGGCCTAGGTGATATCCTTGGCATAAATAGGTATATATAGGAGGTTGTGAGTCTTATTTCATCATCAAGTTGTGAAGTGTGTTCTCATTAGAGATATTTGGAGGTTTTCCCCCTCGAAGTGGCTTGTTATTCTTAGTTATTATCAAGTATTTGCAGCTTATTTCATATCATATTCTTATATTGTGCAAGTTATTTCCTAATAGATTAGTGTTTGGAGAAATCCACGTGGGGATTCAATAAGTATATCCATTTCAAACCTAGGATTGTAAAGTGATTGTGAGTCAGTTTGAAACCTCACTTGGTTCCAAAATGATAAAAAAAAATATTCACTATCTTCCTCAAAATTTCAAACACATTTTCTTAAATATGGAAATCTCTTCAAATTAGCCTTGATATTACTGCTTGTCCTAAGGATTTTATCCTTAGAGATTTCTAAATATCTTGACTTATATCTCAAATCCATATTTTCAAAGACAACATAGGAAATTGTTGCTTTAACCCCGTGATTCTCACAAAATGGACATTGTGAATGTTATCATGTTTTTGACATAGACATTTAGTTTGAAAACGTAATCAAGACAAGTGATTTTCATAAAATAAACTCATTAAGGAAGATAAACTGAAAAATAAACCCCACATGACTATTTGGAGACTGATTTCTCCCATTGAACAACCTAATCTTCTAGGTGTTATCATCCAACCAAACTTCAAACTCATTAATAAAAAACAAACCAATCTCATTAGCAGTTTGAGAAGCTTTGCTTTTGAAACAAAAGAAACATCTAACTAGTGGAGAAATGTAGAAACCCTTTTAGATGAAGAATAAGAACAAGCTAATATTGAGGCTAGAAGGCCTACATTACCACCACACATGTGGCCAAATAAATATCTTCCTTTTATTCCATAAAATTTAATTGTTTGTAAATGATCTCATGCAAAATTAGGATCCCTAAGCTAATATTTATAGGTCGTCATTTCAGACTTAGGCATCTTAGTCCAAAATATCTCAACAAACACCTTTGGGAACTTCATGAAACTAGGAATAGGTTGTTATAAAACTTTTACAAATGTGTGTCAAGACACAATATAAAATTTTATTCCTTCTATTACTATCAGAATCCTAGTCTTTGCCAAAATTTCCAATTTATCATGCATGACCATGATCCTAAACTTCTCTAAATGATCCATTGCACAATCAAAATCTTCAAGGGGAGATCTACATATCACTATTACAAAAATATGTATAATATATTATAGTTTAGTAGGAAGTGGGCTAATATCTTTTATCACAATCATTACCTCTTGTTAATTAATTTTTATGCTCGAGCTAGGAGGAACTGAATAGGTTTACCAATCCATATCTATCCTATCATTTGGGTGAACATTGGGTCTTTAGGACTTGAAAATTTTAGAGGTCTAGAATCATTCTCAATACTATGGTATTATCAAAGGTTCACCTTAGGTCAACATTGGGTCAAACATCTCATACATTCCTCCATCAAAATTCCATTTTCCACTTCACCTATCTTTGCAAAACTTTTGACTACACCAACACATTGTGACTTAAATATCTATCAAAACCAATCCTTGGTTTGGCTATTTTGTATTTGAAATATATCCATTTCCATGCATTTAGACAAGTTAGTTATCATCCTTGGACTACTTCATCTTGAAGGTCATGAGTCTACCCTAAATATTTACAAGTTCATTAACATCCTTTATCCCAACATCATAAATTCAAACTTAAGTCAAAAGTGTTGTCCCAAAATGTTTTCAATGATCACTCTCCACATTATTCATCTTTTCATCCCCCATTATCATAATTTCTCTCAAAAGACTTAGAACATCCATTTTACCTAGATCTAAGTCAACTAGAGAGTTCAAACATCACAAATCACAAGACAACTCTCCCAAAGATGACACAAAATTTAAGGTAAAGACAAGATCACAACACAAGAGAATCATGGAGAAAACCAAAGTTACATTTACCTGAAGTGATCCAAATCCTTTAGAATTTGATGTGAGAAATCAAGTTACACCATCAGAACAACTATAATCCCCATCAGGACCATATGAGATAAAAAAACCACAAACAATCCATTTGAACTAACTAGGCAGGAAATCATTGAACATCAAGCATTTGAAAATGTAGCTTCTATCTCCCCAACATTTGTGGTATAGAATTTAACACAAGGTGTCACAACTCCATCACCATGGCTAAATCAAGCATACATTCCCATTATTGCAACAAGCCTTTCCAAAGACTTTCATCACACTTCACCATTTGATAGCAACCCACTTGTAAGTACCCTTGACACTAATCCTCCAATTCCAAAAACTAGTTGGACACCTACCTTTGGTTATCCTCCCATTCCCAAAGATCCTTAACAACCCTACACACCTCTTTAACTTCATTAATACACAAAACACCACCTCAGGATAATCCTATTTGATCTTGAACAAAAGAAAGATAAAAGAGAGATTACACCTTGCTCAAGTTGATCCTTTGGTTGGCCCTTTGATGTTGATTTCTTGTGTGCTCCTTGATGGAAACTAAACTAAAATGATATGCAAAATGATCTAGATTGGATGGAGAATGTAATAATGGATGTGGGTATTTTGATAGATGTGTGAAAATGTATGCAATGAAAGCTTGAAGAGTGCAACAATGGTGGATGAGAATGCAAGTGCTTGAAATTTTATGTGTTCTTATGCTTGAGCTTGAATGCATGTAATTGTGAATGAATCAAAATGAGACCAAAATCCTCTATTTTAGGGGAAGAATCTCTAGAGAATTGGATGGCTAGGATTTAGCCAACATGGACAACATGAATGGCTATGGTGAGTTGAGGACTCACAAGCTCTCACAACTTGACATGTGGAAATGAGGTGGAAAAAGGACATGTGAGATGGAAAGAGGACATGTGAGGTTGAGGTACTTGCAAGTACCTTTGGATTAGGGGAATATTTCCTCAAAAAGGAAGTTCTAGTCCCCATGTGGAAGGATGTTGACATGTGAGGAATTTTAGAATTACTTACTAATCATCATGGGGAAGAGAGAAATGTAGGAGTAATAAATGTGAATTTTAAATTCACATGATTGGAATTACCTTGGAGATAAGATAAGGTGCTCATAAAGGAGATCCTTGTCCCCATGTGGCTGATGTGACTTATGAGAGGTTTTAGAATTTTCCAACAATCTTCATTAGGAAGAGGGGAGAATTGGAGGAATAAATATGAATTTTTAATTCACATGGGGAAGAGGCCATGGCTAAATGAAGAAAATACTTATGATAGGTTGAATTAGAGGGATACCAAAAATGGCATGAGGATTAGATTAAGGTTGTGCAGACAGGTGATTAAGAAGACTAATGAAGGATTAGAAGCAAGTTGAAAAATATGGAGGATGTGACATTAATCTTGATTAAGGGTGTGCACATCCTAATCATGGATTAAACTAATCCAGATTAGAAAGGGATTATGGAGAATGTGACAAGGAGAGAGAAAAGAGGGAATTTAAAATTGGTTTAAATTCTCAAGGCTAAATGACTAAATTAAATAAATTTATATATTTATTTAATTTAAAGAAGGGATGAAAGATAAAGTATTTAATTATTAAATTAAATACTTTAGAGACCTTAAGGAAAGGGGTAATATTAATTAAATAAATTATTTAATTAATATGGATGAGGAATATGAAATAGACAAATAAAGAGAACAAATTTGATCATGTAGGAATGGTCAAATTTAGATGTCTACATTTTTCCCCTCTTCGAAATATTTTGAGAATAATAGTGTTTCAAATAAAAATAAAATGTAGATGACTCTATAGAGGAAGTGACTAAAAAATGATGCCTCAGCACAGGCGAAGTTGTGTGAGCTATCCAAATGGTGGGAAATGGAGGGAGATGACCCATTCTCAGAAGAAAATGACCATGATAGATGAATGGAGGAAAATGGTAGGGTATGCCCCCTCTAGAGGGCAGTTGGGGAAGAAAAAGGGTCCCCAGTAAACTTCTCAATATGAGGAAACATAGATTACTATTGGATAGAGCACAAAAAACCATGAAGATTGGATTTGGAATGGAGTCAAATGGACACAGGGTGTGCAAATGGTGACCCACGAAATTTAGACGATTAATCAAATTAAAAATAGGTTAAATAAAGGGTAAAAATACCCTTAACTTAAAAAGGATAAAAAGGGAGGGAAATATTATAATAGTAATTTTAGAAATTACAATTCACCATTTGCACACCTGGCAGTTGAGTGAGAGAGAGAAGAGGAGAAGAAGGAGACGAGGATGGCTAAGGAGTATGATGATGACATCATCCACCAGGGGGATGAGGTATGATAATTCTTCCATGAGTGCACAATTGCATACCAAGTTAGTTCCAAACCCCACTTTGTGATTTTAAGCATTTTTTGTTGTATTTTTTAGTTTTTATGTAATTTAAAAAAAACATGGGTTTTGGGGGTTGGATAGATTAGTGAAATGGGTAGGTGGTGAGATTGCAATTTCACCCATTGGGGAGGTATTCTTGTTTAGAGGTAGTGGGGAAGGGGGGTGGATTTCCTTAATGAGTGGGAAAATTCACCCAGAAAATTAAAAAAAAGTGTCTGAAAAGGGTGGGAGGGTATCAGTGAAAGGCAAACTTGCCCTAGAATTGGGAAAATCTGCCAAAAATAGGGGGAAGTAGAAGCTGCGATTGCACCCTAGAGATGGGATGTTCCACCCATCCAATGGGTGAGTGCGCCCAAAGGATGGGAGATTGGACCCATCCATTGTACACCACCGTCAAGAAGGGAGGGGGGTGGCAAGATTGCCTACTGGATGGGTGGGCTCTCCCATCTAGGGGTAGGTGAGATAGCCCTCTTGATGGGTGGGCTCAACCATCTGAAGGTTTGTGGGATCACCTACTACATGGGCAAGCTCACCCATGAGAGAGTGGTTGTGATCACTTGCTGGATGGGCGAGCTCACCCATCCGCGGGGAGGGCGGATCCACCCACCTGATGGGTGAGATCACCTGCCTGGGTGGGGTCACCCACCAGAAGGTGGGCTCACCTAACTGAGGAGCAGACTAGCCCATCAATGGGTTGGCTCACCCAATTGAAGGGTGGGCTTGCCCATTGACGAGTGGGATCACCCATTCGAGGGGCAAGCTCACCCATCCGAGGGGCGGGGTCACCCATCAGTGGGCGGGCCTACCCATCGAGTGAGCGAACTCACCCATCGCAAGGGTGACAAGGGAAAAGAGGGAAAACACACCCATAAAATGGGGGGGAAGATGAAAAAAGGGACAAATTCATCTGAGTTGGGTAGATTCACCCAAAGAGATGAGCGAAAAGAAGGAAAAAATATAAATTGGGAAAATTGTGTAGAGTTGGTTCAAAAGGGGGAAATGTCAAGAAGACCACCCATGGTAGGGGAGGAAAGAATGGTGAAAGGGAGGGAAAGATGAAGAAATTTTTTAGATGACTGATATGTTATGTGGTGTGGATGCAGTAGTTTGAGAGCTTTCAGATGTGAGAGAGGCATTAAGAGGCATTGAGGGCAACTATAGCGGCGATGAATAGGGGAGGATCATGAGGCTTTAGCACAAGTGGGTTTTGTGCACATACTAAGGTATCTGACTATCAAAGCACATTGAGTGCTATTGACAACCCTTATAGAGTGATGAAGCTCAAAGAACTCTACATTCTACTTCATAACAAGGGAGATGATCGTCACCCTCGAGGACATGTGGAGGATTCTAAGGTTACTGATAGCCAGCTATTTAGTGAGAAGGACGAGATCTGAGGGTGAGGGGCTAGATCAGACCCTATGGGTCCTATTTGGGTGAGAGGACTTACCATTGTAGAGGATATTGTTGGATTTGGATAGATGTTTGGGCTTGGCGGTACCTCCATTACCACTATCCCTTTGTGGATTGATTAGTGGACTATTGAGATTGGACATAATTCGTTGCTTCTACAACCTCGATTACATGGAGGTTGTGTGAGATATCATGGAGCAGAGGGAGGGGGAGTACACATGAGTTCAATGCGTGTTGGCTTAGCTATACAATGATATGCACATAGTGTGCTATCGAGGGGCTCTCAATGCTACATAGGTGATGTTATAGATATGGGCCTAGGAGCACATTAGTGTGGCCAGGCCAAGAGTGGTGAGGAGAGGGGTGCAAGATCTGACACTACCAATGGCATACTAGTATGGGATGGAGTAGAGCTTGGTATGGAATTATTAGGGATTTGGTGATCTGGATAGATGGAGGAGGATGTTGAATGATCTACAAGAGGATCAAATAGTTTGGAGACCCTACATGATGTAGTAGTTCTCTGGATGGAGGAGAGATGAGGAGAGACATAAAGGATATTTCTATGTAGTATCCTACATAGTTAGGAGGGAACCCTATATAGTGGAGTTACATAAGTTAGATTGGGTGATGAGACAATTTGGGATTCAATAGAGCATTCTTCATAGACTAGAGAGATTCAGATGGATCACACAAGAGTGATTGTGGGGGGATTAGATTACTGTTGAGCTTTCGAGACAATAGTGGGAGGAGTTGTAGTAGGTACCCTATCCAGGTAGGAGAGGAGAGAGAGAAGAAGCAGGTGTGAGAGTGATATTCTCTGTGTGGTGGCCTTGTCATTGGCCAACATGAATTACACCAGTGGATCCGATTACAAAGGCACTTGGTTTTGGGCCAGAGGATGAGTTGAGACTAGTGGGACAAAGGAGAGGGAGAAAGGGAGGACAATAGTGGAGAGGGTAGGAGGCAACTAAGGCAAGAGGTCAGTAGGAGAGAGGACATGAGGAGGCCGAGGGAGGAGGTCAGCAAAGGAGGGTGAGGAGGAGGGGAGTACCATGGAGGAGAGACCAAGAGGAGGTCGATGTAGAGGAGAGAGATGACATAGAGGTGGAGGTGATGGATGTAGATTCTCTTGAGATTGACCCATTGGCAATGGTACCATACATACCACCCCCACGAGAGGATCCAATTGTACTATTGAGAGGGGCCATGGTGAGTCTAAAAATTGTTGAGTAGAGGCTTAGGGATTTAGAGGCCATGAGGAGCAGACTGGAGGCTAAGGTGAGCATGCTACATGCAGAGGTGTCCAGGGTGTGGGTGGATGGAGAGAGATTTTCTAGCACTGGCCAATGATACAAGATGATAAATATTAGATTTGGAGGTAGAGAGGGATGTACTACAAACCGAGGTGAGCCATCTTTGAGTAGAGGTGACTCGGCTTGAGGGAGGGGTGCCTAAAGAGCATGAGGAGGGGGTGGAGGTGAGATGGGAGTGAGACAGGTTGCAGGAAAAGGTGACCATGCTACAGGTGAGTGGGTAGTGAGAGCTTAAGGGAGTGGAAAACTAGGTATCGATGGAGGCCCTAATGGAGGTGGAGAGAGACATGGATTATTTGAGGAGAAAAGTGGAGGGGCTATTGAGGGAGATGATATATTTGAGATTAGAGTCGAACGAGCTCCATGACAGAGTGAGGTACTAGAATAGATAGCTGGAGAGATGGAATTGATGCAGGAGAGAGAGGAGGCTATAAGGGCCCAGGTTTAGACCATGTAGATAGAGAGAGATGCAACATAGACATAGATACAGACCCTATATGGTGAGAGGGACATGGCAATGGCATAGGTACAAGTTGTGGAGAGAGAGAGAAAGATGTAGTGCAGGCACAGGCACAGACCATGTAGGGATAGGGCGATGATAAATGGGATAAGGTACAAACATTGTAAATGGAGAGGGATGCCACATAGACACAGGTACAAGCCATGCAGGATGAGAGGGATAGGGCTATAGAGAAGGTGTCAAGGATGGGAGCAAATATTGGTTAGATACAGTTAGCACAAGATGCCTGGGCATAGGAGAGGAGATCCATATGCATATTTCAAGACAGCTACATGGAAGAGTAGGATTCAGCCAGGTATCAAGCAATAGAGCAGGATGAGTACATGCCAGAGGCTAGTTAATATATGGCAGCCTACTTCATGGCAGTGCTAGATTAGACACAATAGGTACCTTCTTACGTTAGAGCAATGCCATAGATGCTAGAACTATCCCAGTTAGTAGGGACACATACCCACAAATATAGTAGCTATCAGGAGACCCCCCCGCATAGAGGGGGAGTTCCAGACTCACCAAAGAGGTCAGATGTGGGCAGCTCACAATAGAGAGGATAGAGGAGAGGTGACATGATACCAGTTTTTGACAATTGTAGGATGGATGTATAGTATAGAGTAGTAGAGATCAAATGTGATTCAAAGCTCCGTACTCATACTTTATTTGATGATTACCAATGTATATGATGGATATGCATTTTCATTATATGATGGACATTATTATGGATCATGTGATGGACATTTAATTTTAGTATTTATATGATATGTGATAGCCCTTATTAACACTATGTTATGTTTATGTGATGGGTGGTTTATTTATGCATGTGTATGTGTGTGATTTGATTATGGATGATCATGATGATGTATATATGTATATGTTCATGGTGATGGATGTTTATGCATATGTTGATGTATGTTTTTACTTATGAGGATGATATGGATGATATGTATGATGCCTAATGTTTATGATTTAGGGTGTGATGGATGATTTATAATATTATATGCTATGGGTATGGATCTAACAATTTGTGATGTAGGTTGTGATGCATGTAATGTGTTTAATGAGATGGAAATAAATTTATAATGACATGAATCTAAGATGCTTATAATAACCAATTATGATTAATCTAGAAAAATTAAAATAAATATGAGATTCCAATATACATGGGATGAAATGCAATGAACCTAGAATATGGGATGAGATGCAATTAAATTCCTTACAAACACTAATAGATAAATGAAATGGAATGTGGACATAGGTGATAGGTTGACTTTATTTGTAGATCATGCTTGCTTTAGCTAATAAAAATAAAGGTATGTGATATGTGAGCGAGATGGCTTAACGTGAAATGAAATGCATCATGAACATGAGTGTAAATAAGGACTTGCATAGTACTAAGGGTCTATGGTAGGCATATCATACTTGCTTTAGTTTAGTGGCAAGTAATTTCATTGTAATCATTACAAAATTAAGGGAAGATGGGTGTGAAACTGCACTTTTCAAGAACCATAGGTATCCTAAGAAGAAAAGAAGATGGAAGGAAAATGTTTGCACAATCGAAATCATAGGTCATAGGTAAGGTATGGATGTAATGCAACAAAATTGATCATGAAATGCAATCCTAATGCGATTTTCCATTTTTAGAGCATTGGTTTTTGCTATAGCATAAGACACTAGGTACTAGGGTATATGTAACCAAGGAAGATTAATGTCTAATACATAAAACAAACACAAAAACAAGAAGGCTATCTTGACACTTGAAATTCATGAAGACCTTGGTCGGGCCAGGCATTGGGATAACTAGAAGCACAAAAGGATGCCCCAACATAACACAAGACTATAGGGATCTTGGTGGGTACTATGTAGGACAAACAAAAAGGCTGCAACAAACAAAAGGATCAAGATATGCCCATATGTTTACCAGTAAAAACACACCATGATATGATAGATCATGGCGATCTTGATGAGTTATGATAGGAAGCTCAAATGATAAAAAAAAAGCCAAAAGTATCAAAAGATCACAATCAATTTCAAACATTCTTTACCATAGGATCAAGAGGGTAGATGGGATTGATGAGATCTATTAGGAAGGATGCATCATGTTAAGACCAAAGATGGATACTAAACTAAAATTTTGATATGACATAGGAGATTACAAAACTGATTGAATCTCATGATACAAGTGGATCTCATTTGTGAAGAATCATCTAGATAAGGAAATACTTGACATGGCACAAGACACAAAATAGACACACCCTAAAGACCTGGGGGCTAAGGGGGGCCCTCATAGTTCAAGAAAATACCTTGGATACAAAGCAAAAAGAGGACAATGGAGACAAGTGATGGAGGAAAAAGACCAAATGAACAAAAGGAGCCTCGGGGATGGATCTAAAAATAGACCTTGCCTACATGAAAGTGCAAGGGAAATGTAGTTCGTAAAGGACCAATGACAAAAGATGAGACCAAAAGGTCATCATGACAAGGATGGGATCTAAATTAAGTTGAACATGATGAGAACCTATATCAAAGTGAAGGACTGACACAATGACAAGTACTAATTACACAAGCTCAGATTAGGATAAAAGCTCAAGATAATGGATAGCAGATGAAGCTCATCTAATGCTCAACCAAAATATACCAAGCAACCGGATGATGGATGTAGATGGAAGGATAAGATTGATAAGATGATAGGATATGAGATCAGGATTGGTGGAAGCATAAAGTGACTAGGACGCAAGGTAGATAATGATTAATCCCTATACGAATGGCACCTACAAATAATTTTTCACAAAACATACTTATCCAAGGCACCATTAGGGGTGGTTTTCACTATAGGATGAATTATTTCATTTTACTATTTTTGAATTTTTTGATTTCTTTTTGATTTTTTGTATTTTTGACCATTTTTACTTTTTTTTTGTTTTTTGGAACTATGTAAGATAGGATACCCCAGCTAACTTAAGTGTAAAACCTCTTTAGGTACATGATGTTAATGGGCTCCTCTAGGGGCTCTCCTTTGAGTGTGGCAAGTCTGTATGCCCCTGATCCATATTTTTCTATGATGACATAAGGACACAACCAATTTCCTTCAAATTTCCCTTTCTTATCTCTATCCTGTTGAGTACGTTAATTTTCCTTGAGAACTAAATCACCAAAGTTGAACTAGTGAGGACGAACCTTCTTTTTGTATCTTCTTTTCAGATGATTCTAATATGCTTGAAGATGGTCATACGCTTTGATCCATATTTCATCTAGGAGTTCCAACTAACTAAGTCTTGCAACCCAAGCATCTTCATCACTGATAAGATTCTTCAAGGATATTCTCAATTAGGGTATTTATACCTCAATTGGCAAGATGGCATCGACACTGTACATGAGCGAATATGGAGTGGCACCCGTGGGGGTGTAGATGGAGGTGTGGTAGACCCAAAGGGTGGGATGGATACAAAGGTGCCAATATCAACTAGTGTTGTTGACTACCTTTTTAAGGGTCTTGATCAGGGTTTTGTTTGTAGCTTCCACTTGACCATTACCTTGGGGGTAATAGGGAGTAGAGCAACGGTGTTGAGTGTGAACGGTCTCATAGAGCTATTTCATGGCTTGGTTCTTGAATTGTTTTCCATTGTCATAAATGATGGTGGACGAGATTCCATACCTAAAAAAATATGGAAAAGGATAAATATGGATATTTGAGTACCCATGATTTGAGAGAGTGGCATTACTTCCACCCACTTAGTGAAGTACTCAGTTACAGTGATGATGAAGGTATGGCCATTAGATGATGGGGGATATATCTTTCCAATTAGTTTGAAACCCTACTGAGAGAAGGGCCACGGTGTTATAAGAGGTTGCAGATCTTGCATAGGAGCATGTATCAAATCGGCGTATTATTGACAAGGTAGGCACTTCATAAAATCACAAGAATCATGTTCTAATGTAGGTCAATAGTATCCTACTATGATAATTATTTTACCTAGTGCCATGTCATTTGAATGGGCCCCATAAACACCACTATGTACTTTTGTTAATGCAATGTGGGATTTAGTCTCATTTAGACACTTGAGGAGGTTTCTAGAAGTGTATCACCTATGATGATGTAATGGGATGTATGTTGGATGAAATATTTTCATTAATTACGGGCAAGGTCCGAAGGTGAGATATTATCATGTAGGTAGGTGTAGATATAATGATACTAGGGTGATGTGGGACCTACAATGTCACACACCATCTAACTTTATGGGATATCATAGGCTTGGATTAATATTTTTTCAATCAGGAACTCACACTTTGTTCAATCTTTAGACAGGCCGATTAGTGAATCAATGGTAGCCATCACATCAGCTTCTTTGTTCTACACTCTTTAAATTTGGTCAAACTAGATGTAGGTGAAATACTTTTTGAAGTCATCTACCATGCATTTATAAGGTAACAACTTATCATATTTTTTCAAAAACTCATCATTGACCTATTTTATGATCAATTGGGAATCACCAAAGAATCTCAAGTGATATGGCATTGGATTGTGATTCTAAGGCTAGTAAGAAGAGCTTCATATTCAACTATGTTGTTTGTGCACAAAAAATCAAACCTGAATGGCTTTGGTATATAATCACCTTGGGGAGTGATGAGAAAGATTCCTACCCCCAATCCATCATGTGTGTATGAACCATCAAAATAAAGTATCCATGTGGCCACTTCTGTTACTATGAAGACCCCTTCATAAGGAAATTTTGTTACCAAAGGATGGGCATCTACTAGGGGAGCATCTACTATCACTTTTCCATTAATATCTTTTTGATCCACATATTCTATATCAAATTTTCTTAACAATATGACCTACTTAGCCATGCGACCAGTCAAAGTTGTCCTGGATAACAAATATTTAAGTTGATCAACTTTGGAGAAGAGCTTCACTGGGTGACTGAGCATATAGTGTCATAGTTTTTGGGAGCTAAAAACCATAGCTAGGAAAGCTTTTTTCCAGTAGGGAATAATTGAGTTCATTACCCACTAGGGTTCGACTGATGTAGTAGATTGCCTATTCCTTTGATGAATCATCATGTTGTGTCAACAATGCCCCTAGTGCCACTAAAGTAGCAAAAATATACAAGACTGACTTAGCTAGAATTGGTGGAAAAAGGATGGATAGGTGAGCCAAATACTCTTTGATCTTGTCAAAGCCGATTTGACACTATTGATTCCACTTAAAGGCAGTATCCCTTTTTAGGAGATGAGTGAATGACTCACATTTGTTAGCTAATTGAGCTATAGACTGCCAAATGGATTGTAGCTTACCTTGGAGACTCCTTAACTATTTGAGATTGCACGGTGGAGACATATCCATGATTTCCTTGAATTTTGTTGGATTGACCTCTATGCCACTTTTAAAGATAATGAAACCTAGTATTTTTCTTGATGTGACCCCAAACACACATTTCTTAGGATTCAGACGTAGCTTATAGTGTTCCAGATGCTCAAAAACCTTCTTGAGAACCATCAGTTGCTTTTCCCTTGTTCTTTATTTCCCTAATAGATCATCAACATAATCTTCCATTATTATGTGAGTGAGATCATTGAAGATGATGGTCATGGCTCGTTGGTAGGTTTCCCCTACATTTTTGAGGCCAAAGGGCATGACATTGTAACATAACATGCCCCAAGGTGTAGTGAAAGGTTTTTTATGTTGATCTTCAGGAGAAATTTTGATTTGATTATATCCAAAGAAGCCATCCATGAGGGAAAGCATCTCATGCCCTGTAGTTAATTCTACCAACATTTTGATGTTTGGAAAAGGGAAATCATCTTCAGGATAGGCTTTGTTGAGGTCCCAAAAATATGTGTAAACCCTAATATTCTTGTTTGATTTGGAAACTAGCACTACATCAGAAATCCACTCAGAGTAGTCAATGGGTCTTATGAATCCAACCTCTAATTTCTTCTCCAACTCTTTCTTGACTAGTAAAGATAATTGAGGGTGCATTTTTTAGAGTTTTTTCTTGACAGGTTTAGCATCAGGACATACGTCCAGATGATGTACTACTAAAGCAAGATCAAGACCTGACATATCTACTTATGTCCAAGAAAAATTGATGATTCCTTCTTTGAGAAGCTTGGTGATAATAGAATATTCATCCTCTAATAGTGCTTTGGCTACATGTGTGACCGTGAGATCCTCCTTAGTTCCCAAATTGATTTATTGTGTTTCCTCAATCAAAATGGATGATCGTTCAGATGATTGAGTTCCTACAAGGGGAAGATGAATGTCCCCATCGTCAAGTGCCTCATCGAGGTTTTTGCTATTAGATACACCCTCTTTTTTTACTTTTTCCAAGTCAAGAAGTGCCTCAATGAGGTTTTCACTAGGTGACACTTTTTTATTTTACTTCTTTTTACTTTTATGGTTAGGGTGTCCATCTACCCCTAATTCCATGAGATGTAGATACATATCCATTGAGGGAAAGTTTTTGATAGGTGCGCTACCATGTAGGTCCTAGTTTATGAGTTAAAGATGTCAAAGGGATATGCTGATAGTGCAAATGGATAGGCATTCAAACATGGAAGATAGGTAAGTGTGATTCACATCATCATGTGTTTTTCATGAATTCTTCCTTTGTTGTGTCTTCAAGGGGATTTTTGCCCACACTAACATTGTTAGAGGCACTAGATGATGCCATGGATCCTCTTTCTTGGTATCATAGCCCAAACCCAAATTCCTTGGACGCACAGAAGTATCTATGGGTTTTCATCTTCCTTGTTCTTCTACACCAAGGCCCCCCTGATAATTATGATTCTCTACAAATTTAGAGGGCCAAGGATAGGCCTCTTGGAAATATTATTTCAAAGGGGAAGAGGGCTCAGGTTCCTCACAATATACCCATTGGCTGATTTCATCTTTTGGTGTGTCTTTCCTCCACCTAGGAGAGTGGAAGTTGTTGGATCCAACATTTTTGGAGCTCAAGGTGATTGTCTTCTCTTTTTCCTTTGGGATAGACTAAGAAGGTTGGTCATATGTGTGTGGTGAGGGTGGCATAGTTTACACATTCAAATATGTGTGCATTTCATATTCATCACATCCCTTGTCAATGATCTAGACTTTGGTAAGGGTGGAATCAGATGCAAATGATGGAGTGGATGAAGTGGTGGCTGGTACATTGGTGGATGAGCAGGATGATGATGCATGTGGTGGTCCCATTTCCACCCTAAGATAGTAATGAGAGTGAGGAAAATAAGCTTCTAATGCATGAGAATATTCAAATGGTTTAGTATCTGCGTGTATGGTAACTTGCATCCTATTATATGGGAATTTTAGACGTTAATGGTATGTGGATGGAATGGCTTGCATGGAATGAATCCATGGATGGCTGAGGAGGAGGTTATAGGGGATTTCTAGATCAAGGACATGGTGAGTAGTGTACTACACCACTGGTCCAACCTAAATCAGAAGACAAATTATCCATTGAGAATCACGCTCTGCATTATCATACACCTTGATAGTAATGACTTGATTATTTAAGTTAGCATGGGTGTATCCCACCTATTTTATGAATTTCAATGTGCAAAGATCTAGGGAAGAACCATTATCTACCAAGACCCTTTTTACTTTGTGATGATTTAGAAGGACCTCAAGATGGAGCAGACAGTTATGGTTTGATTCAATGCAGGGCATGTCATTTTTGTTAAAACCTAGTTGATAGGTTGTTGAGAGGTGTCCTACCAGTGCTTGAAATTACATAGGGTCTATGTCATTATGAACTTGGCTATCCTATAAGGCCTTAGTTATAATTTCTTGGTGTACGGTAGAAGACTTAAGCAAATATGGAATGGATATCTCGATTGGGGTCTTTCCTAGATGATCAAGAATGTTGTATTAAGAACTTAGAGGCAGTGGTTGGGTGGATGTGGAGGCTTCAAGGACTATGATATGTGTTCGATAGGTTGTAACAACACATTATGGATCCTTTCCCTTTATGTTTATCATAGAAACATGTGGCTCTACCTATTCGATGTACATGACAATGCCTTGATAATCAAATGACACATTTTTGTAACTAACGTTGTTGGTGCTATTATTCTAATTATTGTTGTTGTTGGACCTAGGATTAGTGTTTGATGTGCTAGGACCTTGGTTATTCTTGGGGAAAGCGTTATGATATATCTAAAATTGAGCATTAGATGAGGGTGCCATGTTGGAATCCACATGTATGTCACCCCGATTTATGAGATCATGAACTTATGTTTTTAAACCTTGACATTTACTCAATGTATGCACTTTAATCTTATGAAACTCACAATACTCATTTTCTTTGTACCAGGCTGGTTTGGGATTGTATTCATCAAGAGGCTTGGTCTTAGGATAAGCGATCAGGTAATTAGCTTGAATGAGCTTATGGAATACAACGCTCAAAGGTTCTCCTAGTTGAGTGAATAGAAGTTTGCTATTCCCTTGGTTATTTTGATTGGATTGTTGGGTAGGATGAGGTGCCCCCTATGGCACTAATATTTCATGAGGAATTGACTATTGAGGAGGGGGATATTGTGGCTTTTGAGAAGTATTGGCTACTTGGATGTGTTTGGTGTTAGTGATACCATCACTAACAATGTTTTTGTTTTTTTCCCAATAACAAGGCTTATCCCCAAACAATTTCTCTTTATTAGAGTTAAAAAATTTGACTAACCTTTTGGTAATAAGTGCCCTCTTAAGGATAGGACCTTTCTCCACTATTTCTATGAAGTTCATGACACAGTGGAGTTTGAAATTGTTGGCCATATCTGGATGAGAGTTTTTGATAAATAGGGTGACCATGTCTTTTTCCCTTAATTGGGATTTCATCCAACTAGCTAAAGCACACCATCTTTTAAGATAGCTTGAAAAAGTTTTTCCCTCACACTACTTTTCTTTCAGGAGATCCAACGTATCGATATCCTTCTCTAGATTGAAAGAGAAGTGGGAGAAAAAATATTCTAAAAGTTGTGCAAAGGACTTGACAGATCTTTTCTCAAGACTGATAAACTAGTCAAGAGCTATCCCTTGTAAACTCCTAGGAAATAGTCTCATGAGGTAGTTATCATTTGTGCTATAGAAAATTTTACCCTCTTGAGGAAAGAGACAATTTATCCCATAATTAGACCCACTTTTGAGTCCCTTCACATCGTTTTTCTTCGAAACAACATTTATAGGCCCCTTAGACCTATTAATTTTGATCTAGAGACCCGTTTCACATGTGAAATCACATAAAACCTGACAAACAACATTTAATAACATCATTCCCTAACAACCCACCTTCAAACAGCAATAGTGAGACCCATTCACCAAGGGTGGCGAATGAGTTCCCTTTGAGGGAAAATTCAAAATAAAGCGGGAACTCAATCAATTTAACTTTTGTTTCCAATTAATGTCGGCCTCTTAGGTCTAATTAATAGGAAAATAAGGTGTCATTTCTTATAAATACATATTTTAAGTCATTTTACACAATCTTTTTCATCTCTTATGATCTCATTATCATTCTTCAAGGGAAATTCCAAAAGCAAAGCATTCTACAAGTTTAATAATCAAAAGTTAAAGTTTTACGACAAAAAACTAGGGTTTTTGTAGGTCTTTAAGCTCACTAACCTTGTCAAGATCCAACATTGCAAAGGGTTGATGATGGATTCCTATGGTGAATCATGAAAAAATCTAGGGTGAAGAGGTGCAACTAGCAACCAAATCATGCCTAAGTACTTGGTTTCCTATTGATTCCATCTTCCATTTTCACTCTATCTTTAGATTAAGGTTTGCATTGTGTTTATTTAGCATTTGCATGTCATTTTATATCTATGTTTCATGTGTTGTAAGGTTTCTAGGGTAGAGATCTTGCATCATCTCAATCAATCTTGCATGTCTTGGTCTAGAGCAATAGAATAGGACCCTTATGTTTTAACCTTTCCTAGTCTTTAATACATCTAAGGCTAGGGTTTATGTAGTTTTTTCTCTATTCATGGTTTAATTACCTACCTAGGGGTTTGAAAAAGGAAAACCCCTAATTAGAACAACTCTTTTAAACTATTTTGCAGGGATTTTATGAGATCTGGAACTAGGTTTCCATCATAATTTTCTATGCAGGTGTCAAAGTACAAATATGAGTTTTGAGTTTGCAGGAATTAGAAAGTGGATTGATTTGCCATGCTTGGTGAACGAGTCCCACTTAAAGATGCAGATTTTAGTTAGATGTTATTTCAAATCCTCGACTATTAGAAAACAAGTTTTGTGTAGAAAAGTCTTGACCCAAGACTGGTTCACCCAAGGTGGCAAATGAGTCCTAGTCAGTTCAAGTTCAAATTTCATCAACTTTCCAAATTGTTCTCCAATCATCTACAACTTTCTAGGTGCACATATTTTGAGAAACAACTTTCTGTTTGATTGAAAGTTGCATTTTTGTTCATTATTTTAGTCTTTTTTCAAACAACACATTTTCAAACATTGCATACATCTTAGCTTTTCATTCATTTTCAGTCACATAGATTAATCCATTGCATTTAGTTAACTTTGTTTACATCATATCACATCACAGAAATCCTAATTTGAGTGATACATAAATTTTTTTGGCCCTATCTCTCTCCTTTTAGTGGAAAACCCTAGAAGTGCAAGAGTAGTCCATAGGGTCCCAAAAATCTATGTTTCATTTTGGTGAACCCGAGTTTTGAACATAATAACATTCTGATTTACATCTAATTGTATCTTAGATTTTCATTATTTCATGCTCTTGCAATGTTTTAGGATTCTTAAAAGCATTGCATTAGTGAAAGCATTATTTACTTTATTTCATTCCATTATCCTACATCTCTGTATTTTCATTTTGTATTTGCATCATATAGAGTTGAAAATTCATAGAAAACACAAAAAAAATCTGAAAAAAATTTAAAAGTCATCTCCTAGGACTCATTCGCCACCTAGGGCGAATTAGTCCCTTTACAATTTTTCATTAGCATTTCCAGATTTTCATTTCCTACATTGCATCTTTCTATTTTCTATTATTTCCTTTCTATTTTTGTTCAGTTCTTTTTGTTTTACTTAGCATAAAGTTTATTTCTTTTCATGGAATTTATGGATAGTATTAGTCTTTTAAAAGTTCCATTTTTAGACATATTCCATAGTCCTTTTATATCAACTTACATTGAGGAAACTCTAGCAAATATTCAAAACAAATCACACACCACCTCAAATGATCCAATTAAACACATGATTCAAATTTTAAAAACCATCTCCTCCAAGCCACTTAGTAGTGATGATGTTGACCAGTTAGATGATGCCCTTAAAAGTGTCATCTCACTTACTTCATCCTCCAATTCTTGTCATGAGAAAATTAATACCCTTAATGATCAATCCCTCCTCAAACCTTTTGCTTACGATGAATTTGATTTTCTAGAGGAAGCCCTCCAAGACTTCATCTTGAATAAGTCATCCACTAAGGCTTGTGGTCACCAACTTGATATAACCACCATTCGTACCTCTAATGATTTTCTTGAACATCCTAAACCAATTGATGATCTTTTACCCTTCACACCTTTTAGTAGTGATGATTTGCATTTGTTAGATGAGTCTCTTAAGGAATTCATCTCATCCAACTCATCCGTTATGGTTTATCATGATACCTCTAAAATCAAAGACGTTAATGTTGTTCAACCTAAACTTATCCTTTACCCACCCTCACATCCACTTCATCCCTCTAATCATCCACACCACACTTTATACCCACCAACACTAATGTATTACAGCAATCTCATGATGATACTATTGCTCATACATATAACAAAAAAATAACCCACAACCACCACAACCAATTCCACCATCATTACCCTTACCTAATCCGCCTAGTGCTCCTTGCTATAACCCACCTACAAAGGAGTATGATATTGTTGAACAATCAAATAATACTCCTGCCAAAATCTCTCTTTGGTATTTACTTCAAACTTCACCTAATTACAACACAATTATTCAAACTACTTTAAAACAACTCACAATTCCACTTGGAATCACTCCAAATGATGTTGTAGCTCTTGTTAAAAAACATAGTCTTGATATTAATTTCCATCAACTTGAGCTCCCTCCTTTGGAGTTACAAAAAAATCATGATGCATTTATGATCATTGCTCAATTCCATCACATAGGTATTAAACACACTTTCATAGATAATGGTTTTACCCTTAATGTGTGTAGTGTGAGTCTCCTTGATCACTTAAAAGTTGATAGATCACAAATAATACCTGATTTAGTTTCTATTTGAGGATTTTATAATACAACAAAGCAACCGCTTGGGATAATTACTTTACCTATTATGATTGGAGTGGTTACTTTGCAGACTCCTATCCATGTCATGCCTTATGATCTTTCATATAATCTCCTTTTAGGCTGACCATAGATTCATGAAATGAACGCAATTCCTTCCATCCTTCACTGTATCATGAAGTATGTTTACAAAAATAGCATATATCAAATTGAAATAGACCCTAAGCTTGAAATTTTCTTACACCTTAAAAAAGGGGTTACAAGTCCTTTAAAAACATTGATTCCCACTTCTAACATTGATCCTCTTGAAATTGAACACAACGATATGGAATCGGCCTCTAAATTATTTGGTGATGATTAGGGATCCTTAGAATTCACACCCTCATTCATGGGTGAATAAATACTTACACAAAAGAAAGATGAGAAAGATGACCAACCAACAATTATGCACACTCAAAATTTTGAACAATTGACTCAAACATCTATCTCTTACAATATGGATGAAAACGCAACATACACAACAAATTTTGATGAGATAGATTATCAATCCCCACCTACCCTGCATGAAATGGAAAGAATTTAAGGGAAAGGTTATAAAATTTTGTCAAGCAATTAGGTTATATTGGAAAAGGGTGTGGAAAACATGAACAAGGTATTCATGTCCCTATTGAACCTAATACACATGAAATTTAAAAAAGATTATGATATTCTTTTTCTAAAATGACCAATGCTTCCAAACAACCATCCTTAAACATTAATGTTATAACATGTCACCACAACACAAACTCACAATAAATCATCCTGATTAGTTGGATATAATCTTACCTCCTTCATTGATGCATGTCGATAGCAATGAGGCTCTGAAAAATTTGTTAGGTGTTTTCAATACCCCATCCTTGCCTACTTACATGAAACACATTTCCCGTGCTTTAAATGTTACCAAGAAAGAAGCAAGCGATATCATTGAAGACTTCTCTGAATCTAAAATTCCTAAATCCAATGCACTCCCTTTAGGTGATACAATTGATGTGATTATGGATATTCATAATACAAATAAAAATTTTAAAATTGGGAAGTTCCTTGATGATGAAGAACAGTAAGATACAATCACTTTACTTCATGATTTTCCTGAAATCTTTCCTTGGAAATATTTTGATATGCCAGGAATTGACCCAAAAATTGTGATGCATAACATTTTCCTTGCTCCAAATGCTAAACCCATCCATCAAAAGATTCAAAAAATGCACCCTAATGTAGCCTTGTGTGTTAAAGAAGAACTAGAGAAAATTCTTGATGCAAGCTTTATTAAACCTATTGATTATTCTTCTTGAATCTCAAACATTGTCACAGTTGCAAAACCCAATAATAGTATTAGGATATGCACCAATTTTTGAGACTTGAATAAGGCCTCCTTAAAAGATGATTTTTCACTTCCATATATAGACATGATTGTGGATTCAACTACTGGACATGCTTTTTTTTATTCATGGAAAAATTTTCTAGTTATAATCAAATCCTTATTAATCCTCAAGAACAATACAAAACTTCCTTTATATTTGTTTGGGTACATTTTGCTGGCTTGTGATGCCCTTCGGGTTAAAGAATGCTGACGTAACTTATCAATGTGCAATGACATTAATCTTCCATGAATATTCTATTCACAAAATATTAGAAGATTATGTCGATGATATCCTCACTAAATCGTTAACACAACAAGACAATGTGGACATCCTTCGTAAAATCTTTAAATGCATAAAACAATAAAACATGCAATTAAATCCTAAAAAATGTGTCTTTGGCATAGATAGTGGTAAAATTATTGGGTCTGTCATATCTTATAGAGGCATTGAAGTGGACACAAAGAAAATTGATGTCATCTTTAATATGCCACCTCCTCAGAATATTTCTCAGTTGTGTACATTACATGGTCAAATTCAACCTATTTGTTGTTTCGTTGCATATTTAGTCGATCACACCATATCCTTCACACACATCCTTAAAAAGGGTGTCCCTTTTGATTGGAATGAGGATTCTAAAAAATATTTTTAGAGTCTAAAGGAATATTTAGCCACTCCACCTATTTTACAACCTTTTGTGCCACATCAATTGTTTATCTTGTACATCACCACATCTGCCCATGCTCTTGCAACATTGTTGGCTCAACACAATAATCAGGGTAACGAACACCCTGTTTACTACATTACACATACCTTAATTGATTATGAAACACACTATTAACAAATTGAAAAATAATGTTTGGCTCTTGTATTGGCTACTAGTAAGTTGTGACATTACTTACTAACTGTCAAAGTACAAGTCACAAATTTGATCCTCTTAAATATCTTATTACAAAAATTGATATTTTAGGACAGTTAGCTAAGTGGGTGATGTTGTTAACTGATTTTGATCTTAAATTTGTTTCACCAAAAGAAATCAAAGGTCAAGCCTTAACCAATCACTTAGCCAATGCACCTTCTCCCTTTGCTTTCCCTATCAATGATTCATTTCCTGATGATCATATCTTAACTATTGATATTAAACCATGGGAATTATTTTCTGATGGATCTAAGTGTTGAATAGGTTTTGGCGCTAGAGTAGTCCTAATTCCACCTGATGAAAAACCTATTCCCTTATCCTATCATTTAAATTTCCTATGTACAAATAATGTAGCTGAGTAGGAGGCATTGATTGTAGGTTTTCAATCTATTCTATCTCTTCATGTTAAACATGTTAAGATCTTTGGTGATTCATAATTGGTCATAAAAAAAATCAATGGTTCATATCAAACTAAACATGATAAATTATCATGATACATGGATCTCATAATGAATTTATTAGAAAAATTTGACTTGTTCAACATTGATAACATCCCACTAAAAGATAATCACCACATGGATGCAATGGAAAGTGAAAATTCTCACATATCCCCACATGATCCTTCTACATATTTCACATTTTTTATTCACCCCATAATGAAACCTTCCATCGATATTTATTTAGAAGATATTTTGGTGATAACTCAAGAAATTTCATGTGAATGGTATGATAAAAGATACAACTACTTAAATGATGGTACCATTCCCAAACCTATCACAAAAAATAATTGAAAGCGCTTATGTAAACTTGCAACTAAATATGTGATTCTTTCTGACACGTTGTATAGAAGATCTTTCAATGGTCTCCTATTACGTTGTCTTGAAGATTCTGAAATCCCTTTAGTGCTAGAATGGGCTCATGCTAGTGCTTGTGGAGGTCATTTTGGAGGTCGTTCATTAGTGCAAAAACTTATTCATATGGGTTATTATTGGAGACATATGGAAAAGTATTTTTTTCCTATGTTAAACAATGCCACAAATACCAAGAACATAGCAATTTGATTCACGCTCCTGCTACTGAGCTCCATGCCAATGTTCCCATTTGGCCATTTTCATTATGGGGGTTAGATCTTATTGGAAAAATTTCCCCTCCTTCTTCAGCTAGACATACATTTATCATAACTGTAACTGACTATTTCACAAAATGGGTAGAAGCTATCCCTCTTCCTTCAACAACTATATAAGTAATTTGTCGATTCATATTAGATTACATAATTGCTCACTTTGGACTCCCTTCTACAATTGTTTAAGATAATGGAATGCCATTTAACAATAGTGAAGTTCAAAAATTTCTTGCAACAATTAACATTCAACATTGTTTCTCCACACCGTATTATCCGCAATCTAATGGACAAGCTGAAAATACAAA
The DNA here is from genome assembly GCA_007258455.2 of Sequoia sempervirens. Taxonomy (NCBI): domain Eukaryota; kingdom Viridiplantae; phylum Streptophyta; class Pinopsida; order Cupressales; family Cupressaceae; genus Sequoia; species Sequoia sempervirens. The sequence goes on along the minus strand of VDFB02358134.1, from coordinate 138,387,309 downwards.
TTAACTTATTGAACAAATCCTTAAGGAAACTATTCACAATAATCATATAGATTGGAATATGCAATTATCTTATGCGCTTTGGGCTTATAGAACTAATGTTCAATCATCCACAAGACATACCCATTATAGCCTCATATATGGTACTGATGTGATTATGCCCTTGGAGTTAGAAATTCCTACTTTGTGAGTTTCTCTCTGAGACCTTTTTGACAATCAAACTTATATAGAACAATGATTATATCAAATTGAGATGCTTAATGAAAAATTCATTAATGTTCTTGAACATCTCCAGCTCAAATCAAACAATTACAATGTAAATACAATATTCATGTTATTCCTAGATCATTTTCTAAGGGAGATCTTATTCTTATTGAAAATCAAAAAACTGTTAGTGCTGACAATGAAGACACAGATAAGTTTAGCCCTAATTGGTTGGGACCTTATGCAGTTCATACTAATTATGGGTTTGGTGCTTATCTATTAACACATATTGATGGAACACCCCTTAAAGAACCTATTAATTTTGCACATTTGCATTGTTATTATCTCTAATCCCCTTTGAATAGTTTGAGTGCTATAGCAGTGTTGTTTAAAGTTATTTGATGTTATAACTTTCACATTGCTCTGTTTCTGACAACTAAATTCCTATTTGTCTTAAACACTAAGGTAATTATTTAAGTTCATTTTATAATTACTTCAGGCTTCATACTATTCACCCTCTTGTTATGTTAAATTAGATCATTATTAGTGTATTTAATTTAGCATATTTTTTTTCATTTATCAATGTTGTATCTATGATGAAACTAGAATATGTTTTATATTAGATCACACCATTCGTGTTAAATCATGAAACAATTAATTAAATAATTTTTACCATAAGTTATTTAATTAGTCTCATAGCATTTAACTTTTGCATACCAAAAGATACATCATAATATCAATATTCCTATCTATATATGTATCAAAGTTTTATATAAATCTCAGAATCATATACAATCTCAAAACGGTCTATGAGAGCTAGACCCCTCAGTATTTGGCACTTGTGACCCAGTCCCTAGATGTCGTGAGATGGTTGTGTGTGAACGTGATCTTGAACTACTGAGTCTTAGTGCATACTCCAGACCCTATACTCGTCCAATGGCTATAAGCCACTCATCTACCATTTGGTCCCTCTCCACTCATGCCTGTGCCAACTCTACCTCCAGTCTCTCTACCTCTACCGAGGTATGTGCTGATTGTAGTGCACTCTTAGCCTGATAGATTTTCCTCCTCATACTCTCATACACTACCTGTAACCTCATGAATGGTTTGAGTGACTCTGGTTCCTCCTCCATGATCGGTGGGGGCACGTAGTTAGGAACTATCTCATCCTCAAGGAATATTGGAACTATCTTTGTGGTTGCTTGATGATATAACTCTTGCCAGTCTCTTACTAGTCCTACAAGATAGATCATGTACACAATCAATAACACATCATCATGATATATATATATATATATATAGTATAAATCACTAAATGACATGTATCAAATCAAGTGTCATCACCTATGTCTCTAGACCAATGAGAAATGTCAACCTCCTCATCTCTAGGGAGCATGGAGGATGTGCTAGCCTCTCTCTAACTATGTGTGTTGATGTCTACTAAAAGCTATTGCTCGTGATCTAGTCCTATAAGTATGTGAGGACTCTGCATGCTTGTATCGATCCTTAATGGCTACCTCATCACCCTCACCTAGGGGTGGCTCCTCCTCATAATAATAATCCTCCTCGTAATCCTCATCCGCCTTCTCATCCTCCTCTCCAACATCCTAATCCTCATAATCAGGATCGACCTCAGACTGGTACTCCTCATCGATAATATCTATAAAAATATTTTTTACCTTGTAGCATACCTACTATGTTGTCTCCTCTAGCTCATCACCCTCATTTGTTGCCAGCTCTACATCACCTAGAGGAAAATCCATGGAGAACACATGAGTTGGTCATGCATATGACCACCAATCCTCATGCTTGTATGCGCTATCAACATCATTAGTGTCAGAGACTGGTGGTTGGTCATGATCTGAATCATTGGAATCACTCTCCCATACATGATCTATCATCAACCAAATAGTACCAGATGGCCTCCGTGCACTTTGTACTAATCATTTAATTAAGGGGAACACCCTTGGCGGTGTTTGCACCTATCCAAACTGTCACATGACTCGCCCATAATAGAATGTTTGTATGATGTAGTCATGCCCCTCTGTTACATACCTATCCATCTGCATCCTCTATAACTATCTAGTGGGATCTAGCCACTATTGAGTGAGTAGATAGAGCCTCCATAGGACCTCTTCCTCCTCTAGCCAATTGAATCTCACCCTCTAAAAGTGTAAAACACCATATTGCCATAACTATCATGAAGGATAGTCGAACACTTGTGGGTATCCTCCTATTATGGTACAAGGGTATCTGACAGGCTTGGTACATGTGATATGCTCAAGGAACCACACCCTTTAGAAGTGTATAATGGACCATACTAGTGATCTCTCAAAATAAAAACCGACAAGGATCATAATACAAGTGTGCTAGAATGTAGCAACCCTAGGCATAGACTATCCTGTGCTTGTACATCCCCTATATTAGGTGTAAAGGTCCCCCATCCAAGTGTGTTCGTCATCCATTTGGATTGAGAACTAGTGCCACTATGTGCATCATAATCCATCAAACTAAAGGAGCTCATGAGTACAATAGTATGGGAAGCTCGATCCATGCACTAACCCTCTCATCATGTACAAGTCCATCCAAACAATACTGCATATATCTCTTCTTCTTCCGGAATGACTGATCCCCCTGAAAATACACTTGCACTCCCCAAATAGGAAATCATAGAATACAATGTACATCCTTGAGTGTGATGGTCATTTCCCCAGTGGGAAGATGAAACTTACATGTATCTACATCCCAACGCTTGAACAAAGCCATCAAGATGACATCATGTTATCTCATAGGTGGTATCATATATGCCCAATAGATACCCACTGATTGTAAATTCTCCACCTCTATTGTTGATAGCGCTAGCGCATGATCTCTCAAAAATGTCAACTATCTTCCCCCTAGCCGCTGTCATGACCAAGCAGGAACCTATCAAAATCATCACAAAATGCTTTAGATTTCTTCTAATCTCTTCAATTTTTCATAATTCTCATCATGCAAGTGCTATAGCTACTCTATTTTTCTTCTCTAATGACCCTAGACATTTTAGAACCCTTTTTGACATTTTGCAAAGAAATAGGGACACTTCGTGAAGAAATGAAACACTTTGCAAAGAAACAAGACACTTTGCGAACAAAAGGGACACTTTGCAAAAAAAGGGACACTTTTCGAAAAAAGGGACACTTTGCAAAAAAATTTCCAAGAACCCTAAATTAACCTATCCATGCATAAAAACCATTAAATCATCATAAAGTCACAAGGAAAAAATTACAAAATCGAGTCACCTCACGATACAGATTGTCATGTGCCACCTATTCACAGAGATCATCTAGCCACGAAGGTGTGTAATCCTGTCTACTCGACATATTCTTCTCACCCATTGCTTTCAAGCTACATGTAGGTAAAATGAATAGTAAGTGACAAGTTACTTTCTTCTCTTTCTTTTCATCACTTTTCATCTCTTTTTACTTTTACGCATTCCTATAAGGTTACCATCTTTTCTGAAACTTATAATGTAGATATTCTTCAAATCAACATAATGGGTGCTAGGCTAATCCATTTTTTATGACATTTGATGAGTTGGAATCTTGATTCTAAACCTGACATCATCATTTTTCTATTGTTATGTGGCATGGTACTTGGAAATTTCCTACGATATGATATGTCTTGTTCAACGTTGCTAAATTACTACCTTGATTCCGCCTCCCTAAAGCAAGCAGAATCAAGGGAGGTCATACATCTACCCTTGAATCGAATTCCTAAGAGTTAGATAGAAGTATTTTGAGAAATTAATGAATGTGTGTTGTAGGATGTGGTTCTTATTGATGTGGTTGTATAGATAACCACACTGGGGGCTTCGTTCTCCCATCCTTTTTGAATATGTATTAGTTTATGTAGCAAGGTGCATTGTTTAGAGTCGTTTAGCTTACATATGTACATAGAGTCATATGGGTGCTAAAGTGGGGGATAAATGTGTTGTAGAAAATTAGACCCTCTTGAGAAAAGAGACAATTTCTTACATAATTAGACCCACTTTTCAGTCCCTTCACATCATTTCTCTTCAAAATGACATTTATAGGCCCCTTAGACCTATTAATTTGGATCTAGAGGCCCATTTCACATGTGAAATCACATGAAACCCGACAAACAACATTTAATAACATCATACCCTGACAACCCACCTTCAAACAAAAATAGTGGGAGCCATTCACCACCTTGGGCGAATGAGTTCCCTTTGAGGGAAAATTCAAAATCAAGCAAGAATTCAATCAATTTAACTTTTCTTTCTAGTGAATGTTGGCCTCTTAGGTCTAATTAATAGGAAAATAAGGTGTTATTGCTTATAAATACATATTTTAAGTCATTTTATACAATATTTTTCATCTCTTATGATCTAATTATCATTCTTCAAGGGCAATTCAAAAAGAAAAGCATTCTAATCTTGTCAAGATCCAACATTGCAAAGGGTTGATGATGGATGCCTATGGTGAATCATGAAGAAATCTAGGGTGAAGTAGCCACCAAATCATGCCTAAGGACTTGGTTTCCTATTGATTCCATCTTCCATTTTCACTCTGTCTTCATATTAAGGTTTGCATTGTGTTTATTTAGCATTTGCATGTCATTTTATATCTATGTTCCATGTGTTCTAAGTTTTCTAGGGTAGAGATATTGCATCATCTCAATCAATCTTGTATGTCTTGTTCTAGAGCAATAGAATAGGACCCTTCTTATGTTTTAACCTTTCCTAGTCTTTAATACATCTAAGGCTAGGGTTTATGTAATTTTTTTTCTATTCACAGTATAATTACCTACCTAGGGGTTTGAGGAAGGGAAAATTCACATTAGACCAACTCTTTTAAGCTATTTTGTAGGGATTTTCCAAGATCTAGAACCAGGTCTCTGTTAAAATTTGTTGTGTAGGTGTCAATGTATAGATATGAGTTTTGAGTTTGCAGGAATTAGAAAGTGGACTGATTTTCCATGCTTGGAAAATGAGTCCCACTTAAAGATATAGATTTGAGTTAGATTTTTTAGATCCTTGACTATCAAAAAATAGGGTTTATGAAGAAAAATCTTGACTCGAGACAGATTCACCCAAGGTGGCGAATGAGTCCAAGTCAGTTCAAGTTCAAATTTCATAGACTTTCAAGATTGTTATCTAGTCCTCTACAACTTTCCAGGTGCACATATTTTGCGAAACAAAATTTTGTTTGATTGAAAGTTTCATTTTTGTTCATTATTTTAGTATTTTTGCAAACAACACCGTGTTTTGAAAAATTGCATAAATCTTAGCTTTGCATTCATTTTCAGTCACATAGATTAATCCATTGCATTTAGTTAACTTCATTTACATCACATCACATCACACACATCCTAATTTGAGTGATGCATAAGCATTTTTGGCCCTAGCTCTCTCCTTTTAGGTGGAAAACCCTAAAAGTGCAAGAGTAGTCCATAGGGTCCCAAAAATCTATGTTTCATCATTATGCATGGCTTCTTAACAATGGGCATAGAACGCTTGAATATGAGCCTTGGGGTCTTTTTTTCCTTTAAACTTATCAAATTTTGGCATTTTGAAATGCTTTGGGAAAGGAACCAATGAAATAGAGGAATCAAATGGATAGGGACAAATGTCCTCAAATTTAAATGATTGTTTATTGGTCCCTACTTGCAAGTCCCTTAACATAGCGTTGAATTCTTCCAAATCTTTATTGATAGGTGTTGTAGGAGTTAGATTAGATGGATTAAGTTGATTATATGGAGGATATTTCTTGTATGATGAGGATGGGGCAGAAGAAGCTTGATCACAGGCTAGTGGAGATGTATATGGAGCTATTTACTAGTATTGATTGGTGTACATGGATTGTGGTTGAGGATTGACATAAGGTGGATAAGAGGATGATGGATTTTTATAGTAAGAGGTGGAAGTTTCTTGTTGATAAAGTGGTTGCTATTGATAATATGAAGTGGATGGAGCACCTTGTTGATATTGTGTAGGAGCTTGGTAGTATGATGACATGGAATCCCCTTGCTAGTATGATGAAAATTGTTGATAGGAGGAAGTGGATGTAGCACCTTATTGATAGGGTTGTTGCTACTGAGTGAAGTATGGATGGGATTGTTAATTGTACACAATGTTGGATTGTTGTGTGGTATATAAATTTGGTTGAGGATTAGATGACTGTTGGCAAGGATTCTAGTGTGATTTTGGAGGGTTGGTGTAAAGAGGTAGTTAAGTCTGTGGTGGATTATGAGAGGCTAGATAGAGATTTGGATTAGGATTAGATGTAGCAGCATAAGTAGTATATATGCTTGATAGATGGTAAAGATATTGTGTGAGGGGATTATGTTGTGTTTGCATGAGAATGTGTGTATCCTAGGGTGGTTGTTGTTGTTGTGGTGGTTGCTGATAAGGAGGGTGAGATGGAATGTATTGATGTTGTGGGATCATTGTAAAGGCATCGTTGGGTGGTTGTGGAGGCTGCGATGTAGCTTACATCACTTGATGTGGGGGTTGTGTAGGAATGATAGTGTGTTGCTATAGAGTAACAACATTTTGTTGTGGAATTTTGTGGAATTTTCATGTTCTACTACAAGATTGTGGCATTTTATTGGGGAGGCTAGTGATGCGGTGGATGAGAAAAAATAGCAATGATAGCAGTATACTGTGGTGATGCTTGCGAGCGGATAGCAGTGTGTTTTGGTGGTGCTTGCAATGCAGTGGTGTGATGATGATTAATGGGAGGCTACTAGAAAATATGTTACCTTGAGGTGGTGGTGGTAGATAGTGAGTAGGTCTAGGCCTTAAAGGTGGCATCAATGCAAGGACAGGAGTGCCCCCAGTGTTGACAAGTGGTTAACAAGGATGCTACAGTGGGAGTGGTGGAATAGATGGTATATTCTATGGCATACCATAGGCATAGAGGTCGTTAGGATTAGGTGGTGTCATAGATTCCATGGATAGGAGGCGAGGATAACTTGCGACTTGATGTATCATGATATTTCTAAACTCAGGGTGATACCAATTCTTTATAGGTGAACCTATGGGGACATACAAATTTCCTAGAGAATTTTGGGAAGTTTGTGGATCTTGAGGCACAGGAAGAGACTGGGAACCAGTATATTGTGACATATCAAAATGGGGTGGGGGTTTAATTCCTTTCATGATTAGAGTTGCGAGACTCATCCTCACACTCATTGAGGAGATGATTTGTCATCTGAACATTGGTGAGATTGCTAAGGTATTAGTCTTGGACTATGATGAAGCATCATTATTGCGATCCTGAGGGATATTTTTCTAGGAACCTTGGGCTTGTTGTTTTTCCATTTGATTTTTGGTTTATGATCGGGTTTGAATGGGCATGAAAGTGAAAAACTACCAAGTGGACTAGGATAAGGCTAAGCCCTAAGATATAATGTAGAGATGACCTAAGTGATGATTGAAGGATTGATTGGATTGGATGATAGATAAGTTGATCAGATGATTAGATAGGGATGTGATGTGATTAGATTGGATTAGATTGATTGATTAAATGATTGATAAGATTGGATGATGAAAGAGATTCTAAACCAAGTTCAGAAATCACCCTAGGTGACTTAAGGTGGTAATTGATTAGATTAAAGGATGGGTAGATGATTATGACACCAAATCCAACTTGAGATGGAAGTGGATTGATTGGGATGAAGATGATAACTGACTCATGATGGATGACGATCTTGAGTAGATTTTGTGAGATGATGATCGATTTTATAAACCTAAGCCAATTTGGATAATAACCTCTAAAATGAAGGTTAGAGGATTTGGATTGAGAAAATGATGATGGATATGCAACCTAGAGATGTTTTGAGATGTGATTATATGATTTAGATGGATGACCTTTGGAAAATTTAGATGGACTGAAGTGCAAATTACAGATGAACAGAAGGTGATAAGATTCTTTGATTTCTACAAACAACTTGGAAAACAACTAACTTTTGGGGGTCCTATAGATTAATTTCCCTAAACAAGGATCAAAATCGCCTAAAAAGGTGATAGGATCACCCAAACAAGGTGCATAATCAGCTAAAAATGGTGGAGAATCGCCCAACCTGGGTACAGAATCACCCAATCTAGGTGCAAAATCACCTAACCTGGGTGCAAAATTTCCCAACCAGGGTACAAAATGGCTCAACTTGGGTGTAGAATCACCTAACCAAGGTGTGAAATCACCCAAATTAGGTGAAAAATCACCCAAACAGGGTGCAAGGTCACCTAAGGAGGAGGCATACTTGCCTAAATAGGGTGCAAGATCACCCAAGGAAGAGGAAGACTCACCACACCAAGTGATAAACTCACCTGCTAGGTGACAAAATCGCCCAAACAACTAACAAATTTTCCTAAATAGGGGACAAGATCGTCAAAATGGTGAAGGGTCACCCAAACAAGTGATAGGCTTGCTTCAACAACTTTTGGACTTGTCTAAATCTGAAAATGGTCAAATGACATCGATAAATGAGGTAACAAAATCTTTGAATAGACAAAATGATATTTGTAATGGGGCAACAGACTCACGTAACAAGGAAATAGACTCATCGAGTGGGGAAAAAAACTCTCTAAATAGAGAAATAGACTATCCTAATGGGAAAAATGACCAATCAAACAAGGAAACAAACCAATCAAATGGGGAAATGAGCAAACATATTGACTAAATGAAAGACAAGATTGGCTATTAAGGGTGAAAACTCACCCAATTATGTTGCAAAATCACCTATTTTTAAGGAATAGATGAATATGATGGCTTTGGGACTGATAGGGGACTGAAACAATAAGAAAAATCACCCAAGGATGAAGCAGGTTCACCCAAAATAGTGGCAAAGTCACCCCTTTTGATGAAATAGGCAAATGTGATGGGTTGTTTGACTAACAAAATGAGCCAGATAGAGACTAGAATCACCCCTTTAGGTGTCAAGCTCACCTAACTCAGTGGCATACTCATCCAACTAGGGTGCAGACTCACATATGAAGAATGGGTGATTTTGATAGGAACCAACTAAGAAATAACTCAGATAGAAGATAGGGTTGGCCCTATGGACAAAAGGTTCACTATAAATAGTAGCAAGTTTTCCCTTGACAAAGGAAAACTCACCTAAATAGTAGACCTGGACTGAACTTGGATAAAAATAACTATGGAAAAAGACAAAAAAACATTAAACAACAAATAGAAGGTAAGGATGACTCAACTAAATAGAAATACACTAGTTTCACACAAAGAAGACAGTTCAAACAACACAATCCAAAGATTAGTAAGAAGGGTATGGCCAACATGGTCCTTTATTTAGGCTAAACAAGGTGATCTAGGGAGTCCTTGATATAAACATGGTACATGGGGCACAACTGTGAACACTAGACCATCACAGGCATGAGTCAGAAGCCCTAGCGAGGTACTGGAAACTTGGACCAACTCTTCATATATTATCTAGGTATCACCCCAGCTTCGACGCTTCACCAGATACGACATGAATGGATTGGGGTACAACTTTGGCTCTCCCCCCTTTATATACCACACCAATACATGTGGTTGGGATCATCCCTTGGGGTGATGAAATCTCCAAGTAGGTCACACTAAAATAAGACATTAGACATTTTCGGCTAGTCCCTAGGCTCGCATGAAGTGCAAGGGGAAAGCTTATACATTCTAGTATCTCATAGTGAACATAAAGGACTAATGTGGACTACCATTTCTCTTCACCCTAGATCACCAAATGGTGTAAGGGAATTGGATATGTCAATAGTTCACTTAACAAACACAACAAACATGTATATTTGACTCCCCCTAATTAGTTTTATGTGCCTAATAAATATGAAAAATAGTAAACAAACAAAACTAACTACACTAGGACCGACCATTCTATAAGAAACTACTAGTAATTTGAACATCCAACCTTGGAAAAATGTGGAATATCTGCACCAACATTAGTAAAACAAAGCACACTTGCCAAAAAAATAGATTAGGGGTTCAATACCTAAAAATAAAAAGAAGCAAACTCTAAAAATAACACTTTAAGTCACAGTTTACTTCAAATTCGCCTCTTTCTAAGGAAGAATCACCCCTGTTAGTAGTAGAATCACCTTTTTTAGTGTTAGAATCACCTATTTCAGAGGCAGGTTCACCCCTTTCAGTAGCAGGATTATTTGTTTCAGAGGTAGGATCCTCTGATTATAGAAAACAAGCTCACCCAAGTTAGAAGTAGGGTCCCCTGTTTGAGAAATAGGGAGCAAATTGTCCCCTATTTAACAAATGGGTGAATCTGCAAGTGCATAATTGCCTTTTTTGCAAGAAAAATTTCCTATTCTGAGGGTAGAATCACCCCTTTCAACTATAGAATTTCCTCTATGTAACTTGAACCTTCAAAACTTTAAATAATAGAAAACATAAAAAAAGCAGATCCATTTGTGGGTCCCATTGGGCATGCCAGAAATGTGTACAACATCTTTTTCCTACCCTAAATGATGCAAAATAAAAGAAAACGCAAAATGAGAAATACACAAAACACCACCTCAAGATAAGTCTAGTTGAATTTGAACAAGAGAAAGATAAAAAAGAAATTATACCTTGCTCAAGTTGATCCTTTAGTTGGCTATTTGATGTTGATTTGTTGTGTGCTCCTTGATGGAAACTAAAATAAAATGATATGCAAAATTATTTAGATTGCATGGAGAATGCAATAATGGATGTGGGTATTTTGATAGATTTGTGAAAATGTATGCAATGAAAGCATGGAGAGTGCAACAATGGTGGATGATAATGCAAGTGCTTGAGCTCTTGTGCTTGAGCTTGAATGCATGCAATTGTGAATGAATCAAATGAGACCAAAATCCTCTATTTTAGGGGAAGAATCTCTAGGTAATTGGATGGCTAGGATTTAGCCAACATGGACAAGATGAAGGGCTATGGTGAGTTGAGGACTCAGAAGCCCTCACATCTTTCCATGTGGAAATGAGGTGGAAAAAGGACATGTGAGGTGGAAAGAGGACATGTGAGGTCGAGGTACTTTCAAGTACCTTGGGATTAGGGGAATATTTTCTCAAAAAGGAAGTTCTTGTCTCCATGTGGAAGGATGTTGACATGTGAGGAATTTTAGAAATCGTAACTAATCATCATGGGGAAGAGAGAAATGTTGGAGTAATAAATGTGAATTTTAAATTCACATGATTGGAAGTACCTTAGGGATAAGACAAGGTCATCGTAAAGGAGGTCCTTGTCCCCATGTGGGTGATGTGACTATGAGAGGTTTTAGAATTTCCTAACTACCTTCATGAGGAAGAGGGGAGCATTCGAGGAATAAATGTGAATTATTAATTCACATTGGGAAGAGGTTATGGCTAAATGAAGAAAGTACTTATGATAGGTTGACTTGGAGGCATACCAAAAATGGCATGAGGATTAGATTAAGGTTGTGCAAATAGGTGATTAAGAAGACTAATGAAGGATTAAAATCAAGTGGCAAAATATGGAGGATGTGACATTAATCCTGATTAAGGGTGTGCACATCCTAATCATGGATTAAACTAACCTAGATTAGAAAAGGATTATGGAGGATGTGACAAGGAGAGAGAAAAGAGGGACTCTAAAATTGATTTAAATTCAAAAGGCTAAATGAATAAATTCAATAAATTGATATATTTATTTAATTTAGAGAAGGGATGAAAGATAAAGTATTTAATTATTAAATTAAATATTTTGGATACATTAGGGAAAGTGGAAATATTAATTAAATATATTATTTAATTAATATCGATGGGGAATATGAAATAGATGAATAAAGAGGACAAATTTGATCATGTAGGAGTGGTAAAATTTGGATTTCTACACCCACATTGAAAGTGCACACCTTAGCCTTACAACAAGAAATCCAAGTCTATCAACAAGATATCCAACAACAGCAACAATAGCAAGCAACAACACAACAACCATCCTTAGCACAACAACAATAGCAACAATAGTAAGTAGCAACACAACAAGCAACTTTAGTAACACAACAACAACAATAGGCCCAACAACAAGCCCTAGTGGCACAAAAATAATATCAAGCTCAACAATAAGCCTTAATAGCTCAATATTATGCCCAACAATAACAAAAAAAAGGTTCTCATTATAATCCTCAATCAAACATTGTCAATTCAAACAAATTAGGAACATATACATCAATACCCCAATCACCTTCAACAAGTCTTACACCACCATACACACCATAGAACTCATCCACCATCCCACCATATGTTCCTCCACCCAACCCACAAGATGATCTATCATTGCAATTGAAGGCATCATTCCAAGAAATGTAGGACCTTCACATGGGTAAGGAAAAGAATCCCCATACATAGAACTTGTGTCCATATCCATTTGATTGAAACATCACAATAGTACCATTTCCTCCTAATTTTGAAATCCCCAAATTCAATAAATAAAAATGGAGAGTATGTCCTGTGGACCATATCAAATAATTTAATGTCATGTGCATGGAGGTAGCCTGCAATGATTCATATTTGATGCATCTCTTCCCACTAAGTTTAATAGGTCTTTCTATGGATTGGTTTTCTCATATACCTCCTGGTATCAAATCTTTTCAAGAAATTAATGATAAATTCATTGATCACTTCTCCTTCAATCTTGACATGGACATCAATCTAGAAGAATTATATACTCTTAGAAAAAACAAAGGGGAAATTTTTTCTAATTTCTTACAATGGTGGAGACAAATAGCTAGCAAAATCAAGTGACCTCTTCCCAATGAACACCAAGTGGGAATTGTCATAACAAATCTAAACCCAAATTTTTCCTTTCAATTGAAAATGTAGTGTATCAAATCATATGGTGAGCTTGTGCCTAGAGCCCTTAACATCAAGAGGGCTCTAATATCACAAGGAAATACTCAAGCTTACAAAGACAATCGTTCATCAATTAGTTCAAACAACAAGCCTTGTGTCCCAACTAAGATCAATAATGTAAAAAATGATGGTGTGGTAGATGTTAAAGTAATCCTAAGTGCTCCTAGACAAAATAAAAATCAAGTTGCTAACATCCAACCAATTGTGCAACAAATTACACCCCCTTAGAACAATTGGATCAACATCACTAATATACAAAAAAGGAAAACCCCTAACAAGAACACTTATCCTAAACACAAGTACACACAACTATCTCAACCCATCAAGACTATCATGAAAAAATTGGTAGAGTGAGATCTAATCACACTTCCCAACTTTGACAACTACCAAGAACCACGAGAGAATTCATCCTAGTAAAATGAGAAGGACCTTTGTGACTTCCATAAAATCAAAGGACACAAAACTATAAACTACATAAGGCTCAAAAAATTCATCCAAGACCTCATAGAATATTACACCATATCTATTGAAGTACAATCTAGGAACCAAGATCTTAAGATATACAAGAACCCTACGCTAGATCATAACAAATTAAATAATACTAGAAAATCTATGGATTAGATGAATGTGTAGCATACCTATTCCAATGTAGTTGCTTCCTATGATAGCATCATAAATTTCATCACCATCAAAGGGAATAGTGAAGACTCTGAAGTCACCACATGTCGTGGTAAAGTCACTATCCAAGAAGTACCACCCTAATATAGGGCACAACCTACTTAGCCAACCACAATTACCAACAAATACAATCTCTAGGAACAACTCAAGAAGATCCCCACATAGATGTCAATCCTAGAACTATTGAGACTATCCCCTAAAGATAGGGAAATCTTAGAGAAAGCCTTAGTATAGTCATTTTTTTCCTGAGGATATTGATATTGATCAACTTTCCAAGCTATGGTGGGCCATATTGCTAGTCATCTTCTCACCTTCTTTGAGCAAGGTCTACCATCACAACCATCTCATAACTATGCTTTACACCTTGAGGTTATCCTTCATAAGAGAAAGGTCAAAAGAGTCTTTTTACATGGAGGTTCTTGATTGAACATTTTCTCCCTTCAGCTGATCAAAAACATGGGCTATTCATAGGATACTATTGAAAGGGTAACAAGTACCACCATCAGGGCATATGATGACCAAGAATGGGTATCATAAGGTACCATTGTACTTCCTATCCAAGTAGGCCCTCTCATTGCAAAAACCACATGTCAATTATTAGAACTTGATCTTCCCTACAAAATACTACTTGGTCGACCCTATATCCATGATATAAAAGCTATAGCCTCAACTTATCATCAATTTTTCAAGTTTCCTTTCAAAGGCAGAGATATTACTATCCATGGAGATCTTGAGCCTTTTTACTATTGCAAAAGTCTTGAAGCCAGGTTCTATAAAATCCCCCAAATACCTAAAAATGATGAAGGACCTACACCTTCTACCACATTTGTTGGACCATCATCCCTTGCATCTACTTCTAAAAAAAAGGCACTCGTGGTGCAAAACATACTAGATATCAAAGCAGTGATTCGAGATGATGGTTGTGAAAAATACAAGCTAATGAAGAACACCTTTGTCTTAGGAGAGTTACCTACTTATCCTTAATCTCATGGGAAACCTTTAGCTAACAAAAAATAACCTAAAACTATCAATATGGTAGCTACTACCTTCACCAAGTCTAGAGATTTAATCAAGAAGATTCCATTGAGGGCAATATCTCTAAACTTCTCTATCAAGATGAACAACTGGTCCTAGCTCTCCCTATGGATGATAATAACAAAGGTTGGTATCTCAAGAAAGGGATGGGATATAACAAGAATGAGAAGCTATGATAGAATGATAATGGTCTAATAGAACCCATCATTCCCAAGAAATGACTAAAGAATCTTGGCCTAGGTTGTACTACTAGAAAGGTCATGCTTATTAGAAAAGGTACTTCCACTAAATGAGTCGAGGCTTCCTCTTGGTCACCTACATCACGTGATACAACCTTAGATGACTTCCCCCTTGATTTTTCTAATCTATTTTAAAACAACATACCTTTCATGATATCTGTTACATATTTTTCTTTGGGAAAGTAAAAATTTGAAATATGCCTAGTTTACCCACAACTTATCAACATGGACCAACAAGGAACACCAATTCTTGATTTTTTCAAAGAAGATAAAGCAATATTAGAATTCATGGGACTCCATGACAACTTACCATGGGAAGATCATAAATTAGGTTTTGACATAGAGCTAGATACAAAGGCTTACTATGGGGAGATGATTGAATCCTTCAATCACAAAATAGATGAAATGCAATTAGCATGTAGATCTCTAAGTGAAAACCACACTATGGCACTTTTTGATCCTAAAAGAGTAAAAAAAGAGAATGAATCCGATGGTGAAAACCTCTCTGAGGTACCCAAGGATGAGGCATTCAATCTCCCACTTTGTGCAATGCATCTAGACAAGTCATCAGTACTAGTAGAAAAGGACACACTAGTGAATGTGGGTACTGAAGAAGCACCTCATATCACTGTATATGTTGAATCCTTGTTGGAAGAAGAGAAAAATAACCTAGTAACCTTCGTAAACAAACATAGAACTAACTTTGCATTGTCATACTTAGATATGCTAGGCCTCGACCTAGAAGTGGTTGTACATCACTTAGTAGTCTATCCTAAAGCTAATCTAATTAAGAAAAAAATAAGGAAGATGCACCCTTAAATAGCGCTCTTGGTCAAACTAGAGTTGCAAAATGGAATAGTAAATGAAATACTTATGGGAGGGAAAGTGGTAGGATATATCACATTCAAAATAAGACTGGACAAGATTAATTTAGAAGATAATTTAATCAAGGGTGGAGGTTAATTCAAAGAAGAAATACATTGATAGATAAAGACTTGAGGTGGAAGATAAGATTGGCATGGACAAAGAGGTGATAGAAGAAATTAAGTAATAAAGATTATTTGATTTGGGTGGCCAACATAAGAGAAATAAATAAAATATTGAATGTATTTATTTAAAAAGAAAGGTGAGAACAAATAATGAGATAATTAAAAAAATAAAAAAAATTATTTAATTATAGAGGGAAGGTGGATTTTTAAACATTAAATAATGAAAAATAATTATTTAATGGAGAGGGAAGGGATAAATAAATAATTGAAATAATTATTTAATTGGGGAGATAAAGATAGGATAAATAATGAAATAAATATAACATTTATTTAATTATATAGAGAAAAGGATAATGCATAATTAAATAATTGAAATAATTGTTTAATTATATAAGAAGAGGGAAAAGCTAGCTTTTGAATAATATTTAATTCAAAAGTAGGGAAGAAAGGAACATTAGACTTAAATTCTTAATAAAAGTCTAGAAAAGTGTGAAAGTGATTTACAACACTTTACAACACCTTTACAAGACATGCATTTTATTCAATTTGAAAGGGTCCAAGACCTAATGTGGATGTGTAAAACACCTCACACTAAATCAAGGCATCATTAAGTCCAATTTATCATTAATTATTCCCAAATCAAGCAAGCTGCATTTTTTTATGCTACAGGTTAATAATTACTTCAAGGTTCTCTGATTTCATCTTTTAAATGAAACTCTAACTAGAAAAAGGGGGTTAGATATCATAGTCTCTCTTTTTCTATTTTTTATTTTTGTGAACCCAATCCCTTTTGAACATCATAGTTTCTTAGTTGGAGTCCATTCAAACCTTAGATCATAGTTTGCATTAGATTTGCACTGCATTTAGGGTTTCTTCATTGTGCATTAGTGAAAATTACATTTAGGATAACATTGCATGTTTGCATTGCTTATATTCACCAAAAATAAGAAAAAGTGCTTTAGATCTAATTTAGTGTTACGTATTGTTTACATTGAAATCATCATTCAAACATTTATATTCAAATTTCATTTTAGATTTAGTCACCTTATCCATAATTTAACCTTAGTAAAAGTTGCATTAGAGACTTCATATTTGGAACTTTTTTTACAAAATTAACTTTTCAAGATTTGAGACAACAAATACATAGGAAAAACTAAAAAAAACTAAAATAAAACTTAGAAAACCCTAAAACTAGGACCTATTCACCTTTA
Organism: Sequoia sempervirens; assembly: GCA_007258455.2. Classification (NCBI taxonomy): domain Eukaryota; kingdom Viridiplantae; phylum Streptophyta; class Pinopsida; order Cupressales; family Cupressaceae; genus Sequoia; species Sequoia sempervirens. The sequence continues at coordinate 138,370,088 of VDFB02358134.1, read as the reverse complement.
GTGGTGAATGAGACCTTTTACACCCCGATCAACAAGTCTTCTAGGTGTTTTCTAGTGTTTTATGTGCTTTTTTGTTCTTTGCAAATACCTAGGTTGGGATCCATTCACCTTTGTTGGTGAATGAGTCCCTGTGCACCTCATGACAATTTTTTTTTGAGTTGTTTTAGTTTTTTATAAGAAATTTTTCCTCTATTATGATATCTGAAAATAAATAGTTTGAAACAGATTGTGTTTGTATTTAAATTATTGTTTATTTAGATATATTTGGCAACATTGGGAAACAAATTTCTTGCACACTTCAGTTAAAGGTAGCATTAAAATTCCAAATTTTCAATATTCTTTCATCAATAGACAAGTTAGTTTACATTCTTCATTCATTATAAAACAGAAATAAGAGACAAAAATAACAAAAATATCAAATAAGACCCTTAGGAAAAGCATAGTTATGTCAATATTTTTGTTCAAAGTTAACTTATCCCTCAAGCCTTTCGGTAGTGATGCCTTTGACATGTAAGATGAATCCATTGAGGACTTCATTTCACAAATTTCATCCACTAAGGCTTGCCATGATAAAAAAATGACACAAATACATTAATGTGATCACACCACAACTTATAATTTACCCTCCTTCATGAAAACCTTGAGTTCAAAACAAACCCGTGCTTATCCTGGAACTACCAACAAACAAGACTACATCTAAAAATGGTGATGATTCACAACAAACATGTTATGATACCATTTCACATACATACAATACAAGGAACAATAAGCAACATCAAACAACTCTAGTCTCATTACCCTTTCCTAACCCTATATTGGGGTGATCCCACAAAGCTGGTTTACAATTTTTGGGAGATTCTAATTTTTGCTGAAATCATAAATTTTTAGAAAATATAATGATTTAATCCTTAAAAATTTCCATTTAAAGAATTCCAATTGAAAAGAGTTTGATCAAACTACATTAGATCAAACGCCCTTAGATAGAACCCTACTAGTTTTAAACCATACCTATAATGGAGTCTCCTTACACCTATCAAAAATGTTGATAAAAAACCACTTTTGATTTACCTTTTGGGGGATCAAATGAATTCATTTAAAATTTAGTTTTTGTAAGTATGTAGTCCTTATTGTAAGCTTCCCAAAAAGTATAATTTAAAATAAATTTAATTTAATTATTATATTTATTTTTTATTTCTTGTGAATTAGGTTTTTCACCAAAAATCAATCTCTTTATTCTACACATGTGGAAAAATAGAAGATTATTGAAAAGAAAAAATGAAAAATATGAGTGCACCAAATGTTGAAGTCCTTGATCAAAAATAAAATAAAATATGAGTGCCTATGTCTGAATTGTAATTGGTTTGACTTCGAAACTTGATTAAGGAAAAAATATTCAATAAAACACTATGATACCAATTGGAAGCACTAGTTATCATAGTTACAAATCTAAATTCAAAAAAAATAGAATTTTATCCTTCATGGAAAAAGTTGTTATACGGTGAGTGTCACTCCTTAAAAATGGTTTTTACTAAAAAAAACTAGTTTTTGACGGAGATGAAAAATGAACCGCAATATGATTCCAAAATTTTTGAAAAAAATATATTTAGAATCTACATACAAAATGTCACAAATCACTAGTTTGCATCATCTTAAAATTCCTCATAGTTTAGCCACTGTAGGTTCCCAAAAGTAAAGATTTAGTTAGAAAAGATCAGTTCAGTGTCTAATTTGGCCAAAAATTGTAAACCACTATTGTGGGATCACCCATTTCCTAGTGCTTTTTGTTTACCCACGAACAATGGAAAGGAATACAATATTTTGTAAACAAATTAAGAATACTCCTACTAATATATCCCTATGGGAACTTCTTTAGACATCACCTAGTTATCATAGCATGCTTCAAATAGCCTTTCAATAGGTCATGGTTCCTCCTAACACTAGTTCCAATGATGTGGGAACACTATTCTAAGGAATGAATGAGATGAAATTAAATATTTTCTTTTACAAAAGTTAGTTGCCTCCCTTAGAAATTTAGAAAAAAACACGAACCTTTCTATATAATAGTCCAGGTTAATTGAATCACAATAAAGCGAACCCTTGTTGACAATGGCTTGACCCTGAATGTGTGTAGTGTGAGCCTTTTGGAAAAAAATAACATCAATAAAAATAACATTAAACCCAAATTTTTATCTATCTATGATTTTGATAATATAGGAAAAAATTCACTTGGAGTTTTCACATTACCTATTAAAGCTAGAAAAGTCACATTACAAACTCTGGTCCATGATATGCTTAATGATCTTTCTTAGAATATCCTCCTAGGAAGGCCTTGGATTCATGAAATGAATGGAGTACCTTCTACTTTGCATCATGTCATGAAGTGCATCTATAAGGACAAGGTTTACACACTAAAAGTTGATCCTAAACTTGAAAGTTGTTTGATTGATGAGAAAAAAGGACGAGATCTTTTGGAAATACTACAATTAGATACAAAAAAGGAAGTTTTAAAAGATGAAGAAAATGAGATAGATGTTGATGAACTTACTAAGTTATTGGGAGATTGGGGTTCCTTAAATCTCACACCAAAATTCATGGGAGAATATACGACTACAAAAAAAGAAACTGAAATACAAAAGGGTTGATGCAAGAAGTTGGGTCCACAAAAAGCTCAAAAAGTGGAAGTGTTTCTATTGTTTTTCTTAAATTTTCACACTTAAAATAAAATTTTGAGGCACTTACGCAATGAGTCTTAAAAAAAGTCACTACATGAAATTTATCATTTTGAATCTAGTTTCCTAATATATAATTTATTCAAAATACCCAGATGATAGAAATTAAATTTTGATAGGGATGTATAAAAAGAACTTTTTAAAAGTACCTATTTTTTTACCATACCATGCATGTGTAAAAACACCACTTTTTGACCCAAATAAAATTATTTTGCTAATTCCTTTTGGGGAAAGAGATCTAACAACATGAAGATTGATGAGGAAATTTTTTTATAATTTTTTTGTTTTATTGAATTTTTATTGGCCTTAATTTCTTTTTAAAAAAATCATGTATGGATAGGATAATTGGACCTAGAATATATATTTAAAAAAAAAAATCATTGTGTAGAGAATTTTCTGAAGATTGATGCCATATAATTTTTTTGACAATAAACTTAACCAAAAAAAAGTTATTAAAAAACAAAAAAAGCCTCATATTTCAAGTTTAAGGACTAGTTTTCTTATAAATTAATTTTAAAATACAAAATAAAAATTATATATTTGGAAACTACACATCATGTTCTCTAATGGATTTTAATTTGATAAATTGATTTAGAAAAAAAGTCCATGAACCATATTTCCAAAGTTGGACATTCTTCTTCAATTTGCCTTAGGTTTTTAGTTGCAAGTCAAAGGTTAAGGGTTGGATTGCCAAGCATTTCTTAAGCCTAAAACCAAAACTACATGTGGGTTAGAGATTCAAAATTTTAATAGTCTGTATGCATTTTTAAAAACACACACACATTACAAAACACATACATGTTTTTATTTGTTTGACTATTTAAAAAATTAAATGTTCTTTAAAAATTGCTACACGTTTCTGAAAGGTATTTATTTTTTAAATAAATGACTTGTACATGTTATAAAACATGTACGTATTATATAACATGTACACGTTATAATCCATACATGTTTTTTAGTGCATACACATTTTTTACGCTTGTGTACCTGATGCATAATGCATACATGTTTTTTGTGATATTTTTTTTTGGGCAAAACTGCACCTCTTCATGGACCTGACTTTTTTCTTTTACCCAAAAGAAACCAATGGTAATGTTAATGTAAAATTTGAAGGAAATTTCACAGGCATCGATCTCATCCACTCTAGACAAAGAAACCAGTTATACAATTAATTTTGATGAGAGATAGATTATTAACAACCACCAAACCCAAAAGAAATGGAAAGACCTTATGGGAAAGGTTACAAGTTTGTGAAACAACTTGGTTATAGTAGAAAAGGATGTGGAAAGAAAGAATAATGCATCCATATTCCTATAGATCCTAAAAACAATAAACAAAACATGGTTTGGGGTATTTCCCTTCTAAAATAACATAAGAAACAAAAATACCCTCTTTGAACATCAACACTATCATGTGTAACCCTAATAAACCAAATCTCACCTTCAAGCATCATGAGTTGATTGATACAACTTGTGATGAATCTTTGGAATACATTTAGGATGATTAAGCTTTGAAATAAATTCTAGGAGTTTATGAAAATCCATGTACTCCTAAAAATAAATGGGTTAAATGTGTTATAGTTAGTACTAAGCAAGCAGATAAAGAAAAGGAACACAATGAAATTGACAAGGAAAAAGAAAAGTATAATCCTGAAATTCCAAAACAAAACACACTTCCTTTGGGAGATATAATCAACATATTAATGGATATAAATAATGAGGAAAAATTAATTCAAATAGGGAAGTTTATTGATGAAGATGAAGAAGAAGATCATTCAACCTTACTTCATGACTTTCTTGAACTCTTTTCTTGGACTTATTAAAACATGTTGAGAATTGATGCTAATATTATGACACACAACATAGTCCCTATGGAAGATGCTAAAATGGTGTGATAAAAAATATAAAAGATGAATCCTAAGATAGATTTATTGGTTAAGAGTGAAATTGAGAAAATTATTGAAGCAAGATTTATCCAACCTATTGATTATTCTTCGTGGATCTCGAATATTGTTGTAATTGTGAAACTTGATAATTGCGTTAGGATGTGTAAAGACCTTTGTGACTTAAAGAAAGAATCTTTGAAATATGATTTTCTCCTTCCTAATGTCAACATGATAGTGGAATCAACTATTTTACATGATTTTTGTCATTCATGGATGGATTCTTTGGATATAATCAAATCTTTATAAATCTCAAGATCAATACTAGACAACTTTTACTTCAGCTTGGGAAACATTTTTTTGGGTAGTTATACCTTTTGGATTGAAGAACATAGTTGCAACATATCAATGAGAAATGACATTGATATTTCATGGTTACATACATAAGAGTTTAGAAGAATTTTATGATGACATTCTAGCCAAATCTTTACCTTGACAATAAAAACTAAATGTTCTTCAAAAGATATTTGAACAAATGTGAAAATACAACATGAGATTGAATCCAAAAAGTGTTTCTTTCATGTATATAGTGGAAAACTTTAGGATTTATTGTATCTCATAGAGGCATTGAGGTGGAAACAAAAAAATTGATGCTATAGTTAACATGCCACCTCTTAGAAACATTAATCAACTATGTACTTTAGAAGGAAGAATTCAATCTATCTATCATTTTGTAGCATCCTTAGTAGATGGAATGTTACCTTTCATGCAACTCTTTAAGAAAGAGGTTTATTTTAATTGGAATGAAGATTGTAAGCAAGCCTTTAAGAGTTTCAAATGGTATCTTGCTACTCCACTTGTTTTACAAACTTCTATGTAGGACAAGTTGTTTATGCTCTATACAGTAGCATTAGCCCATGATGGCTCAATAAGATTAAAATGGTAAGGAACATATTGTTTATTACATTAGCTACACTCTAATCAATTATGAGACACGATACATGATGATAGAGAAACAATTTTTGACTCCTGTATTCACTACTAGTAAATTGAGACATTATTTACTGAATGTTGAAATCCATTTCATGGAAAAGTTTGATCCTTTGGAACATATTTTCACTAAAATAGATCTATTAGTGTGCTTAGCTAAGTGGGTTATATTGTTAACTAAATTTTACCTTATATTTTTTTCACAAAAATTAATTAAAGGACAAGCCTTGACTGACCAATTAGCTAATGCTCTTTCTCCCCTAGCACTACATAATATAGATTCATTCCTTGATGAGAAAGTGTTGACTATTCAAAAATATAAGGAAAAATTGGAATTGTACTTCGATCGTTCTAAGTTTCAAACCTGCTACAAGGCAGGAGTTAATTAATTCCTTCTTCAGGTAAGCCTTTTCCCTTATTATTATATTTAAACTTTCTATGTAAAAATAATACCATGGAAGTATGAGGCTCTAATATCTGGTATACATGGCACATTAGCATTAAAAGTCACACATTTCTATATTTGGTGATTCGCTCTTAATTATTAGATAGATAAATGGTACATATAAGGAAAATCATGACAAGCTTGTTTGATATAGAGACCTCACAATGACATTATTAGAAAAAATTGAATCATATGAAATCAACAATAAACCATGAAAGGAAAATTGACATGTAGATGCAATGGAAACCATTGCTTCCCTTGTATCTCCTGATGATCCTCTCACTAAATTCACATTTAATGTTAAAATGATTCCTAAACCATTGATAGATGATAAAACAAAAGAAGTGTTATTGACCGATATTGAAAAATCTAGTGAATGATATACAATAATACTAAACTATTTAATAGATGCTACCTCTCCTAAGCCTACAACTAAGAACACTCGAGCTCATCTTTGAAAACTTGCATCTAAATTCATAATCCTTGTGGAAAGTCTATATAGAAGATCATTTAATGTTCTTTTACTTAGGTGTACTAAATAGTCTGAAATCCCTATAGCTCTTGAACAAACCCACACAGGTTCTTGTCGAGGGCATTTTGGAGGAAGATCATTAGTTCAAAAATTGCTTCACATAGGATATTATTGGAGACACATAGAACAAAATTTTCTTGAGTATGTAAAGAAATGTCATAAATATCAAGAACACAATAATTTGATTCATGCTCGTACCTCTAAACATTGTGATCAATTTCCTATTTGTCCATTTTGAGTTTGGGGTTTGGACCTTATTAGGAAAATATCACCCCCTTCTTTCGATGGACATACATTTATCATTACCTCAACTGATTACTTAACAGGATGGGTGGAAGGTATCCCCCTTCAGTCCATGACAGTTGATACAATATGTCATTTCATATTAGAAAATATTATTGCTCATTGTGGTCTTTCCTCTACATTAGTTTTAGATAATGGAACTACATTTAAAAATAATGAAGTGAAGAAATTCTTGGAAACATTCAATATTAAACATCATTTTTCAACACCCTACTACTCGCAATCAAATGGACAAGAAAAAGTGACTAGAAAGAATATTGAAAAAATTATACACAAGATAGTAAGTTAACATAATAACAATTGGCATACAAAAATAAATTTTGCATTATGGGATTACTGTATGAGCGCTAGAAAATATACTGGAAATACTGCATATAACTTGGTTTATGGTGTTCAAGCAATAATGTCCTCAGAGTTAGAAATTCCTTCCTTATGAATTGATCTTAAAGGGCTCATTGATGACACAACTTACAATGAACAACATATCAATGCTCTTTGACATCTCCAAGATTATTCTAAAAGAGTGCAATGTGATTACAATGATAATGTCATTCTTTTTTAATTTAATAAAGTCAACCTAGTGCTATACAAAAATCAATGTAATTTCAATGCTCCTTTGAATGAAAAAGGGAAATTCAGCCCTAATTGGTTAGGACCTTACATTATCAATGAAAAATATGGATATGGTGTTACAAATTGTGCCTCAACTTGCTAGATTGTATCTCTATTCAAGTCTTCATTGTCGGTAGATTGTTGGAGTTCCTACGTTTGTAACCTTGTCACAAAGTTTGGAAGTTTCATAATTTCTCAACTGACTGACTTCCTTCGTTGTCGCGACTTTTGGGAACTTTCTAACCTACTGTGGAAGTTGTAAGTTTTTGTTTTCTCTAATTGAGGGACAAGTTGATGAATATTGGGACCACTTGGAATTCTAAGAGACTTGTTGAGAATATTGTAGATTCCTAGCTTGATTTTCCATAAATGCACAAGCAGTGAATGCATGTCATGGTGGAGACCACAAGAAATGACCAATAATTCGGTGTGATGGTCAACTGTAGCATATGAGTAAGGTGGTAATAAAAGGACTAACTCATGGATACCTAAAGTCTTCATGCTTTTATTTATAAACTAATGACTACTAATATTTCACGTCAATGTGGGATATTGTCGATGGTTGAGCTTCTTGGAAGTCCTAATGACAGCGATGGTCTTGTCGATAGTTTCTCAATGGACATTGATGATAATTCTTGCCGATAGAGTTTGTATGGCTGATGGTTTTGCATTTGGTATGATCTCTTGCCGATGAAAATTTGGTTTTCTTGTGATATCATAGAGACTTTTTTTGATATTGGTCTCACTTCTTAGGGCGTTTTCAATACCTTTGGTCTTGCCGATAGCTATGTGATTGGAAATTTTGGCATTAGAGAGACACGGTCTAGTGTCTCACCAACATGCGATACACTTGAACACTTTGACTGAACATCTTTCCTACATGGCATGTTTTGAGCCAATGAGAGAAGCATAATCTAAACTGTTGGTAGTTGAACTGTTGTGACCATTCCTGTGTTGAAGATCAACAAACCATGAACAAAATGAGATACTCTATAATAGATGACAATGATGGGTTTAGGTAATGGATATATTTTTTTGATACTGAACATGGATTGATCTGAGTGGGTTCATTGTATGCATCTGAGAGCATTGTGAGATTAATGTTTTGTACAAGATTGATTAGTGAATGTTGCTGTTGTAAATTGACATAAAAAAGTTAAGTCTGATCTCTGTATGTAATTTTCTTTACTGTAATACAAAGAGGCTTTTCTTGGTGTGGTGGGTTTTTCTCTTGTAAGGGTTTTCTCAAATAAATTTGGTGTCCAATCGTGATGTGTTCATTTCTCTTTTTTATTATTCCTTTCATGTGCATCTTATTGAACTGTAATTGAAAAAGTTAAAGTCATATTTGCATTCTTCTGTGAGGTTTTGGTGTTAGGAGAGTTTGTTCCATACTTAAGCTTTCCTTACAAGTGGTATCAGAGCCTGGCCAGTTGTGCTATCCTTGTGGGTACATTGGGTTTTTTGTGTCAATTCTATTTAGTGGGAGTCTAGTAGAATTTTGGTAATTTGGATTACAGATTAAGATGGCAGGCATGTGAAGAAAGATTGAAATTGAGAAATTCAATGGCAACAATTTTGAGTTGTGGAAACTTAAAATGGAAGATCTGTTAGTTGACTATGATCTTTGGCTTACTGTGTCTAGAAAGAAACCTTCAGGCATGAAGCAATAGGATTGGGACCTCATAGATAAAAAATAAAAGGGGTTGATAAGGCTTTGTTTAGCATACTCTATTCTTCTAAATGTTCATGAAGAAAAGATTGCATCTTCTTTGTGGAAAATACTAGGAGCTATTTATCAGGGAAAGTCCTTGGTGAATAAGTTGTTCTTGAGGAAGAAGTTGTACTCTTTCAAAATGTAGGAAAAATCATCTATTGCTAATCATTTGAATACTTTCAACATGCTGATTGCTTAGTTAGCATCTATGGGTGTGAAGATTGATGAAGAAGATCGTTGTATGCTATTGTTATGTTCTTTGCTAGATTCTTGGGATCACTTGGTGATGGCTATTGGGAGTACAACATCCACTTTTAAGATGGAAGATATTTTTGCTTCTTTGTTATTTGAAAAGATGAGAAGAAAATCTTCTAAGATGGTGAAGGAGGCTCTTACTGTTAGAGGCAGATCGAAAGAAAAAGGAAAGAAGGACAAGAAGTCCAAATCGAAATCAGAAGGGAGATCAAAGTCTCCTGGTAAGTAGTCCAAGGTAAAGTGCTAGAATTTTGGGCAACCTAGTCATGTCCAAAAGGATTGTATAGAGGAAAAAAAGAAGTATTCTTCTGAAAATGATTCTTCTCAGAGTGATGTAGATTCTTTCATTGCAACCTTAGTAATTCAGGCATCAGATGATGTCTGGCTGATTGATTCTAGAGCATCTTTCCACTTGACATCTCATAGAGAATGGCTCACTAAGTATGAAAAATACGATGGTGGAAGGGTGTATTTGTCAAGTGATTCATCTCTGGAAATAGTTGGTTGTGGAAGAGTTAGAATTCAATTCCCTAATGGAAGAGTGAAGGGAATCAATGATGTGATGCATATACTAGGTCTGGCTCAAAATTTACTTTTTGTGAGTAAGCTAAACGATGTTGGAGTGCAAGTCACATTCTCTAGAAGTGGCTGAAAAATTACTAGAGGCTCAATGGTGCTAGCTAGGGGTGCTCATATTGGTACCTTGTATAAGTTGGATGCACATGCTATGTAATGAAATAGTGTCTCTGCAAAGTCACAGAAGGCTACTCATGGAGAAAAGGAGGAAAACGTTCCTGATAGTACAAACATAGATATGGAAGTTAAACTTCTAGTAGAAAAGACTATGCTTTGGCTTCATAGGCTAGGCCACATTGGAGAAAAAGGTTTAAAAAAATTGAAAAATTAAAACTTGGTTGAAGGGCTTGATGATTGTAACCTTGAATTCGAGTTTTGTGAATATTTTATATATGGTAAAAAAGACTGTGTTTCTTTCTACTCCAGTCCTCACAAAATCTTCTAGTTTACTTTGTTATATGCATTATGATGTTTTTGGTCCAGTAAATGTTCCATCTTTGTCTAAATCAAGATATTATGTATCATTCATTAATGATTATTCAAGAAGGGCATTTGTTTAATTTTTGAAAAGTAAATCAGAAGTGTTCAATTGTTTTAAGTAATTTAAAAACCTTGTGAAAAATTAGACTGGAAGGAAAATTAAATGTTTAAGGAGTAAAAATGGTGGTGAGTTTTGTTCTGATGAGTTCGAAAGGTACTAGAAAGATCATGGGATTAAAAGACATAAAACTACACCATACAGTCCACAACAAAATGGAGTTGCTAAAAGGTTCAATAGGATAGTAATGGAAAGAGGATGGAGTATGCTAACTAGTGTTGGCTTGGAGGAGTATGTTATTTAATAAATTGTTCTCCGAATTCCACTCTTGTTGAGAAAACACCTTTGGAAGCATGGTCTAGAAAGAAGCCCTCTCTGAGACACTTTCGTGTCTTTGGCTATGAGGCATATGCATATGTGCCAAATGAAAAAAGGTCTAAATTGGAAAACAAGGCTATTAAATGTATTTTTATTGGTTATAGTGCTGGCATAAAAGGATACAAGCTTTGGAATCCTGATACAGAGAAGGTTCTATATAGTAGAAGCGTTATTTTTCATGAGTTGAAGTCTTCTACTTTGGATCTACAGCCAGAGACAAAGTCAAAAAATAGAAAGGATGTAGTTGAAATTCCTCTGACACCAGATAAAGAGGAATTCAAAATTCAAAATGTACCTGAAATTGAGGAGAGCTCAAGTAGTTCTGAGAGTTTTGAATAAGAAGAACAACCTCAGCCTCAGCTTGTGAGAAGGTCAACACGTGAATGAAAGCAACCTGATAGGTATGGCTTTCTTTACTAGATTCTACTTGTGCCTATGCTTTAATTTCTAGCATTGATGAGACTAGGAATATGAAAGAGGCATTTAGAATGCCTGATTCAAACTCTTGGTTGGAAGCCATGAATGAATAAATGGCATCATTAGAAAAGAATGATACTTGGAGTTTGGTGCCCTTGCTTGAAGGAAAAAAAGTTGTTGGCTGCAAATGGGTATTTCAAAAAAAAAAAGGTTTGGATGGCAGTGTGGAAAATTATAAGGCGAGGTTGGTTGCGAAGGGGTATTCCCAGGTAGAGGGAATTGATTATGGAGAAATTTTTTCTCCTATAGCTAAGTTGACATCTATCAGATTTCTTTTATCACTTGTAGTAGCGTATGACTTAGAGGTTGAATAGATGGATGTGAAGACAACATTTCTTCATGGTGATCTTGAAGAAGAGATTTATATGTCCTAGCTTGAGCACTTTGTGGAAAAAGGTAAAGAAAATCTAGTTTGCAAGTTACAAAAATATCTTTATGGATTAAAACAATCTCCTAGAATGTGGTACAAGAAGTTTGACATTTTTGTCTTGTCATTGGGATTTGTAAGATCAAAATATGATCATTGTGTGTACTTCAAAGTTGAAAATGATCATGTTCTTATTATTGCTCTCTATGTTGATTATATGTTGTTCATAGGCAATAGTAAGTTAATGATTTTTGATCTAAAATCTTAGTTATCTGCAAAGTTTGAAATGAAAGATCTTGGTGCAACTAGGTATATTTTGGGAATGGAAATAACTAGGGACAGGAAGAGTAGAAAACTTTGGCTCAATCAGAGTAAGTATATTAGTACTATTCTAGAGAGATTTTGTATGACTAGTTGCAAGCAACTAGTTGTTCCAGTTTTGTAGGGAACAAAGCTATCTATTGAAGACTGTCCAAAATATCCTACTGAGATGGAGGACATGACCAGAGTGCCTTATGTTAGTGCAGTTGGCAGTTTAATGTATGCAATGGTCTGTACAAGGCTAGACATTGCCCAAGCAGTGGGAGTACTTAGTCGTTTTATGGAAAATCCTTGAAGGACACATTAGGATATTATGAAGAGAGTGTTTAGATATTTGAAGGGCACTTCAAAATATGCTTTGTGTTACCATGGCAATTTGGTTTAATTACAAAGGAATCTCAACATTTGAGGCTATGTGGATTCTAATTGGGAAAGGGACATTGACAACAAGAAGATCCACCAGTGGATATATTTTCATGATGAATGGTGGTTTAGTTAGTTGGATGAGTAAGGGGCAGAATGTAGTCACTTTGTCCACTACAAAGGTAGAATACATGGCAACAACACATGCCTATAAAGAATCAATCCAATTAAAATGTTTGTGTTCTAACATTGGGTTTGATGGAGGGAAAATTACAATTTACTGTGATAGTCAGAGTGCTATTTGTTTTGCAAAAAATCCTACTTTCCATGCTAGGATGAAACATATTGATGTGTAGTATCATTTTGTTCAAGATATGGTGGAGGATGGAAAGGTCTCTTTAGAAAAAGTGGATACTCTGGAAAATGTTGCAAATGCATTGATGAAACCAGTGAGCATAGACAAGTATAGGTGGTGTGTTAGTTTGATGGGCCTTGGAGCCCATGACCTTCACTAACTTTGAGTTTGAAGGAAGTTAGTAAGTCTTCGTCAATCGGGAGATTGTTGGAAATTGTGCCTCAACTTGCTGGCTTGCATCTCTGTTCAAGTCTTCATTGCTGGCCAATCGTTGGAGTTCGTAAGTTTGTAACCTTGTTGTGGAGTTTGGAAGTTTCATAATTTTCTGACTGACTGACTTCCTTCATTGTCACAACTTTTGGGAACTTTCTAACCTACTCTAGAAGTTGTAAGTTTGTGTTTTCTCTAATTGAGTGACAAGCCCATGAATGTGGGGACCACTTGGAATTCTGGGAGACTTGTTGAGAATATTGTAGATTCCAAGCTTGATTTTCTAGAAATGCACAAGCAGTGAACGTGTGTCATGGTGGAGACCACAAGGAATGACCAATAGTTTAGTGCGATGATCAAATATGGTGTACGAGTAAGTTGGTAATAAAAGGACTAACTCGTGGATACCTAAAGTCTTTGGGATTTATTTATAAACTAATGAATACTAATATTCTATGTCAATGTGGGATATTGTCAATGGTTGAGCTTCTTGGAAGTCTTAGTGACATTGATGGTCTTGCCGATAGTTCTGCAATGGACATCGGTGAGAAGTATTGCCGATGGATAGTTGGTTTTCTTGTGATATCAAGGAGACTTGTTTTGTTATTGGTCTGACTTCTTAGGGTGTTGTCTATACCTTTAGTCCTGCTGATAGCTATGTGATCAGACATTTTGGCATCAGAGAGACATGGTCTAGTGTCTCACTGATATGCAATATAGTTGAACACTTTGACCAAATGTCTATCCTACATGATGCATTGTGAGCCAGTGAGAGAAGCAGAATGTAAACCATTGGTAGTTGAATTGTTGCAAGCATTCCTATGTGGAAGATCAACAGACCATGAACAAAATGATATATACTCTATAATGGATGACAATTATGGGTTCAGGTAATGGAGATTTTTGTTCGATACTGAACATAGATTGATTTGAGTGGGTTCATTGTATGCATCAGAGAGCATTGTGAGATCAATGTTCTATACAAGATTGATTAGTGAATGTTTCTGCTATAAATTGACATCAAAAAGTTAAGTCTGATCTATGTATGTAATTTTCTTTGTACTATAATACAAAGAGGATTTTCTTGGTGTGGTGGTTTTTTCTCCTATGTTTTCCCACATAAATCTGGTCTCCAATTGTGTAAGTGTTCATTTGTCTTTTTTTGTAATCTTTTCATGTGCATCTTATTGAACTGTAATTGCAAAATTTAAAGTCATCTTTGCATTCTTCCTTGAGTTTTTTGCATTAGGAGATTTTGTTCCGCACCTAAGCTTTCCTTATATATTGAGCCTTCACATTAAGAAAAATGGATGGTACACCTCTAAAAGAACCTATAAACATTGTGCATTTGTGTTGGTATTACACTTAGTGCTTCCTCTTTTGAATAGTATGTTAGAGCAATGTTAGATTAAGTCGATAATTTATATTTTATCTCACATTATGTTCTTCTTTGATACATGATAACAAGTGTGTATCTTTGATTCTAGGGTAATTATTCAAATGCTTTGATTAATTACTTTAGTTTCCATACTATTCAAAATCATGTATCCTTCTAAGTGCATTAAATCATAGGTGTGTTTAAGTTAACATAGCATATTGAATAAAAAATGTAGCATCTAATATAAACTATAAGTGGTTTAATTAGATCACAAAAGACATTAAATCATGAAGACATTTATTAAGATATTCTTGTAGACACTGAAAATATGTCCTAAGCAATATCATATACTCGAAACATGTTTACTCACATCATTTCATCTTTAGAACCATCTTCTTTTCACTTAATTAATTCAATTATCCTAGCTAATTAATTAATTACATCATTTACATTCATTGACCTACTTCATCAAATTGGGTTAATTTTCTCCCCCTTCACGCTAATATTTCATCCTATTAAATTAAATAAATTAGAATATTTAATTTAATTCCCTAAGTCATCTTATTTAATTAAATATCATTTCATCTCTCCCCCTAGTTATTAAATTATTCAATAAATGTCACTTTAATTCTTCAATTACCTAATTGCATGTTTAAACTTTGTTTAATTAGAAATTAAAATAATTTTACTCTTAAAGATGAATATTCCTATGGAATATTCCTTATCCCCTTTTTGCACAATTAAGAATTTCTTTTAATTAGAAAAATTCCTTTTATCCTCACCAATGGGAATATTCCAAAAGAATATTCTTGTTCCTCCATCATTTAAAAAAGGGATATTTTCACTTAGCTTCTTATGCATGTTTTAACCTTTAACCTTTTGAAAAAGTCACCTTTGACCTGTGTGTGTGGGTCAAGAGTGTGTTTGTTTGAAGAAAATGTGAACCCTTGATTAAAAGCCATCATGCATTCTCATCTATTAATCAGAATCCATGATTCATGTCTCCTTTTTTCCTCCATCCTTGATTTTTGATTAATCTTTTCAATCTCAACCCTCCATTTTTTATTTTCTCTCCTATAAATAGGTAATTATTTGGAGACAAATGGATTTGTCTTTCAATTACAAAGTCATGCTATTCAATTCACTTGCACTCACACTCTCAATTTACTCACTTTTGGCTTGGTTTAGTTCATTTTAGTTGCATTATAGCTTAAAACATCCATTAGTGGCTTCTTTGCATCCATATTGGTTTGTTTATAAATTGGGGTTTCCATATGTTAGCTTAGAATTAGCTTAGTTTAGTTTAAAAATTACATAATTAGATCAATGTTAGTCTAAAATCATGTTAATTTAGCTTGCATCATGTTCAATTTAGCTTCAATCAGGTTTTCATCCATTTATCATAATTGTTTCATCAATTCTCTTCCATAGAATTGTCTGAAATAGGCTAACTAACCATGGGATTGGGAAAGTTTCATTGTTCCACATCAACACGACACCAATTCCAAAACTAGATAAGTTTTAAATGGGTTAGAGTAGGAATTTAACTATTTTTATAGTCTGTAACTTTCGGTTTCAATAAATGCTTAGTTTAACTTTTAAATTTGAATGACCTTGTTTGTGATTGAGGTGGAGTGGCTAAGTTATGCTTCAATTCATCATGGATCAAGTGTAATCAACCCACACAGGCTATCCTTGTCTCACATTCTAGTGTTGGGAGGGAAAATCATTAATTTAACCATTTTTTAGCTTAAATTTCATTTGTTTACTATTTTCCAGCATAAAATGACACCCAAACCACAACATCAACACACTTTGAAGAGTATCACCATATAGCAATGCTACCACACTTTGAAAAACCAATGCTGATTACAAGCACTAGTGCTAATTTAAATTTGGCAATGTCAATTTAATTTAGAGGTATCAAAAAGTGTAAATAGTGATGCCCCAATTCAAATAGTGACGCCCCTTAATTTTCATATCACGATGCTACTATGTGTAGCGATGCTGGACCAAATCCCAATTCTATCATGCTATATATTTTTTCTATAGAGAAATTCCTATTTTCACCAAAGCATGACCTAGAGTTCAAATTGCAACACTATCATGTTCAGCGATGTCCAACCAGGGTAAGAAATTTTATGATCATTTTTTTACATGTGCATTACTTTTCTTGAATCATTATATCATTGATACACTAATAACTATGTTCTAGTTGTTAGACTAACAAGGTTTTGTAGGTTGAAATACATGGAGCTAAAGTGCAAAAAGATTCCCTTATATTGAAATTCTATGATTATAACAAGCATTTAATGCTTTAGGGAAATTATAACCCAACATTCATGCTTTCTTCGGTATGCATTAGGACAACTAAATTTACATTGGGTTTGAAGAGTTACAATCTTAGGACCAACTAGTTTTTTCAGTTGGGCTTAAAATTCATTTTCAAAGTTGGTTAAAATTGAACCATTATCTCATCATTGTTTTTTGGGTTCAAAAAATATGCTTTAATGGGACTAAAATTGAACCCTCATCTCATCATTATCATTAAGGTTTAAAATCAAACAAGAAAAATTTCATATTTTTTTGGTGCATAAAATGAAGTCATCTTAGCTTAGGGGCTAAATTTTACAACTATTTGTTATGTTTTGTGATTCACAATGTGGTTAGTGGATGCGTATGCAATTATCTCATTCCATTTGGTGATATTGAGAAATAGAAATATTCCTTAACACTTTGTAGAATCACCTACATCTTTCATTTTGGATTAAAACTAAACCCCTTTGCGAGTCTAAGTTAAATGAATAAAATGTGTTCTCTTTTTCTATATGAATGGAGATTATCAAACTATGAATGTACTTCCTTTCTATTGTTTACCTTTAGAGGACCTGCCTCCCCACTTCGAAAGAAGGGAACGACCCAAGCAATAATGAGCTAAAGCCAAGCTCTTACGAACTGCTCTATAATTTTTTTATTGCAAGGAAAGTTTGCAATCAATGGGAAGTGGTACATGATAGCTCTCCCCTAGTATCTTTATGATGCATAAGTCCCTTGTTCTAAGGGTTGGGAGACCTCTTGATGAATTTTATCATAGTACTTATTGAACCAAAATCCCTTATTATGAACCATTGTTTAGAAGCCAAAAACCCTTAATACTTGTTGGTTTAAAAATCATCATTATGAAGCCACCCCACATTGTTACCATTCAATTGTAGAAACAAAAAAATAATTTGATCTTTGGGTTTTATGGATTTTGAGATTTGGTGGTCCCAAGAAATGTGTGTCATGGAGGGGAGCCAATGTCATAGAATCTCTAACTATTCACATTGATTAGTGTTTCGAGAAATCCAAGTGGGGATTCAATAAGTATATCCATTTCGAACTTAGGATTGTAATCTGATTGTGAGTCAGTTTGAAACCTTGCTTGGTTCCAAAATGACAAAAAAAAAACATTCACTATCTTTCTCAAAATTTCAAACACTTTTGTTTAAATATGGAAATCTCTTCAAATTAGCCTTATTATTACTACTTGTCCTAAGGATTTTATCCTTAGATATTTCTAAATATCTTGAATTATATCTCAAATCCATATTTTCAAAGACAACATAGGAAATTGTGGCTTTAACATCATCATTCTCACAAAATGGACAATGTGAATGTTATGATATTTTTGACATAAACATTTAGTTTGAAAACATAGTCAAGACAAGTGATTGTGGTAAAATAATCTCATTAAGGAAGATAAACTTACAAATGAACCCCACGTGACTATTTGGAGACTGGTTTCTCTCATTGAACAACCTGATCTTGTAGGTGCTATCATTGAACCAAACTTTGAACTCATTAACGGAGAACAAACCGATCTCATTAGCAGTTTGAGAAGCTTCACTTTTGAAACAAAAGAAACATATAACTAGTGGAGAAACTTATCAACCATTTTAGACGAAGAAGAAGAACAAGCTAATATTGAGGCTAGAAGGCCCACATTACCACCACCCATGTGTCCCAATAAATATCTTCCTTTTCTTCCATAAACTTTATCTATTTGTTAATGATCTCATGAAAAATTAGGATCCCTAAGATAATATCTATAGGTCACCATTTCACACTTAGGAATCTTAGTCCAAAATATCTCAACAAACACCTTTGGGAACTTCATGAAACTAGGACTAGGTTGTTATACAAATTTTACAAATGTGTATCAAGACACAATCTAAACTTGTCTTCCTTCTATTACTATCAGAATATTGGTATTTTCCAACATTTCCAATTTCTCACATGACCATGATCCGGAACTTCTCTAAATGATCCATTGCATAATCAAAATCAGTAGGGGAAGATCTGCATAACACTATTACAAAAATAGGTCTCATAGATCACAGTTTAGTAGGAATAAATCCAAGAGATTTTATTGCAATAATTACCTCTTGTTAAGGAATTTTAATGCTCAAGCTCGGAGGAACTGAATAGGTTTACCTACCAATATCTATCATATCATTTAGGCCAACAATGGGTATTTAGGATTTGAAAACTTTGGAGGTAATTCTGAATACCGTGGTCTTATCAAAGGTTCACTTTAGGTCAACATTGGGTCAAACATCTCATACATTCCTCCAAAATTCCATCTTCCACTTCACCTATCTTTGCAAAACTTTCAACTACATGAACAAATTGTGACTTAAATATCTATCAAAATCAGTCCCTCGTTTGGCTATTTTGTATGTGAAACGTATCCATTTCCATGCATTTAGACAAGTTAGTTATCTTCCTTGGACTACTTCATCTTGAAGGTCATCAGTCTACCCTAAATATTTACAATTTCATTAACATCCTTTATCCCAACATCATAAATTCAAACTTAAGTCAAAAGTGTTGTCCCAAAATGTTTGCAATGATCACTCTCCACATTACCCATCTTTTTGTACCCCATTATCATCATTTCTCTCAAAAGACTTAGAGAATCCCTTTTACCTAGATTTGAGTCAACTAGAGAATATAAACATCAAATATCACAACACAACTCTCCCAAAGATGACACAATTTAAGGTAAAGATGATATCCCAACACAAGAGAATCATGGAGAAAAAAAAGTTACATTTACCTCATTTGAACCAAATCCTTTAGAATTTGATCTGAGAAGTCAAGTTACACCATTAGAACAACCAGAATACCCATCAAGATCATATGAGATAAAAGATGTCACAAACAATCCATTTGAACTCACTAGGGAGGAAATCATGGAACAACAAGCCTTTGAAAATGTAGCTCCTATCTCCCCAACATTTGTGACATAGAATTTAACACAAGGTTTCACAACTCCATCACTAGGGATAAATCAAGCATACATTCCCAATATTGCAACAAGCCTTTCCAAAGACTTTCATTACACTTCACCATTTTATAGCAGCACACTTGTAAGTACCCTTGACACTAATCCTCCACCTCCAAAAACTAGTTGGACACCTACCTTTGGTGATCCTCCCATTCTTGAAGATCCTAAATAACCATGAACACCTCTTGAACTTCATTATTCCACAACCACTTCAACATATCAGGGCCATCCTTCTTCATCTATACCAATGAGTACAACAAGTGTGCCCACAATCACAAGAAATATGATATACCAAAGTAACAGACAAGGGAATGTCAATAATATACCACAGAACCATCCCTTAATTTAGATGGGGAAATCTCTATCCAATCCTCCAATGGGTTCATCTAGAACATCATTTTCACAAACCATATCTACCTCATCCACTATCAATCCATTGAAAGGCAATCCATTGCTTACAAGTTTTTTCAACCTGGGAAATACCTTGATCATGAATCCCTTTTTTACATCTTCCATACAAAGAAATCCTCAATACACGAGACAAGGAAATATTTTTAATCAATGGACTTAAAGTCCTAGTGTGCCATTTCCATTAGATAATGCAATGAAACCATCATCATATTTTCTTACAGTCCCCTTTACTATGCAAAATCAAATAGGATCTCAAGCATACATTCCTCCACCACCATCCACTATCTTACAAGGAATTTTCAACCAAGGGAATCCCCAAAATCTCATCACCAATCCATTACCCACTCAAAACTTCAATATCTATAATCTACCACTCATGTCCCAACAATAACCTGATCCCAAATTACAAGCACAAACATTAGCCTTACATCAAGAAAAATAAGCCTATCAACAAGTCTTTCAACAATATAAACAATAGCAAGCAACAACACAACAAGCAGCCTTAGCACAACAACAAAAAGTAGCAACACGGAAGCAACTTTAGTAGCACAACAACAATAGTAGGCCCAACAACAAGCCCTAGTGGCACAAAAAAAATAGCAAGCTCAACAACAAGCCTTAGTAGCTCAACAATATTCCCAATAACAACAACAAAAACAAGGTTCTTATTATAATCCTCAATCGAGCATTGTCAATATAAACACATTAGGAACATATACATCAATACCCCAATCACCTTCAATGAATATTACACCACCAAACACACCATACAACTCATCTGTCATCCCACCATATGTTCCTCCACCCAACCTGCAAGATGATATATCATTGCAATTGAAAGCGTCATTCCATGAAATGTAGGACCTTCACATGGGTAAGGAAAACAAGCCCCATACACAGAACTTGTGTCCATATCCATTCTATTGAAACATCACAATAGTACCATTTCCTCCTGACTTTGAAATCCCCAAATTTAATAAATACAAAGGGAGAGGAAGTCTTGTGGACCATATCAAAGAATTTAATGCCATGTGCATGGAGGTAGCCTACAATGATTCATATTTAATCCATCTCTTCCCCTGAAGTTTAACATGTCTTTCTATGGATTGGTTTTCTCATCTACCTCCTAGTATCAAAAGTTTTCAAGAAATTACTCATAAATTCATTGATCATTTCACCTTCAATCTTGACATGGACGTCAGTCTAGAATAATTATATAATAGTAGAAAAAACAAAGGGGAAACTTTCACTAATTTCGTACAATGGTGGAGAAAAATAGCTAGCAAAATAAAGTGGCCTCTTCTCGATGAACATCAAGTGGGAATCATCATAGAAAATCTAGACCCAAATTTGTCCTTTGACTTGAAAATTCATTGAATCACATCATATGATGAGCTTGTCCCTAGAGCCCTTAACATCAAGAGAGCTCAAATATCACAATGAAATCTTCAAGATTACAAAGACAATCGTCAATCAACTAGTTCAAATAGAAAGCCTATGTCCTAAATAAGATCAAAAACATGACAAATGATGGTGTGGGAGATGTTAAAGTAATCCTCAGTGCTCCTAGAAAAAATAACAATCAAGTTTCTAACATCCAACCAAATGTGCAACAAGTGACATGTCCTTAGAATAATCGGATCAACAACACCGACATGCAACAAAGGAAAACCCGTAACAAGAACAA
>VDFB02358134.1:138238040-138348130 GCA_007258455.2 Sequoia sempervirens | reverse complement strand
CTCATGAGATTTGGATGGAGCTGGAAACTTTGTATGAAGGTGATGCATAGGTGAAGATGGATAAGCTATAGAGTTTGAAAGGAAAGTATGAGAATTTGAAGATGAGTGAAGATGAAAATATCACTCCTTTTATGAAAAGAGTAAATGAAATAATGATGGGTATTGTATGTTCCAAGGTTCTTTAGACTCCAGGACATGAAATTGTTGCTAAGATACTTAGATCCTTGCCTCCCTCCTACAAAGCAAAGGATTAAGCTATTGAAGAGCTCAGATCAAGAACAAAGATGTCAAGAGACACACTCATTGCTAAGCTTGCTGATTTTGAATTAAGTGAATTTGGTAAATCTGTTCGAAAGACTGAATCGACATTCAAGGCTGCTATATCTAGAAGTAATAAGAAAATATATGGTCTGGAAGAATGTTCCAAAAAGATATCCAAGTATGAGCGAAGAATCAAGAATCTCTGAAGATGAAGAAAGAGAAGTATAATAATTGGTGCTTATTTATTTCAAAGAAAGAAGAAAGAAGAGGAAAAGGTGGCATGAAGGAGTGTTACCTATTAAATATTTGTCTTAAAGAAATAGTCATTTGCAATCAATATGTCCTCGAAGAGTTCAGAATCAGTTTCTCTAAAAATTATAGATTCCAAAAGAAATGCTACTTTGTTGAAGATAGAGTAACTAATACGGGCCTAATAGAGAGAAGGAATAAGATGAATGGGTTTTCATTGCTACCATTGAAAATAGTCCTCACATCGAATCTACTATAAATATGAAAGCTCATGACACCCGAAAGGAAAAGGATGAGTGGGTTATTGATAGTGGATGCCCACATCACATGACTTGTGATAAAAGTGTTTTTGTAAGTCTAGAGAAGTATGATGGTGGTGTTGTAAGATTTGGAGACAACAATGCTGGTGTGATTCATGGCAGCAGTTCTATTTGTCTTGATGGTAAGGATAACATTGATGATGTTCTTTATGTTGAAGGATTGAAGCACAATATTTTGAGTGTTGGATAGATGGTGGGAAAAGGCTATGATCTACAATTCAAAGATGAAAGATGCAAGATACGTGGAAGTTCCAACAATATGATTGCTACAGGAAAACAGACAAAAGGTAATATTTTTAGCCTGAATACTACTAGTGGGAGTTTTTTAATTACTCAAGTAGATGAAAGTTGGTTGTGGCATAGGAGGTTGTGTCATGTAAATTTTGATAACATTGTCAAAGTAAGTTCCACTCAACCAGTAAGAGATCTACCTAAGTTAGTGAAGCCTACTAACACAATTTGTAGAGAGTGTCAAATGGGTAAATAAACTAGAGTCTCCTTCCAAAGCATATAGTTTCATTCAAATGATTTGCTAGAGCTGCTACATACTGACCTATGTGGTCCCTCCAGATTCAGAAGTATTCATGGAGAAGGTTACTTTATGTTGATTATTGATGAGTACTCTAGAATGATATGGGTTTCCTTCCTAAGAGAAAAATGTGAAGCATTGGAAAAGTTCAAAATTTTCAAGGCTATGGCAGAGAATGAGAAAGGTCTGAAAATCATGTGTCTAAGATCTAAAAGAGGTGGTGAGTTCACCTCTAGGGATTTCAACTCTTTTTGTGAAGAAAATGGAATCAGAAAATAGTTAATTGCTCCTTGAATCCCTCAACATAATGGAGTTGTAGAAAGAAATAATAGAATTTTTTTTTATGTTGCTAGAACCATGATGATAGAAGGAAATGTGCCCCAGACCTATTGGAGTGGACTGAACATGTAAGCACTATTGTGTACACTTTAAACTAGGTAAATGTTAATTGAAATTCTGGTAAGACCCCTTTTGAGCTATGGTTTGGTTACAAGCGTACTGTTAAAATTTTCAAGATCTTTACAAAAATATGTTATATCAAGAGAGATGATGATATAGGCAAGTTTGATGCAAGAATTTATGAAGGAATCTTTTTAGGCTACTCTACTAAAAGCAAGGCCTACTGATGCTATAACAAAAGACTGAGAAAGATGGTTGAAAGCACAAATGTTAGAGTTGATGATGATTCTACTAAATCATCTAGATATTGTGGATATGATTTAGATGAAGATAATACAAAAAGGGGAAAAAAATTTAGAAACCAAATCTACTTCAAATTATTCCATATGTTTTGGCAAAGCAACCTCAATTCGCTTTGGTAAATCAAGTAAGTCAGGAAGCATAGACAAGTGCAAGTGCAAAAGGAAGATCAGAAGAATCAAAATTTCAAGAAAATTCCAAAACTCCAAGGTATGTAAAGCTAAATCATTCTGAAAACCAAATTATAGGAGATAAGAATAAAGGAGTGAAAACTAGAAGGAAGATTACAAAAGAGTGCTGCCTGATTTCCAAGATTGAACCTAAAATGCTACCATAAAGTTTACCAAGATGAACACTAGATGGAAGCTATGAAGATGAGCTAACACAAATTGAAAAGAACATGTGGATAACGATTCCTGCATCTAAAGAAAAAATGTGATTGTACTAATGGGTGTTTTGCACGTCAATGAACAAGGTAGTTTTAGACTAAAGCAATACTGCATGTAAAGGCAATTTTAGATTGAAGGTGTTGATTTTGAAGAAATTTTTTCCCCTATGGCTAGAATTAAGCTATTAGATTATTTATTGCTTATGCTGCATACAAGGACTATAAAGTCTATCAGATGGATGTGAAATCAAAATTTCTGAATGGAGAATCGGAAGAAGTATACATTGAACAACTAGATGGATTTCAGCTAACTGACAAGTAAGATATGGTTTTCCACCTGAAGAAAGCTCTATATGGACTTAAGCAAGCCCCAAGAGCCTAGTATTATAGATTGGACAAATGCTTACTAAGGCTTGGATTCACTAAAGGTATTGTTGATAGCAACTTATATTTCAAATTGGATCATGATAAAGAGTTAATTATAGAAGTCTTTTTTTATGACATCATTTTTGGAGGAGATTACAATCTATGTATGAAGTTTTCCGAGAAGATGAAGGATGAATTTGAGATGAGTATGATTGGAGAGATGAAGTTCTTTCTAGGATTACAAGTGACCTAGTTAGACAAGAGATTTTTCATATCTCAGTCCAAATATGTGAGAGAGCTACTGAATAAATTTGGGATGGAAGATTCAAAGCCTATTGGTACTCCCATGGTGACCGGATGTAAGTAACACAAAATGATGATCTCCCAAGGTGAATCAACCAAATATAGTGTGGTTAATGATCTATGATTGCCTATTTAACCTAGACTAGACCAGATATTATGAATGTTCCATACATATTGTTAGATCTAGGATGATCCAAAGAATCACATGTGACTATTGTGAAGAGAATCTTCAGACATCTAAAAGGAATAGCTTCTACTTTGGACTTTGTATCCAAAGATGATGATCTCACTTTGAGTACATAATTTGATGCAGACAAGCTGAGGCGGATGATAGAAAGTACTAGTGGTGGTGCTTTCTTCCTAGGGGAGAAGCTGGTATCCTGGTTGAGAAAGAACCATAATTCCATTTCTCTATCTACTATTGAAGAAGAATATATTTCTGCTACAAACAATTGTACTCAAGTAATATGGATGAAACAAATGTTGAAATATATCAGGGTGGTATATGAAGAGCTTATTGCCATATACTGTTACAATTCAAGTGCAATAAATATTTCAAAGAATCTGGTACTTCACTCTAAGACTAAACATATATCAATCAAGTTTCACTTCTTAAGGGAGTTTCACTTCTTAAGGGAGAAAAGGAGAAAGTGAATGAGAAAGAAGTCAGATTGGAGCATGTGCTTACCAAAGAGTAGATTGTAGAAACATTTACTAAACCATTGTTGAAGAATACTTTTGAGTATCTCAGAGGAATTCTAGGGGTAATCACCCCTCCCGATAAGAAATAAGAGATGCATTTAATTGCATCAATCTGTGAGCTACATTGCTATATTATGATTTGGATTGATGTCTTTGTGGCTGCTACTCAGGGGGAGTAGTTAGATCTACATATGTGGTTCAAATCGTATGGTTACCTTTTCCATTGATGTCATGCGAGAAGTACGAAAACTTTTCAAGGTTCAAAGAGAAATTGAGGAATAGTCAAAAACCAAAGGGAAAGCAAGTGTGTGTTGGTTGTCGCATTACACTATGTGTTACCATCAATTCCAAAGGGGAGAGACTATGATGGATGTTTTGATATGTTTTTCATTGATGTAAACATATATTTGTATCGTAGGTTGTATAGATTTAGGATATTGAGAAAATTGTAAAAGAAAGTGTTCCAGTTCCCAAAGGAACCGCGGCAAGCCAAGAAGATTTCCTTGTTTTATATGTTTGCCAAATTATTGTAGATTAAAGGTTTTTCTATGGAGTGTATTCAGACCATCTATCGAATTTTCACAAAGGTCCATGTATAGATTTGAATTAAGTGTTGTGTTTGGTGCGTTTATGTGGTCTTTTGGCTGTTCCCGAAAAGTCAGTGATCTGAAATCTCAGCCATGCAAATGTTTCTATTGCTTCTTGGTTCTCTTGGATGTTTCTAGATCGTTTCAATCCTTGTGGACATCCACATTGACTGCTGTGCTTGTGGTCAAAATTTTTGCATATGTTTGATTTTTCTTGTTCTTGTTGACATCTTGGTATAGTGAAGTTAGATCTTTGGAGGAGGAATTAATTAAGCATTTTAAAGTTGAGTTGTTAATTTGGTTTCCACCATGTTTTATTTTCTTGGCTGACTAAGTTGTTGATGAAATCTCATGATGCAAATATATAAGTTCATTGTTTCATCAGTGTAGTAGTATAAAAGGTGCTTCGTGTGCTAGGTTTTCTCTTATTTGTGTATGTGTGAATGTCATTCAATTGTAGAGAGCAGAGGGAAGGGTATATATAGAGTTTTTGTGCTTAATTGAACTGTAATCAAGCTTTGTGTAGTTATTTTTTTCAACATACCCTAGATTTTTAACCTATTCTATATTGTTGGGAAGTGAGCCCCTTCTATAATTGAGCAATGAGCTCTAGGCAGTGTGCCTAAATGCATGTTCATTCCCCTTTATTGATTTTATTATACTTTTAATAGGGTATAATCTTGTGGACTAACATCCACCATGGGTTTTCCCCTAATAGGGTTTCGACATAAAAAATCTTTGTGTTCTTTGTCTCTTTTATGTGTTTATTTTTTATGGTTAATTTCTTATTCATTAGATCTTAAGTAAAGTTTGAGAAGTTTATCATTCTATGATAACTGATTCACCCCCCCTCTTATTTGTCTATCCTTATTTTGCCAACAATTTAATGGGAGACTTGGAGTCTCAGGATGAAGAAGAGATTGAAGCTAACAAGGAAGATGAATTTGTTGAACCCCATGATGAAGAAACACATGAAGAAGCAGTGTCTATTAAGAGGAGAATTAGGAGGTAGGCACAAGTGAAGCAAGGAGAAAATCCATCTACTAAAGCTAATAAGGTTCCTTAGGCCAGCACCAATGTTGAAGAAGGTGAAACCTCACAACCAGTGAGGAAAAAAAGAATACTCCCAGAGAGGTAGAAGGCTATGAAGGCAAGGAAAGATGAAACTTCCAAAGATGCTCCCTTTGCAAAAAGGGTTGTGGATTTGGATAGTTAAGGGGAAATCCCCAGGTATATGTTAAGAGAAACTCTCCTAAGAAAAATGTTGTTCCAATGGAGGAAGTGAGAATAGTAGAAGAAGAGGTGCAAGAGGAAGGGGCGCCTATTGATGATGCAAAAAAGGGAGCAGTTACAAGAAATAATTCTCCCATTCATTCTATACATCAAAATGTACAAGTTTTTGAGGAAATTCATGAAGAATGGAACATATATAATGATCTTAAAAAAATTAATGAGGAAGGTGATGAAATTTCTACCCCTGAGAATGGAGAATGGAAGAAATTTGTGAAAGAAATAAGGTAATCCATTTCTGGGGCAAAGAGAAAGAACATAGGAACTAAGGTTGTTTAGGGAAAAGCATCAAAGTACCCCAAGAAGATAAAAATTGATGAACAAGAAGATCACCCTGAGGAAGGAGAAAATAAAGAGGAAGTGGTTGGTAGTCCTCATTAGGACAAGGCTGAATATTAAAATCATCTAGAAATTGAGCAAGATGTTGAAGTAAATGTGGTTGATAGTCCCAATAAGGAAGTGATAACTGAGCCATCTACAACTCTAGAATGGTTAGAAAGAGGCTTAGTAAGAAGCCAATTAGTGTATAGGAGGATACCATGAGTTGGGAAAAATTTCTTGAACAATGGGGGCAGCCCAAGGAAAGGACAAGGGCTAGGATAGTTTCTAAAATGTCCAGAGATTAATTTAATAATAGGGTTATACATGTAGTTGTTCCTGCAACAGACAAGTTTAAAGATGAAGTCAAACTGTTTGACTGTAAAGTGTAGACAATAAATTTAGGGCCTACAACTAAGGAATAAGAAAAGGAGGAGTTTGAGGAATCTTCTCAAGCAATCCTAAGGAGATTGGATAGGGAAACAGAGGAGAAAGAAAAACTGCAAAAATAATTAAGTGATGTTTATAAATATGTAAAAGATTTGATGAAACCTTTGTAGACAATGGGAAGTGGAGGGGTTGTGCTAGAGGGATTGCTACCAAAAGAAGCAGTTACAAAAATTGAAAGATTAAAATATTCAATGCATTATACTAATAGTTGGCTCTAGGATGTCAGCAATAGAGAGGATGAAGCAATTGAATAGATCCTGAAAATATACACCATTGCTTCTGACTTTCTTGAGCATACTTCACAATTTGTTGTAGATTGCAATAAAATTGATGAGTCAACTACCGATGAGCTAAAGAAAATCCTAAATGTGTGAAGGGGGGAGATGGCTAGGCTAGATATCCTTTCCCGAGATGAAATTGGCAAGGTGAAGTAGTGGGTTGAAGTTTGGAACTATAGGAAGGAGCTTCTCACAAAGGCCTTGAAGAAGATAATGAAACTATAAAGGGAAATGAAGGAAATATACAGTAGTTGCATTAGTTTCCTAGAGATAATGACTAGAAAGAAATTTTTTGGCTAGAAGAATATGAATGTTGGTAGATTGCAGGGATGGTGGAATGAGATCTATGCTCCTAATGGTGCTCCAATTACTAAGTAAAATATGGAGGATGCAACTATCTATATTTCAAAATTGCACAAATACCATGAGCTACACATTGAGGGGAATAAAGTGATGCCACAATACTTGGAGGAATTTAAGAATCATAAAAAATTGAATTAAGTTTATTCCAGTTCACACCTAGAAGATATGAAAGAAATATTGGAGAAGGAAAAGGAATTATTTAGTGAATTAGAGGCCAATCAAAAGGGAGAAAAGGATAATAGTCAGTAGGTAGCCACCTAAATTTTTTATGCTAAACATGTGACCTCTAGCCAGCTAGATGGGAGACCTCAAGTTTTGTGCCATCAAAAGGATATTATTGGGAGACCTAGGCCAACCTAGATGAAGCCCCACACATTAAATGAAAATTTTATTTTATGAAAGAAATTTCTGGGCCGACCTTTTGATGGGAACCATAAATTGGGCCGACCTAGTGAATGAATTGTGTATAAATTGAGGTTCAAGCCTCCTTTGTAAGGGTAGAAAAAAAGTGAAGTGATAGTTGTAAGAACTAGAGTTGAGTTAGGAGTTATCATTTTTGTGAGAGCAAGTGTTGCTACATTGAATACTTGAATTGTTGCAATATTGGGTGATTCAATATAAGTAAAGACATTGTGCTTTGGTGCTCTTTCTTTTGTTGTTTCATTTTGCATGGTTCTTTTTATTCCATATCTTTAAGATTAATTTGATATTGTTAGTTATATGTTATATTTTAGATTTAAATTTAATGCAATGGTGTTGATGGTTTGATATTTGAAGTGTTTGAGCAATCCTTGGTCCATACTTTTAGCAACTTGCTAATTGTAATTTGCTATGTAAAGTTATCTTGGGCCTTGAATCTGTGCTAAGTTCAATTGTGGGTATTTATTCATTTCAATTGTCAAATAAGGTTGGATTGGATGAGTACTTCATGATCTGAAAATATTTAATTCATTAGAGGATTGTATTGTTTTTGTGAGATTGCAGATTTGATCTAGGTTAAGCAAGAATTGGTTTTGAAGGATTGGTCCACTTTAAGTGTTTAATCATTTGCATTGTTGATTTTGGGGATTAGTTTAGTTTTAAAATCTCTCTAAACCCTTGTCTTTTGTTAATTATTTTAAAATCTGAATTAGATTTGAGGATCAAAGTATCACCACATTGCAAGATCTGATAAGTCTAAAATTCCATTATTTGTTTTGTAAGGTTCCTTGTGATTACCAACATTTTCACATTTATCATTGAGTTGTTTTTTCATTGTGAAGACCTCAAATTAGAGACCTTGGGGTTTTCTTGTTAGAAACTAAGATCTGATTGCAAACCAGAAAAATCACCTTCCATAGAAGAGAAAAACAAAAAAGCAGAGATTTGCAAAAGATGTGCAAATTGATATATTCGAAGTACAAAAATATTACAAGAGATAATTTTCTTTATAAAAGAAAGATATGCATAACCATAATCTTATCTTGAGCAACAAGATAGCTCAATAATATAAGGATAAGAACCTATAACTTAGGAATTAAATAAAGCCTAAGTAAACTTATGCAAAGTGTAATTAAATATTAATTACACCAACACCCCCCCCATAAGTGCAACTTAGGGAGAAGCATATTATTATGAAAATATGAGTCTTGGAAACAAGGCCTTATCAGGTACTCATGTACAAATGTAAAGAGAGAGAAAAACTAGTGGGAAAACCCCCTTTCAATGAGATGAACTACTACAAAGAAGCACTGGAAGAACCCTGATGAAGCAACACTGGAACTCAAAATCTGACAAGCAAGGAAAGATACTTTTGTTTGCAAAATACCATATTAGAATCACAAATGCAACAATAGACCCGATGCCAAGGAACACTAGAAACTCACATACTGGATCAAGCCTGGAATTTGTAACCAACAATAAATGAAAGGATGAAAGGACCCATAATGATGAAAAATATGGAAGTTGTGTCTCTCGAAGCTAATGCCAAACTGAAACTAAAACTGCCCATAGGATGAGTACCATCAAGATTCTAGAACATTAACCATAAAACCATGGCCCTCAAATGAGAAAGATATGAACCAATGAAATCAAGAACTATAAAATCCCAATGTGAAGTGTGAACCAAAGCAAACCAACAATGTGTCCAACTAAGCAAGAAAGAAGCTAGAACGAGACAATAGGAAACTAGACAAACTCATGTGAGTTGTCACCAACATGAAAGATGGATGCAAGAACCCCCCTTAATGGAACTTTATATCAGTTCATTATTACAATACCCAATGATTGCATAAGGAGATAATGCAAAAATATAGAAACATAATAAAAAATGCAAACAAAGTGCACAAAACAAAAATGAATGCATGCATTTAATAAGGTACACATATTCTGTAAATGACCTTAGATCTACATAGAGGCTGAAACCAGCTTTCCAACACCGTGAAAATCATGAAAAATGGATAAGCGAGTCACAAGATACATCTCCCAAAGTGAAAAAGGAAACATCTGACTTCTAAGGCTGAAAAAGGCATCAAAAAGGAAAAACCAGAAAATCACACCTATACTATTGTGTAGAGCGTCGAAACAGCTTTCTGACGATATCTTGTTTTCAAAGAAAGGATGCCATATGCCCAAGATACACCCGTTTCTGTCAAAGCTGTCCAAAAAGCTCTAATTTGGCCCTTAGAAGCCCTCAGGGGTTAAAAAAATAGAGCCCTTGGTCGCATGGGTGGAGCAGGGGGCTAGCGCCCAAGGGGCTATGGCATAGTCCCTAGTCACCCATGTGACTGGGGCTGGGGCTGGTGGTTGGCTCCTACAATAGAGGCCTCGGTTCTCAATAGAACCGCTGCAGGGGCTTAAGGGGCCCGCAGGGGCTTAACAGTTTGGCCCCTGGTCCCCACATAACCCTGTCGGAGGGTAGAGCTGGTGCAGGGGGCTTCTGAGGTGATGGACTAGCTGGGAATTTTTAAAATATTTTACTGAATTTTTTTCAAAATCTGTGCATCAGAATGCGTGCCTCGGAGCCATATGGCCCTCGGGTAAAACATTTTTGCCTCTCTAGATGATTTTTCCCAAACTAGACAAATTTTATATGTAAATAGGGTTTTTGGGCACTGTGAATCCAACGGTGAGGTCCGTTTGGTCCCAAAGTGCTTTAAAAATTAGGCAACCCCTGGATCTATCAGAAAAATCACCTAGCTTGAAACCCTCGTAGATCTAGCAAACGGTGACCAAAATGAATAAAATAAAAGCCATTTCTGACTTTTTCCAGTGCTCTGAATCTAATGGAAAACCTTGATATGATCTAAGATGCTACATAAATGTGTTCAAGGAATAAAACCATTGAGGAACTCTGAACAAGCTTTGCATTGAAATCCTCCAAAAAAACTTAGAAGGGGTTGTGAATCGAGGATCCAATACCATGTTAGAAACCAAGATTTGATTACAAACTAGAAAAATCACCTTCCACAGAAGAGAAAAAAGAAAAAGAAGAGATTTGCAAAAGATGTACAAATTTATATATTCAAGGTACAAAAATATTACAAGAGATAATTTGCTTTATAAAAGCAAGATATGCATAACCCTAATCTTATCTTGAGCAACAAGATAGCTCAATAAGACAAGGATAAGAACCTATAACTTAGGAATTAAATAAAGCCTAAGTAAACTTATGCAAAGTGTAATTAAATATTAATTACACCAACATATCTCTTGAGGATTTTTGATAGAGATTTACCTTTCAAGAGATATAGAATATCACATTATTTCTAAGTTGTGCAAAAAACACCATCAACACTTCCAATGGCTTTCTTTCACTTTTAGGGTTTCTCACCTCAAAGGAGAAAGTTGGGCCAAAATAGGCAATGTCTACACTCAAAATCAATGCAAGGATGGATGGAATATGCCTAGATGCAATGTCTAAATGCAATAAATTGAGAAAAGGAATGATTTAATAATGAAAAATCTAAGAAATTCCAGTTGTTTGAAAACATAGTGATGTATGCAAAATGGCCTAAGAATGCAAATAAACAATAAAAAAATTAAAAAATATTGGAGAGATGCACCTGGAAACTAAAATGTGATGTAGAGTGGCTCTAGAATCCTAAAAATTCTATTCTTGAAGTCAATTGGAACACTTATGCCAAGTTGGGCGACCTAGTCCTATTTCGAGGAGATTTTTCCAGAATAGGTTTCTACCAAATGGGTACTCAAAAGCGTAAAAATCACTTTTCAAGCCTAGTAGTGGGACTAATTAACCATAGATGGAAACATAGTCCACTTGGGAGTCTCAAGAATTTGGGACAATAATCTGTAGCTTTCGGTCTGCACTTCCCTTCCTGACAAGTGTTTGATTCAGATTCTACAAAAAATGGGCTGAAGGAGGTTTCCAAGCTTCAATTAGGGATTTGTTGACTTGAATGACTTTGATGAGTTGACAACACCTTTTTAACACTTTCCTATTTGATAAATCTACATGCAATACCTACAAACACACATGCAAAGATGGGAAAAAGGGTTAAGGGTTAGAGAATAGGGGTTTTCCTTGGTCAAACCCCAATTTGGTAATCAAACCCTCTAAAATGAAATGAAATAAAGAGAGAATGATGAATCAATAACATGCAATGTCACAAACTCACCAAACCCTTGATGTTGAAATCTGATGATATGTAATAAGATGGTCCAATGGATGCTTAATTATGCCTTGAATACTTTAGAAAGATTAAGTAAATGGACTAAAGAGATTAGGAAATTATAAGATTGTAGGAGATGAAAAATAAGGGTAAAAGCTTTTATTTATACTTGTTTTTGCAATATTTCCCAAAAATAACACATCGTAGGTTGACCTCAAGGTTAAGAGAATAAAATCCTTCTAGAATTTTGAAATTATTTTGATTTTGTTGCCTAGTGGGACTAAGTCGTCCTAAGTGGTGACTTAGTCCAACTAGGGAAATTTTATTAGGTGTCAGGAATTAAAGTGCATTTAATGTTGTTTAATGGGAATATTCTCAAAAATACACTTAAGTAGGGTAAAAAAGTGCATTAAGGGGTCATTTAAACATAAGAAAGGGTTGAATTAGTGATGACAAGTCTAGAAAAGCATGAAATTTTGTTACAACTCTTTACAACACTTTGAAATAAGACTTGGTAAGTGGTAAAAAGGGGTTATTTAAGTGAATTATAATGAAAGGGTCCTAGAAAGCTATGAAAGTGGGTTACAACACTTCACAAAACTTTTACAAGACATCCTAGAATTCTTAATGATTATCAAGGGTCTAGGACCTAATGTGAATGTGTTGGCCAAATTACAATATTAAATCTAGGAAAAATCGGGCCAAAACCACTAGTAGGGCATAAAAATGAGAAAAAGTATAAGGGTTACTTTTTTTATGTCCACAAAAACTTATGCTAGGAACCATTTTCCTTTAGTGGTGAATGGGTCCTCCTCACATAGGACAACCCTTTTTTAATTTAATTGTGGTGGGATTTAATGATTTGTAATCCTAGATCTGGTGTCAAATTGATTTTTTTGAATTTTGGGGTTAATTCTCAAATTATGTAAAATATAAGGTTATTTTAAATAATTTCAACTAGAAGTTTTCAAGCAAGCTATGTAGAAAAGGAATTTTTCATGAGATCAAGCATTAATTTTCAAGAAGCGAGAAAGAGTGAATTTTGGAGCAGCATTGCAAGTCTTCTAGCTCATTTTGTGTCAAAGATCAAGCATTAGTGAAGGTTGATGATAGATGCCTATGGAGAATCATGAGGGATCCTAGGTGTTGGGAGATGCACAAGACATATAAAAAAGCCTAAGGACTTGTTTCCTAAATGATTCCATATTCAACAATAATCCTACTTGAATCCTAAAGAGAGGTATATTTAGATTTGTGGCTTAGTAAGGGGATTTGGGGATCTTCTTTAGCGAATGATTTGCATTGTTCATGTTTCATTTTAGGGTTCTATTCCAACACAATTAGATAAAATTTCCTTTAAATTCTTATAGATCTTAATCTTAGATGCACTTAAGGTTTGGATTGCACACACAATTAGATGTTTCATATTTTCATTCATCATCAAAGGTTTTATTACCTACAAGGGGTTTGATTGAAGCAAACCCCTATCCACCAACAATATTTAAATTATTTTTAGCAATTATTAGTAGATCAAGATCCGAAAGAAAGAATTTAATAGTGCAAGGAAGGAGTGCAGACTTGGAATTTGAAGATCGGATTCAAATATTTCTTGAGAGACCTAGTAGGACCCATTCACCTTTAGTGGTCAATGAGTCCCTGTGAGGGCTTGAAGGGTAGCAGAATTTAATTGTAAAATATTTTGTTTTAGATTCAGAGCTCCTCAGACAGGCCTGCTAGGACCCATTTTCATTTGGTGGAGAATGAGTCCTTGTTAGCACTTCAAAAAAATAGGACCAAGTGCACAATATTATCTATTCAATGTTTTTCTAGAAAAGTTATAGTTTCTTTCTGTTTTGTGTTAGATTCATGCACTAAATGTGTTAGACATAGAATTAGGGTTTGCTTATTAGTTCAATTTCTTCTCCCCAAATTGTGATTTAGCTCACCACCCCATCCTTGCATAAGGAAATATTTTAAGATCCCTAAGTCTCAATTTAATTCACCTCTTAGGTTGTGAACCAAAGTATTTTTGGGGATAGGTGGCTCTCTTACACTTTTTGGGTTTTGCACCTAAAAGGAGAAAGGAATCCCAAAAAAATTGAAGGATCACTCAAGATTAATGCAAATATGATTGAGATCTATCAAAGTAGAATGACCTAAATGCTAAAAACTAATAAAATATATTGACTAATGAATTCAAACTAAAGAAATGTAAAGTGTTTGAAAACACAATGTAGTATGCAAGCATATGATAAATGACCTATAAATGACCATGAAACTAAACGAAGAATTGTAAAACTAGAAGGTGTGCACCTAGAAACTGAAGAAGGATAAAATAAGGTATGGAATCCTTAAAAACATGATGTAGAAGCCAACTAGGACACTTATGCCAATTTGGGCGACTTAGTCCTAGATCTAGAAAACTGTTCTAGAGCCTTTTTTAGCCAAATGGGTATTTGAATCTATAGAAATTTCTAAAAAAATGTACAGTGGGACTAATTCACCATTGATGGTGACTTATTCCTCTTTAGCTTTTCTAAAAATCTGAACGTGGAGCCAAAAGTTCTCAGTTTGCTCTTTCTGTTCCTCGAGGTGTCTGATTTTGAAACTGCCAAATTTGAGCCTAAAAGCGACTTTTTGTGGATATTTTGACCTTTCCAAGAGGGAAATGACTCCAAATTTTTTGAAACCTATTCTTCAATCATTTTCATGCCAACAAGCACCTTAATCTGCAATCAAGCAAATGAAGATAGAGAAAAATGTTGATTGTTAGGGATTGGGGGTTTGCCTTGGTCAAACCTCATTTAGGTAATTAAACCAAAATGATGAAATAAAATAATGAAGCATGAAATATGAAAAAATAAAATTAGAAACTTGCCATGATTATGGATCTCTAATTGTTACAACAACGGATGAAGAATCTCACTCTTGAATTCCCTAGAATTGAGTTTGAATGTTATCTTGAGTGCTTGATTCTTGCTTGCTTGACTTGACAATATGAATGAATGATGAAAGGTGATTGAATTATGAATTAGGGTTAAAGGTCTCCTTTTATAGAGAAGATTTAAATGAATGGCTAGAATAAGGATCATGATCAAGGGCCAAGATTAAATTAGAAGATAATTTAATCAAGGGTGGAGGTTAATTGAGAGAAGAAAGACATGGATAGATAAAAACTTGAGGTGGAAGATAAGGTTGGTACAAAAAAAGAGGTGATAGAAGAAATAAAATACTAAAGATTATTTGATTTGGGAGGCCAACATAGGAGAAATAAATAAAATATTAATTTTATTTATTTAAAAAGAAACGTGAGAACAAATAATGAGATAATTAAATAATTAAAAATAATTATTTAATTATAGAAGAAAGGTGGAGTGTTAAACATTAATAATGAAAAATAACTATTTAATTGGGGAGATAAAGAAAGCATAAATAATTAAATAAATATAACATTTATTTAATTATAGAGAGAAAAGGCTAATGAATAATTATGTAATTGAAATTATTATTTAAATATAGAAGAAGAGGAAAAAGATAACTTTTGAATAATATTTAATTCAAAAGTAGGGAAGAAAGGACTATTAGACTTAAATGCTTAATAAAATTCTAGAAAAGTGTGAAAGTGATTTCCAACACTTTACAACACCTTTACAAGACATGAATTTTATTCAATTTACAAGGGTCCAAGACCTAATGTGGATGTGTAAAACTCCCCACAACACTAAATCAAGGCATCATTAAGTCCAATTTATCATTAATTATGTCCAAATCAAGCAAGTTGCCTTTTTTTATGCTACTTTTAGCCCCCACTTTAGTGAGAGGATGAACTTGCTTCAAACTCATTGTAAAGTAGACAATCAAGAGGGTTCCAATCATGCTAATATAGATGGTCTAGGACATCAAAGATAGAGGAAGTAGTCAACCCCCGAGATGCAAGATCCTAAGTCAAACTAACATGAGCACAAAAGGACACACACAAGGTGAATGATTTTCAGCAAAACAAGATACGCGATCATGTAATCGCAATAACTAGAAGGAAGAGAAGTATAAATGAGCAAAAAGAGGTGGATCAAGCTTTGACCATTTTTCCAACATGATGTGGATCAGATCTAAGTTGTTTGTAAAAAAATGCATTCTCACTCTGAGGTGATGGAACTCTTGGCAGTCCATCGGGTGAGAAGTCCTAAAAGGTGAGAAACATACACTCATGGTTGGTATGCACTCTCACACACATGTAGGTGGCTATGGGTAAATACATGCCTCAGAATGGGCTTCCTGATCAACCATACAAAAGTTATACCTCTTGATAACTTTAATAAGGTGCCTCAAAAGAAAATGGATTTTGTAAATTCTTTTGAATGTCATGTAAAAAATTTGTTAAAGAGGATTTTTGTTTGTTCATGTAAGGTCTTCTTAGGGAGAATTGTGCCTATTGTCTCCAAGAGAAGACAAGTCAAAGTATCATATCATTGCCCATGGGATGCCTCATTCACATCATGCCATGCATTTATATTGTACACTCTTAGAAGGAATCAAAACCAATGACACCACCAATAAGAGGACACATCACAAGAAAAAAGAAAAATCATGCCATAATTTTTTTGTCAAAAGATGTCATCATTGTATGCCACCACTTTAAAGCAGTTGCTACACCAACACTATGAGAAATTGTTTTAAAGTAGCCAATGATAAATGAAAGAAGACATGAGATCCAACTTGGAAATCCCTATTCCAAGTCATATGTTTCTTAATTGAACTATATCATGAATAAGTATGTCACATGCAAGCCAACTTAAGGCATGTCATCCACATCTGAAGCTTGCTCTTATATATTCATGAAAGGTTAATGACTAGCCAAAAGAGACAACTACAAGTGACATATGAGGACAAGGCTATCTAACCCCTTCAACCCACTTAGTGTAGGACAAAGATGAGCTGGATAGGATTAAAGTATGTATTAGTTAGATGAATTATGTGCTTCAACACAAAGAAGAGTACCACACTCCTTGAGATGTTGAATTTTGTTGTTTAAAGTCATAGATGAAAGGAGATAACCCAAGATCTTTCTTGAAAGAGAATGATATATCAGTTTTCTTCGTATGTTCATTGTATCCATGTGAAGGAGGGAGATTGTATCTAATACCATAACAATATTCCAAGTTAGATGAAGGGGGTTTATGATTCTGAGAAGGATTGGATTTTGCATGAGAATACAAACCCTTTTTAAAGTTATGTGTTGTTGCTTCATGAGGGATGGGAGTTATATGGCCCCCATCGCCACCATGAGGTAATTTTGTAGAGCTAAGTTGAGTGAATGAAACACAAGGTTGCTTAAGTGTAGATTGTGATATTTCACACTATACCTTAAAGGAAGGTGTGGAACCCAAATTGTTACTTGTGTCTAAAATTCAATCATTTTTATAAGATTCTTGGGACCATGCGGGTGATATTTTGGAACCTTTATTGAAATGAGGTGTAAAATCTAACAACCCAAAATTATCACTAAAGAGTTTTGTTGTAGGTGAAGGATTAGCATCAACTTGTATAGGGTCAAGTTTTGATATAGGAATGAAAGTATTAGGGGAGTTGGAATTATTTTGATTATTTGATTCATAGCTTCATTCATCTTTACCAACCATGTATATCTTGTCATTGTATTTGAATTTCATTGTAAAGTGTAGAGTAGAGGGGACTCCTTTCATAGCATGAATCCATGGTCTCCCTAGGAAAATATTGTATGGAAGGGGTCCTTACATGATATGTATAGAGGTAGGAAACACTACAGGTCTGAACTCAATAGGTAATGTGATCATCCCTAGTGGTTGCCTATTAACATTGTCAAAGCCATGAATATGAACATAATTAAGTTGAATGATCTTTTTGTCCATGCCAATTTTGTTGAGGAGGTCCATGCTACAAACATTAATTTTTGCTCCATTGTATATGAAGGTGTTCCTAACTAAAGTTTCATTAATGACCACCTTTATCTTCAAGGGGTCATTCTTGTTTTGAATCTCAAGTGAGGGTAATTCATGCTTAGAGAATGTGATTTCTGACTAGGTGACTTGCATGGGATGAGAGGAGGATGTTACATTATTTTATTTTATGTAATATTAGATCTCTTCCTATTTTATTTTTAACATCCCTTGAAATAAACACTTGAATTTAAGTGATAGTTGAACTATTTTCCATAAAGATATATTAGCAGGGGTATTTTTAAGGTCTTCAACACTAGGCACTCTATGTTGAGGATAAGGTAATGGAGTGGGAGTAATTTATGGTTTCCTACATTTTTGAGATAATAAGTTAAAAATTAATTGCTGAAAAACATTGTTATGATTAGGTTGCATCATGGATTTCAAGAAAGTTTTGACTTTCTTATGTGATTCAGTAATGGGAGGTAACTTTGGAAGCTCACTAATTAAAGGAGATACAATTTGTGTCATCATAACCTCAACAAGCTTATGCTTATTTTCATGATCTCTAAATGAAGAGGATTCTAATGCCACTCCATTATATTCACCTAAGGAAGGTTAAGTGTTTGGGAGATATGTGTTAATGTTCACATTTTCTTGCACCGTGATATTCTCCCTAGGAGTTGAGTTGTTAGGAGAACTACAAAAAAAAATACTCTTGACATTCAAAGGTTAATTCTTCTAAAAGGACGTCATCACGAGTAGGGGAATAATCAATGGTTGAATTATGTTGCTCAATAAGGGATTCCTTAGGAGAAGGGAGAAACTAAGTTCCTCATAACATTCATTGATTGTGTTTTCTAATATCAAAGTATCATCTTCACAACTAGGAGAGATACTAGGAGAAGAATTTTTTTTATTGTCATGATTACCTATTTTTGTGTTGTCTTGTTCATCAATGTATTGTCTATGAAGAGAGGTAATAGGAGAGAAACAACTAGGATTCTCAAAAATCTCATTAATTGATTATTCTAAGATCAAAATATCTTCTTTTCTAATAGAAGAGATATTAGGAGAAGAACGAATATGATCGTTAGGAATGTCCAAGGTTGTATTCTCTTTCACTAAAACACTCTTAGAGGGAGGGGATAGGAATTTTTTCTTAGCATTCCTAAATATTTAAGACACTAACATTGTGTGAACAAAAATGAAAAGCACCACTAACTGTGTTATGCAATTTTTCAACAAAGCAAACAATGTTTATCCAAAGATGCAAAACACTTTTATCCAATGTATGCAAAACCTTAAGAATGAAAACAATGTGTATCCAAGAATGAAAAGAAATTTCATAAAAATTATGCCAAGTTTTATGAATAGAAACATTGTGTATGAAAAATTCAAATGTACTTTTATCCATGTTATGCAAAATTTCATAAATTTGAGCATTTTCAAACCTAATGATGCTTGTAATTGAAATGTTTTCAAAATTGACTACCCTAAATTGATGTTTTTGAGCTAGATGCGTAAAAAAAATGTTCCTAAGACTTTCCAAACCTATAGTATATGATACTAGGAGTATTAGGAAGTAAAAAAATGAGGTTTCTAATGTCGTAACAAACATTTAAAAATCTGGACTGGGAGAATGTCGCTTAGAATGGAAAATGAGTCCTAGTAAGGGTTTTTTTCAAAAATATTAGGAATTTTCAATTGGTTTTAATACTTTTAATGTTTCATGACTTGAAGAATAAATGAAAATGTAGATTTTATATGATTTTCAATTATTTAAGATGCAAAAATGCAAACTATATGCAATTTCACTAATACAAAAATTTGAAAACCTAGAATGCAAATTAACTAATGCAAAATGCAATGCAATGTTAATGTAAGATAAATCTAGGATTATGAAACACTCCAAAATAAGAAAAGAAAGTATTCAAAAGGTGGGTTCACCAAAATGAACCAAATATTTTTTTTGGGGATAAGCA
Source organism: Sequoia sempervirens (assembly GCA_007258455.2). Taxonomy (NCBI): domain Eukaryota; kingdom Viridiplantae; phylum Streptophyta; class Pinopsida; order Cupressales; family Cupressaceae; genus Sequoia; species Sequoia sempervirens. Next base: position 138,328,517 of record VDFB02358134.1, on the reverse strand, counting down.
TTTCTCTTACATTTTTAGGGTTTTGCACCTAAAAGGAGAAAGTAATCCCAAAAACCTTGATGGGTCACTCAAGATTAGTGCAAATATGATTGAGATCTATGAAAGGAGAATGAACTAAATGCTGAAAAATGATAAAAGATAGTGACTAATGAATGGAAACTAAAGAATGTAAAGTGTTTGAAAACATAATGTAAGATGCAAACATATGATAAATGACCAAGAAATGAACATGAAACTAAATAGAGAATTATAAAACTAGAAAGTGTGCACTTGGAAATTGAAAAAGGATAAAATGAAGGTCTAGAATCCAAAAGAACTTGATGTAGAAGCCAACTAGGACACTTACGCCAATCTTGGTGACTTAGTTCTAAATTTGGAAAACTGTTCCGAAGCCTTTTTTAGCCAAATGGGTATCTGAATCTACAAAAAAAATTGAAAAAAATGTACACTAATTCACCATTGATGGTGACAATACACTTTGGATTTTTTGAAAAATATAAAAGTGGATCTAGAAGCTCTCGGTCTACTCTTTCTATTCCTCTAGGTGTCTAGTTCTCAAACTAGTAAATTTGGGCCTGAAAGTGACCTTTTGTGGATATTTTGACCTTGCAAAAATGGAAATGACTCCAACAAGTTTGAACCCTATTCTTCCATCATGTCCAAGTCATCAAGCACATAAATCTTAAATCACACAAAGGAAGAGAGAGAAAATGTTTATTGTTAGGGATTGGGGGTTTGCCTTGGTCAAACCCCATTTAGGTAATTAAACCAAAATGATCAAATAAAATAATGAAGCATGAAATATGAAATAATGCAATTAAAAACTTGCTATTATGATGGATCTCAAATTTCTCCAATAATGGATCAAGAATATCACTCTTGAATGCACTAGCATTGAGTTTGAATACTTGATTCTTTCTTGCTTGACTTGACAATATCAATGAATGATGAATGGTGATTGAATTATGAACTAGGATTAAAGGTCTCCATTTATGGAGAAGAGTTAAGTGAATGTCTAGAATAAGGATCATGATCAAGGGCCAAGATTAAATTAGAAGATAATTTAATCAAGGTGGAGGTTAATTCAGAGAAGAAAGACATTGATAGATAAAGACTTGAGGTGGAAGATAAGATTGGAATGGAAAAAGAGGTGATAAAAGAAATTAAATAATAAAGATTATTTTATTTGGGTGGCCAACATAGGAGAAATAAATAAAATATTAATTTTATTTATTTAAAAAGAAAGTTGAGAACAAATAATGAGATAATTAAATAATTAAAAATAATTATTTAATTATAGAGGAGAGGTGGATTGTTAAACATTAAATAATGAAAAATAATTATTTAATGGAGAGGGAAGGGATAAATAAATAATTGAAATAATTATTTAATTATAGAAGAAGAGGGAAAAGCTATCTTTTGAATAATATTTAATTCAAAAGTAGGGAAGAAAGGAACATTAGACTTAAATGCTTACTAAGAGTCTAGAAAAATGTGAAAGTGATTTACAACACTTTACAACACCTTTACAAGACATGCATTTTATTCAATTTGAAAGGGTCCAAGACCTAATATGGATGTGTAAAACACCTCACGACACTAGATCAAGGTGTCATTAAGTCCAATTTATCATTAATTATTCCCAAATCAAGCAAGTTTCCTTTTTTTATGCTACAGGTTGATAATTACTTCAAGGTTCTTGGATCTCATCTTTTATATGAAACTCTAACTAGGAAAAGGGGGTTAGATATCATAGCCTCTCTTTTTCTAATTTTCATTTTAGTGAACCCAATCCCTTTTGAACATCATAGTTTCTAATTTGGAGTGCATTCAAACCCTAGATCATAGTTTGCATTAGATTTGCATTACATTTAGTGTTTCTTCATTGTGCATTAGTGAACATTGCATTTAGGATAACATTGTATGTTTGCAAATTTTTTATATTCACCAAAAATAATAAAAAGTACTTTAGATCTAATTTACTGTTACGTCTATTTACATTGAAATAATCATTCAAACATTTAGATTCAAATTGCATTGTATATTTAGTCACCTTATCCATAATTTAACCTTAGTAAAATTTGCATTTAGAGACTTCATATCTAGAATTTTTTTTTATAGAATTAGCTTTTGTAGATTTGAGACAACAAATACATAGGAAAAAATTTAAAAAAACTAAAATTCAACTCAAAAAACCCTAAAACTAGGACCCATTCACATTTAGTGGTGAATGAGTCCTTGTACACCCTAATCAACAAGTCTTCTAGGTGATTTATGTGTGTTTTTGTTATTTACAAATACTTAGACTAGGACGCATTCACCTTTGGTGGCAAATGAGTCCCTATGCACCTTGTGAAATAATTTTTTTTATTTGTTTTTAGTTTTGATAAGAATTTTTTCCTCTATTATGAGATCTGAAAAGAAATAGTTTGAAATAGATTTTCTTTGTATTTAAAATATTTTTTATTTTGATATATTTGGAAACATTGGGAAACAAATTTCTTGCACACTTCAGTTAAAGGTAGCATTAAAACTCTAGATTTTCAACATTCCTGTATCAATAGACAAGTTAGTTTACATTTTGCATTCATTAGAAAAGAAAAATGAAAGACAAAAATATCAAATAAGACCCTTAGGAAAAGCATAGTTATGTCAATTTTTTTGTTCAAAGTTAACTTATCCCTCAAGCCTTGTGGTAGTGATGCCTTTGACATGTTAGATGAAGCCCTTGAGGACTTCATCTCACAAATTTCATCCACTAAGGCTAGCCATGATAAAAAAAGACACAAACACATTAATGCAATCACACCACAACTTATAATTTACCCTACTTCACAAAAACCTCGAGTTCAAAACAAACCCATGCTTATATTGTAACCACTAACAAACAAGACTTCATTTGAAAATGGTGATGTTTCACAACAAACATGTTATGATACCATTGCACATACATACAATACAAGGAACAATAAGGAACATCAAACAACTCTAGTCTCATTACCCTTTCCTAACCCTATATTTCCTAGTGCTCCTTGTTTACCCACAAAAAATGGAAAGGAATACAATCTTTTCAAACAACTTAAGAATATTCCCACTAAGATATCCCTATGGGAACTTCTTCAAACATCACCTATTATCATAGCATGCTTCAAACAGCCTTGCAAGAAGTCATGGTTCCTCCTAACACTAGTTGAAATGATGTGACAACATTATTCTAAGGAATGATGAGATGAACTTAGATATTTTATTTCAGCAGAGTTGGTTGCCTCCCTTAGAAATTTAGAAAAAAATATGAAGATTTCTATATAATACTCCAGGTTAATTGAATAACAATAAAGTGAACCCTTATTGACAATGGCTCGACCCTGAATGTGTGTAGTGTGAACCTTTTGGAAAAAAATAGCATCAGTAAAAATAACATTAAACCCAAATTTTTATCTATCCATGCATTTGATAATATAGGAAAAAAATCACTTGGAGTTATCACATTACGTATTAAAGTTGGAAATTTCACATTACAAACTCATTTCCATGTTATGCTTAATGATCTTTCTTATAATCTCCTGCTAGGAAGGCCTTGGATTCATGAAATGAATGGAGCACCTTCTACTTTGCATCATGTCATGAAGTGCATCTATAATGAAAAGGTTTACACACTAAAAGCTATTCCTAAACTTGAAAGTTGTTTGATTCATGAGAAAAAAGGACAAGATCTTTTGGAAACACTACAATCAAATACAAAAAAAGTTGCAAAAGAAGAAGAAAATGAGATGGATGTTGATGATCTTACTAAGTTACTATAAGATGATTGGGGTTCCTTAGATCTCACACCAAAATTCATGGAAGAATATAAGACTACATCAAAAGAAACTGAAAAAAAATAGGTTGATGCAAGAAGTTGGGTTCACAAAAAGCTCAAAAAGTGGAAGTGTTTTTTCTAATTTTCATAATTTTTCACACTTAGACTAAAAATTTGAGGCACTTACACAATGAATCTTAAAAAAATTCACGAATATGAAAGTTATCATTTTGAATCTAGTTTCCAGATATGTAATTTATTTAAATACCCAAATGATAGAAATTAAATTTTGATAAGGATGTATAAAAACCACTTTTTAAAAGTACCTATTTTTTTACCATACCATGCACGTGTATGAACACCACTATTTGAACCAAATAAAGTATTTTTCTAATTCCTTTTGGGAAAAGAGATTTCACAACATGAAGATTGATGACAAAATTTGTTTATAATTTTTTTTGAATATTTTTGTTTTATTGAATATTTATTGGCCTGAATTGTTTTTTCTTTTAAATCCTATATGGATAGCATAATTGGACCTAAAATATATAATTTTTGAATTTTTTTCATTGTGTACATATTTTTTTGAAGATTGATGCCATATAATTTTTCTTACAAGAAACTTAACCAAAAAAAAGTTATTAAAAAAAAAAAATCTGATATTTCAAGTTTTATGAATACTTTTCTTAGAAATTAATTTAAAAATAAAAAAATAAAATCCAATCTTAATAAAAATTATATATTTGGAAACTAGACATTGTGTTCTCTAATGGGTTTTAATTTTATAGATTGATTCAGAAAAAAGTCCATTAGCCATATTACCAAAGTTGGACATTCTTCTTCAATTTTCCTTAGTTTTTTAGTTGCAGGTCAAAGGCTAAGGGTTGGATTTCCAAGAATTTCCTGAGCCTAAAACTAAGGGTACATGTGGGTTGGAGATTCAAATTGTTAATAATGCGTATGTGTTTTTAAGAACATGTACATGTTACAAAACACATACACATTCTTTATTTGTTTGATTATTTAAAAAATTAAACACTTTTTAAAAACACATACACAGCTCTGAAAGGTATTTCCTTTTTTTTTTTTAAATATGACTTTGACATGTTATAAACATGTACATGTTATATAATGTGTATGTGTTATAATGTGTATGAATTTTTTAGTGCATAAACATTTTTAAGGCTTGTGTACTGTATGCATAACACATACACAGTTTTTTAATGATGCATGCATATTTTTTGCGAGATTTTTTTTGGCCGAAACTTCACCAAGCTTCATGGACCTAGCTTCTTTCTTTTAACCAAAAGAAAAAAATCATAATTTCAATGTTAAATTTGAAGGACATTTCACAAGCATCAACCTCATCAACTCTAGATGAAGAAACTAGCTATAAAATGAATTTTGATGAGATAGATTATTAACATCCACCAACCCAAAAGAAATTGAAAGACTTTATGGGAAAGGTTACAAGCTAATGAAACAACTTGGTTATAGTAAAAAAGGATGTGGAAAGAAAGAACAAGGCATCCATATTCCTATAGAGCCTAACACACAATAAACAAAACATGGTTTGGGGTATTTCCCTTCTAAAATATCATAAGCAACAAAAATACCTTCTCTCAACATCAACACTATCATGTGTAACCCTAATAAACCAACTCTCACCTTGAAGCATCACGAGTTGATTGATACAACTTGTGATGAATCTTTGGAATACTTTGAGGATGATGAAGCTTTCAATGAAATGTTAGGAGTTTATGAAAGCTCATGTACTCCTAAAAAGAAATGGGTTACATGTGATATGGTTAGTACTTGTAGATGTCAAAATCTGCATTTTGGTTAATAACTAACATCGACAAGTATGATTAGTATTCAAAAAAAGAAAACCTTCAACATCCATATGAGATATCTAACATGTTTTAAAATGCTATCCAATAATAAGACACATAAAAGCATACAATTAAAAACATGAAATCAATCTATCCCATATTGGATTGGTGTCACATGTGCTAGTGACCCTTTCCCAATCCTTGATTGATAAGCTAAGATGATGATGATAAGATGGACAAGATTAGCTCTCCATTGAAGAGAGTAACCTTGTATGAGATTGTGGAGTTGAAATGCTCAAATTGTGGAGTGGACAAAATTAGTTCTCAAATGAAGAGAGTGACTTTGCATAAAGATTGTGGAGGATTTGCTTGAGGATGAAGCTTCTCATTTAAATATTTTCAAAATGCTAAGTGTTGAAGAGGGACCAATGTGGGACTAAGAAATAGGCCAATAGGGAGAGGCCACTTGTCATCATGTGATTGGTTGATGCATGTGCAAGATTTGGGATGTGTGCCCAGGAGAGGGAGAATTTGAATTCAAATTTGAGAGTAAATGCTAAGTGTGAGACAAGAAAATGAGCAATAAATGCAATGTTGGAGGGACAAATCAACTTTCCTTTGAATTCAAAGTTGAGGGAATATTCCCCATAAATGCCATGTTGATGGAAAATATTGGATTTAATAAATCAATAAAATTGATTTATTTGTGCAAGTGGAGATATCTAGAGAATGCAAGTGGGTGAGATTAGTATTTAATCATGGTTAGATTAAATAGATGATGATTATGTAGATTTAATGGTGCTTAGATGATTTTGAATTTTAGGACTTAAATATTTGATTTATTTAAATGAGAAAATGGTGGAATATGATTTGGGTTTGATTTAAATGGATGTTTGATTTATTAAAAGGTTGATGATAATATTTATCTGATTTTAAATAAATGACCTTAGGAGATTAATGAGATTACCTAATGAATGGATGAAGGTGAACCTGATTAACTGAATGAGTGGATGCATGTGAAGCCTGATTTACTTGAAGTTATTTTACAAGAATGTTCAACAAGCACAGCAGACAAAAGATAATGATCATTTCCCCATTCCTATCTCTCTAAATCCTTTGTTTGGATATCATCGAGAGGTCCTTGGAATGAGCGCAATAAGATAAATCAAAAGAAAAGATCAAGTACGCAAACAAGTCAATGTTCTTCATACCTTCAGCCAAAGGGATGTGTTTTGATAAGATAAGAATCCAAATGATATCCAAAATGATGCCCATTGTCGGAACGATATATCCTAGGACATGCATTGTATAGGATGATGATGGTTTGATAAGTTGATTGATAGGCTATTGATACAAGGTTGATTGACATGTTTGTGACTAATCCAAAGTTTGATTTTGCATTTAAGAGTTTGTTGTTTTGATTTTATGATTGAAGATTGATTTTGTTGCCTGCTATGATTGTTTGTATTTGCGTTGCCAAAGGATGAAGATGGTGATCAGTTATTATGGATGATTGATTATTGCGGGTGCAAGCGAGATGAGATGGATGGATTTTTCAAATATTTGGATGTTTTTGACATTTTGAAATGTTTTGAGGCTATTTTTGGGTTTTTGGATTTTAAGATGTTTTTGATTTTTTGATTTTCTTATGTTTTTGGATTTTGATGTTTTACGATTATTTTTGGATTTTGATGTCTCGGGGGTTGATCAAAGATTACCCTTGCCTATGTTTAAGTACAGAGATGATGTAGTTCAGATTTCAATATTTTTTATTTTTTTTCTTTTTTATGGATGTTTTTGGTTTTTTTGATATGTTTTGAATGTTTTTGGATTTTTTGATTTTCTGATGTTTTTGGATTTTTGCATGATTTTGATGATTTGGATATGGATATGTGTGATGATATTAGTGCTCTATTTTGGATTTTGCTGAGAACCAAGCTATGTTTGAACGATCGAGTCAATGGATTGATGATGATGATAACATTGTTGAGGATACACAACAATGTAAGGATTGGATTGATCAAGATTGATGAGGATAACATTGTTGAGGATGCACAACAATGCAAGGATGGATGGATTGATCGAGATTCATGAGGATAACATTGTTGAGGATGCACAACAATGCAAGGATGGATTGATCGAGATTGATAAAGCTTGGTTTGGAACAAAAGTTGTTCAAATTATTTGATGTGGCATTTGACATTGAAGTGTGTGTTAGATGCAACTGATATTGATTGTTTGGATTGATGTTCGATGAAAGATAAATCTTTGATAAGGATTGTTTTTTCATCAAAATATGCCATGGGCTAGTGATTCAGATCACAAATGCTTTGATCAATTTGGCTTCACATCTTTTAATGTTCATATCACCATATAAGGTGAAGGATATAGATCAAGATTTATTCTCAAAGCAAGATGTACATATCTGCCCCCAGTGTCTAGCAATGTATGGAATGCGATGGATGGATGCTCAGATAAGTGTATGGATGGATGGATATGGATTATCTTGCGATAAGATAAGGTGTTTGGATAAAGAATGCTTCATTGGACAATGCTTCATGGCTCAGATAATGCTGCATAGGATAGGATAAATGAAGATGGCCCATGTTAAGATGTTTTACCATAAGCAAGCATAAAGTGTGCACCAAAATTTGTTAAGATCAAGATAACTTGGATGATGTATGCAGATGGATAAAGATGGATTGGATAAATGGCTCATGAATGAATGGATTTATTATGGATGAGGTGGATGGAATGTTGGATTTATTATGGATGGGATAAGATGCTTTCACGTGAAGTGGCACACGTAGATTCTCGATTCCACACATGAGGCCTATTTGCTAGGTTTTCATCATGGTCTTTCCCAAAGCACCGCCCATGCGGTTTTCACTAGAGGATGATTTTTCTCTTTACTATTTTCAATCCTTTTTCTAATTTTTTTGGATTTTCATATTTTTTGCTTTTTTATTTTTTTGAAAGATTTTAAGCTCATACTAAATCATGAGGTGTTACTGATGTAGATGCCTCTTTCATAATGTGCCATCAATATCCTGCTTGAAGGAGTTGCTTTGCTAATATACGTGCACTTGAATGCAAATTTTGGGATTCTTGATCTGCTTCATCGATACTAGAGTTAACTTTGTCTTGGTGCATACATCACGATAGAATTCCTTTTGAATCCTTATGATAAAGGGTCGTTGCCAATACAGGGTCGATGTGAGAATTGGATATCATGTGTGGTGGCGTGGATGGAGTGTATTTAGGGATAAGAGATGGATTGGTTGACGGTTTGGAACATTTGACTCTCCACACTTGGGAAGATGAGCAATGATGGGTGGATACGAAAGTGTCCGTGGAATTAGGACCAACTGCTTGATATACCTTGTACGTCACTTGAAAGGACTTCTTTTTCTTTTGTGGACATCTTCGATGGATACTTTTCCCTTTTTAATTTTACCCCATAGTTTCTTTGACTGATGGAGTTTGATAGGGATGATCTTTCTTTGTATTCTTTGGTATCCATTTGTATATGATTTGTCCACTATGCTTCTCAGCTTCTTTTACTTTGATAACATCCTTTGTGCTTTGATTCAAATTTTTCCTTCGAAGTTGGTCACAATTAGTGGATGGGGTGAGGAGTGGGTGAAGATTCATGGCGTGGCTGGTTGTAGTATTGGCATCGGTTTCATCATAAGGATTCTTTGTGCTCCCTATGTTGATGTTTGATTGAGATGAAGTTGCCCCCAGTATTGTGAAAGTAGTACCTTCATGCCTTGATTCTGCCTGTTCCGAGATGTCTTGTTTAGAATGTATTCTCTGATAGATGACCACTGTAGGTGACATTATTTCTATTTGCTGCTCTGCCAACTCTGGAATATCCTATTCTATCTGACTTGTTTCCTTCTATGGATAATGTTCAATATCTTTATTCATGATTTCCTCAATCTGATTTTGGGATATATCTAATCGTGATGTTGATAACTCCGTTTGACTGTAGGAGTTAATAATCTACTCTTTTTGTGCAATAATGTTAGGAATAAAGGGATACTGCTCTAAATAATGATCATTTATGTTTCCATCCAAAGAAAGAATCCCATGTGTAGATGGAGGATTATGGATATGATCATCTTGCATAGATAGGAGAGTGTCCATTAGATGATTGTAGTATCTTGAAGATACAAATTTTTGATCTTGAATGATTTTGAAGTTTCTTTCGACATGCTTTAGATCAAGTTCCTGACATGGATCAGTTCCAAAGGATGGATTGCTTATAAATGGTTCTTGGATGTCATCATTATACATGGTAAGTGGTTCAATATCCTCAAGGGTTCCTTCAGTATCTGTAACCATGTGGTCAAAGGGGATCAACATGTTTTGGAAGGGACTATTGCTAGACCTTGGTGAAAGATTTTAATCATGCTTTGGAATAAATTCTTGAGATATGTCCTCTACCTCATAAGGCAATGTAGAGAAATTTTCAACATGATCATAGGTGGATGGATCATGCATTATGTCAATAGGATAAAATAATCCTAACACTCCTTGAAAGAGATCACTAAAAAGTGGCTCTTGATGTATGGTGAGTTGATCATCGGATTGTGTAGATACATCCTCAATGTGCTCCTCGATGGAGAGGTTTTGATCATTGTTTTTGACAATTACGGTGGAGGGATTGTGAATGTCTTCGACCATAGAGTCAAGTGATGTTGATATTTCTTGAATTGGCTCATTGTTGAGTTTTGTTGGTGGATTTTGATCACGATTGCAAAGTGACTCTTGACCTATGTTGATTTGATCTTTGAATGAGATAAAAACATCTCCAATGTGTTCTTTGATGGATAGATTTTGAAAAATGCTTGCATCAATTATGGTGGGGAGATTGTCAATTCTATCACCAATGGTTGAATGCCCATTGTTATCCCCAATCATTTTTTGTGTTTGTGATTGTGTTTGTTGGGTAGCTTGAGAGGCTTGTGGAACCACCTAATATTGTTGAAGCATTTTTTGGTAGGATTGATGTGCTTTTAGTGTGATGTTATGATATTGACTTATTGTACCTAGTTTTGGTAGTAGTGGTGGTGTATTTGGAATCGTGTTGGATGTAGTTACAAGTGATTGAGATACACTTGGAGTGATAGTGAGTGTTTGAGATGTGATGGGCATGATAGTGGTGGTTGGAATGATTGAAGGGATAGTGATGGTTGGAATGACCGAGGTGATAGGTCCTTGGGAGACCGTATTTTGATTTGGGATCAATGTTGTTTGATTAGATACCATCCATTGGTGTGATGTCAATGGTATATTCAAAGGATTTGATGTGATGGTTTGATTGACGTTAGGTGAATTGATTTGGGTGGATTGATTGGTGCTAGGTAAAGGGGGAATCCCTAAACCAAGGAATGATGTTGGTAATGTTGGTGGAGATTTCCCTTGGCGCAATGCCTCAACTATTTTGGAAACTGCAGCAATTTGATCCAGCCAATTTTGTTCTTGATTTTGATCTTGACTCCCTTGATATAGTTGATTTTGCTTGTGTTCAAGTAGTTTTGGCATGCATGCTTGTCATTTTTGAATGGGATCATGGACGAATGGATTTTGGTTGACGTTTTGATTTGGGATGATGCTTTGATTTGGCATGATAGGTTGAAATTGACCATTGTTCATGTTTGTATGATTTGCATATGTGTCAATCCCAAAGTTTGTTGGATTCATGTTTTGAAAACTTGTACTTGGTACATTCTCCTTTGGCTTGTAGGGATTTGGTGGGATGACATTTGTTTGAAGGCTCATGTATTGATTGTTCGGTTGATGGATTTGTAGGTTTGGACTTAGATCTATCATTGGAAAATGTGTTTCAAACTTTGACTTGGGCATACTCACACTTGTTGTACCATTGACATTTGTTGAAGGTAATGATCCCATGCATGGACTTTGATAATTGATAGGCATTGTAAGGCTTTGAAAATTCAATTGATTTGGATTACCCAAGATGTATGGATCAAGTCTATATTCCATGTTCTCATTGTGTTTTGACCTTGTTGCAAAAGTGACCTCTAAGGTTCTTAGGACCAATAATGGGATGAATGATGAGAGGGGTGAATGATATGGGTGATGAAATTTTAGGGACTTTGGATCAATGCTAGACTTAGGACTTGATTTTGATTGTTTGATTTGGATGGTGAACTTGTAAACCCTAAGATGTTGGATGTGATCTTAGGATGAATTTGTTCAAAGGATGGTTGATTAAATGTATGAGAAAGGATGCATTCCCACACACCTAATTAAACAAATGATTTTGATTTGATGATTTACTCAAGCCTAGAATGATGTTTTCAAAGCTCTAAAGTTGTTTGGTGGGATGGATTTTGATACATGTTTGAGATGGATGAAGTGTTTGATTTGATCCTAAAAGACTTAGAGAGACTTTGTTTACTAGGCCAAGGTATTGAAGATCACACTTTTCTCTAAGAGCAATCAAAAGACCAATATGACCAAAAGATATCAAGTACATGTGTGGGGTCCAATTTGTTACCTTTGCTTAATGAGTTCTTTTTACCAAAAATAGACACTTGATTATGTTTCAAACAAAATTTCCAATGTCACAACTTCTTTTCATCCCACAAAGTGCTATGTGGAAGTTCCAAGAAATTAGGACAAGGGTTGCCTAATGTTGACCTTTGTAAGAGAAAATTAAGACGTAAACCCAATTACTTCGAAACCTCTAAGGACATAATCCCAAGGGTGAGCAATAGTTCTTGGGTTTTGTCAAAGGTATTTTCTCTAACTAAGGGGTTTGAAATTTTGAAATCATGTTGAATGTTTGTTTGCAAAATGTTTTTGATAAACGCACTGTGTTTTCAAAGAAGCAATGTAACATCCTAGCTTAATAGGTACGTTTTTCTTAGTGGGCTTGCCTCATGCCCTTCATAGAAGAGATGATTTTACATGCAACCAAGGAAAAATATAAAGGTATGATGAAATCCTAACCTCTATATTTCAACCAAGATTGGACATGGTAAGTAACTTCTTGGAATCTAAGTTCCAATGCACCACTTTGATAAACTCGTGCAATGGATAAATAGGCCACTACAAAACAAGGGTTCTAGTTCAGACTTTCTATTTATAGGAGTTGACCCAACGTGGCAAGAGTCCCCTTTCAGATCCATCTTGTCGGAGTCAATCATGTGATATTAGTGTTTCTTCCAATATCCACATTTATATCCCGGCTGGAAATACTCTTGGCTTTAGAGTGTTATCGGTTGAGTCATTCCCTTGGGTGAGTACTTTTTCCCCAAAGCAGGCCCTCTAAGATAAACAAAGGAAAGCAAAGACACAATCCATAACTCCATCAATCTTTGACAGCACAAAGAAAGAGAATATATGTGAAAATGCCCCTACTCACTCGAACAAGATATTGTTCAATTTTAAGCCCAAATCAAAGTGTTTCAAAGAAATAAAATGCATTTGGGGTGTTTCTCTTGCACCCTAGATCATACGAAGCGCAAGGGGAGAGGATACACACTCAAAATGCACCAAAGACAAAATCACACAATTCAAGCACTTGTTCATTTTATAGTCTCAAAGCAATAATGAGTTCATTTTAAAGCACCAAGCTAAATGTGAAGAATTGTCTTGTTCAATTTTAAACCAAATCGAAAAGCTAGTAAGTTTCTAATGTTCAATTTTAGACCAACATTAAAAGATCAAACCAATAATTGGATGCTCTAGACAATTGCAATTGGCATTTAAAAATGCTCTTTCAATTTCAAGGTCCAATTTACCCACCCAAATCTGCTTGCTTTTAAGTCTAATGCTCACTTCCGATGCCAACCTACAAACAATATAAAGTTATCATCAATAAGAAATGTGATATTTCAAGAAAATAGAGATAAACAATAGTTGATAGTTATGAAACATTAGTTATGCCAAGATAGATAACAGTTGATACAAATAACCTTTTTGTTGCTTCTTGTATCCACCTTAACATAACCCTTAAAAATAACACCACCAAAGCTTATTTCCACACCTAAAAGAAACTTGCCTATTCTTATCACCTATTGCAACCAATTCCAAAAAAGTCTCTTTAATTCATTGTTAATGCTGGAAAAATCACAAAGATAAGGCTTGACAAAAAGTAATTTACTACAGTGGCGACAACAACTAAGGACTCCTTAATTGCTTGCATTAATCTTATAGGACACCAGATATATTTGATTTTTACTCACATCAAATTTAAGATTATAGCTAGCTGGGGTGACCACCACAAAAGCGTATGTTGGAATTTACTCCTTTCATTTGCTCATCACACAAAAAATCTTATAGAGACACAGATGTAAATAGAAATCCCTTAAATCTAGCATTAGGGGAATAAACGCAACTAGAAGGCATAAAGAAGGAGACAAATGGCTTAGACTTTTGAGTTAATGCAACTAGTAGGTATAAAGTAAAGTTAGGAAATGCTAGATACCGCCACCAACTCCACTTCCTATGCCATCATCGATTCCTGCAAGAAATAAATGTGTCAGAGATACTGGATTGCAATGAGATTTACCTATCGATGATCAACTTTGCGCAACAAGTAAAGGTAACCAATGAATGTAGATCGGTAGGTGAAAGGAATTTTTCATAGGAAATAATGACCACAGACCTCTCTTATTCAGAGACTTAGAATTACACCAAGCATTATTAGCATACAAAGCATTATGACAAACACGACACGTTTGTAGTGCAGATTAAAAAAAATAGATAGGTCAGCCCTGACCAGAACACATTGATCAAATAGTTTTCTTTGATACTTTAATGTTTGCAATAGACACACAAGTGATTTACGTGTTGGGGGATATGTGCGCAGATTTAAAATTGTGAACTATTCCTTCACATAGATTCCAAAATGAAGATGGGGCTCGACCAACCAAATACTCCACTTGCCACTTTAAGCCATGTAGAAGCTATGCCCCGATAATCTTCCTGTGAGTGTTAGTCTCAATAGTATTGAATCTATGAACAGAAAGCTACCAATCTATTTGGTGTCTGACGATGAAGAAAATGATAATAAAAGAGTAGTGGCTAAAAATCAATGGAAAAAAAAAAGAGCTAAAATCTTCTTCTCTTGTTCTTCTTTTTTCCAAGTTATCCTCCCAAGAATTGTGCATATTTCTAGCCATCAATTGCTTGGACGAAGTACAAAGTGATGAAAGCTGCAAAGACAAGTTGCGTGTGAGATAAATGCATAGGCCTATGCATGGAAGATGCTCCTAGAGCTGTATTTCACTTCTCCAATTTGTTGAATAACTGCCTAAAAATAAAGTCATGAGAGTGTTTGAGAATGTTTATTAAGCCAAAAAATTATGGTCAAGATCCTAATAACAATCACAACTTTGTATCGCGAGGCTTTGATATTCAACGCTTCTTGCAACAAGTAGTGTCTGAGCTTCTCTGTGAAAACCAAAATATCTTCAATTGGTAGCAAGAATATTTTTGTCAAGCCTCGAAGAAAAGATATCTTGAAGCTAACAACGCATCAATCCATACAGCTCTATCTTCTCTGGCTTTAGTCCGTAAATGAAGTGTCTTTGTCCTAGTGAAGATTGAGAACCTTTTATCGTCTAACTTACTATCTCTAGGATACTTTGAGATGAACCTCTCTAAACAAATTTCTCTGCTTTGAATGAGTATGAGATTTTTTTAGCCTCGTTATAGGCTTTACAAGCGCCTTTTGTAGCCTTCGGCCGCATAGAAGGTGAACTTCCTTTGTTTAGCCTAGTAATAGATCTCCTCAGCCTAGCTCGTGTTATTAATAGGGGTTGGATTAGCGACAACTGATGCATTTATTGTTACGTGGCATGCTTGAAGAGTATTTTTGTAGCTTGTTGAATCTAGTAGCCTCCACTAGCGTAGGGAGGCTATGAAGGTTTGGATGCTACCGGTGGGTTCTTATTAGAACCTGTAAATAGAGGTATCTACAAGGAGAAGCAAGAGAGATATACACTGAAGAATAAATAAAGTTTGACTTCAAATGATATTTAGAAACAACGTAACATCAACCAAATTTAAAATGCCAATAACAATTTGATGTGGCATTTTGCGTAGTAGGCATTATGAGTTTGTCCAGAGGTTTGAAAAAAGCAGACAAGTGATACTCCAAAGCGCATTATAAGCCTATTCAGTTAGTGCCAAAAGTTGCAAATGTTCAAAGAAGGATTTTGATACTGAAGGAGTATGTTGAGTAAGTGACTAGATATTTGTATGATTAGTGACAAAGAAAACAAATACTTTATGTTTCTTATCTAATTCTTGAAATAAACAAAGACGAAAGATGAACAAAAATATAGCCCTCCTTCTAGCGCCATTATTTAGATGTCAAAATCTGCATTTTGGTTAATAACTAACATCGACAAGTATGATTAGTATTCAAAAAAGGAAAACCTTCAACATCCATATGAGATATCTAACATGTTTTAAAATGCTATCCAATAATAAGACACATAAAAGCATACAATTAAAAACATGAAATCAATCTATCCCATATTGGATTGGTGTCACATGTGCTGGTGACCCTTTCCCAATCCTTGATTGATAAGCTAAGATGATGATGATAAGATGGAAAAGATTAGCTCTCCATTGAAGAGAATAACCTTGTATGAGATTGTGGAGTTGAAATGCTCAAATTGTGGAGTGGACAAAATTAGTTCTCAAATGAAGAGAGTGACTTTGCGTAAAGATTGTGGAGGATTTGCTTGAGGATGAAGCTTCTCATTTAAAGATTTTCAAAATTCTAAGTGTTGAAGAGGGACCAATGTGGGACTAAGAAATAGGCCAACAGGCAGAGGCCACTTGTCATCATGTGATTGGTTGATGCATGTGCAAGATTTGGGATGTGTGCCCATGAGAGGGAGAATTTGAATTCAAATTTGAGAGTAAATGCTAAGTGGGGGACAAGAAAATGAGCAATAAATGCAATGCTGGAGGGACAAATCAACTTTCCTTTGAATTCAACGTTGAGGGAATATTCCCCATAAATTCCATGTTGATGGAAAATCTTGGATTTAATAAATCAATAAAATTGATTTATTTGTGCAAGTGGAGATACCTAGAGAATGCAAGTGGGTGAGATCAGTATTTAATCAGGGTTAGATTAAATAGATGATGATTATGCTGATTTAATGGTGCTTAGATGATTTTGACTTTTAGGACTTAAATATTTGATTTATTTAAATCAAAAAATGGTGGAATATGATTTGGGTTTGATTTAAATGGATGTTTGATTTATTAAAAGGTTGATGATAATATTTATTTGATTTTAAATAAATGACCTTAGTAGATTGATGAGATTACCTGATGAATGGATGAAGGCGAACCTAACTAACTGAATGAGTGGATGTATGTTAAGCCTGATTTACTTGATGAATGCATAATGCTAATTATGTGTGTCTATAGTACTAAACAAGGAGATGAAGAAAATGAATGCAATGAAAGTGACAAGGAAAAAGAAGAGTATAATCCTAAAATTCCAAAATAAAACACACTTCCTTTGGGAGATACACTCAACATACTAATGGATATAAATAATGAGGAAAAATAATTCAAATAAGGAAGTGCCTTGATGAATATGAACAAGAATATCATGCAACCTTGCTTCGTGACATTCTCAAACTCTTCACTTGGACTTATTCAAACACGTTGAGAATTGATGCTAATATTATAACACACAACATAGTCCTTGTGGAAGATGCTAAAATAGTGTGATAGAAAATACGAAAGATGAATCCTAAGATAGATTTATTGGTTAAGAGTGAAATTGAGAAAATTCTTGAAGCAAGATTTATCCACCCTAGTAATTATTCTTCATGGATCTCGAACATTGTCATAGTTGTGAAACTTGATAATTGTATTAGGATGTGTATAGACCATTGTGACTTAAATAAAGCATCTTTGAAATGTGATTTTCCACTTCCTAATATCGAAATGATAGTGGAATTGATTATGGAACATGATTTGTTATCATTCATGGATGGACTCTTTGGATATAATCAAATCTTTATCAACCCTCAAGATCAATACTAGACAACTTTTACTTCAGCTTGGGAAACATTTTTTTGGGAAGTTATACCTTTTGGATTGAAGAACATAGGTGCAACTTATCAACGAGAAATGACATTGATATTTCATGGTTACATACATAAGAGTTTGGAAGATTTTGTTGATGACATTCTAGCAAAATCTTTACCTCAAACAATACCAAGTAAATAATCTTTGAAAGATATTTGAACAAATGTGAAAATAAAGCATGAGATTGAATCCGAATAAGTGTTTCTTTGATGTAGATAAAGGAAAACTTTAGGTTTTATTTTATCTCACAGAGGCATTGTGGTGGACATGAAAAAATAGATGCTATAGTTAACATGCCACCTCCTAGAAACATTTCTCAACTATGTACTTTACAAGGAAGAATTCAGGCTATTTATCATTTTGTAGCATCCATAGTAGTTGGAACGTTACCTTTCATGCAAATCCTTAAGAAAGAGGTTTAGTTTAATTGGAATAAAGATTGTAAGCAAACCTTTGAGATTTTCAAAGGGTATCTTGCTACTCCACTTGTTTTACAACCTTCTATGTAGGAAAAGTTGTTTATGCTCTATACAGTAGCATCAACCTATGCTCTTGCAACATGATTGGCTCAACAAGATTAAAATGGTAAGGAACATCTTTTTTATTACACTAGCTACACTCTAATCAATTATGAGACACATTACATGATGATAGAGAAACAATGTTTGACTCTTGCATTCACTACTAGTAAATTGAGACATTATTTATTGAATGTTGAAATCCATTTCATGGAAAATTTTCATCCTTTGAAACATATTTTCACTAAAATAGATCTATTAGGATACTTAGCTAAGTGGGTTATATTGTTAACAGGATTTGAACTTATATTTTTTTCACAAAAATTAATTAAATGACAAAAGCCTTGATTGACGAATTAGCTAATGCTCCTTCCCCCCTATCACTACATAATATAGATTCATTCCTTGATGAGAAAGTGCCGACTATTCAAAATGATAAGGAAACATGGGAATTGTACTTTGATGGTTCTAAGTGTCAAATTCGCTACAAGGCAGGAGTTATATTAATTCCTCCTTCAAGTAAGCCTATTCCCTTATCATTCTATTTAAGCTTTATATGTACAAATAATACCAAGGAAGTATGAGGCTCTAATAATTGGTATAAATGCCACATTAGCATGAAAAGTCAAACATATTTCTATATTTTGTGATTCGCTCTTTATTATTAAATAGATAAATGGTACATACAAGGAAAATCATGATAAGCTTGTTCGATATAGAGACCTCAAAATGACATTATTAGAAAAATTTGAATCATATGCAATCAACAATATACCATGAAAGGAAAAATGACATGTAGATGAAATTTCAATCGTTGCTTCCCTTGTATCTCCTGACGATCCTCTCATTGAATTCACATTTAATGTTCAAATGATTCCTAAACCATTGATAGATGATAAAAGCAAATAAATGTTATTGATCGATACTGAAAGATCTAGTGAATGATATACAGTGATATTCAACTATTTAAAAGATGCTAGCTTTCCTGAGCGTACAACTAAGAACACTCAATCTCATCTTTGAAAGCTTGCATCTAAATACATGATCCTTGTGGAAATTCTATATAGATGACCATTTAATGACCTTTTACTTATATGTATTAAATAGTCTAAAATCCCTATAGCACTTTAACAAACCCACATAGGTTCTTGTCGGGGGAATTTTGGAGGAAGATTGTTAGTTCAAAAATTTCTTCGTATAGGATATTATTGGAGACACATAGAACAAGATTGTTTTGATTATGTAAAGAAATGTCATAAATTT
The DNA here is from genome assembly GCA_007258455.2 of Sequoia sempervirens. NCBI lineage: Eukaryota > Viridiplantae > Streptophyta > Pinopsida > Cupressales > Cupressaceae > Sequoia > Sequoia sempervirens. The sequence continues at coordinate 138,308,997 of VDFB02358134.1, read as the reverse complement.
CAAGAAAAAAATAATTTGATTCAAGCTCCTACCTCTAAACATTATGCTCAAGTTCCTATTTGGCCATTTTCATTTTAGGGTTTGGACCTTATTGGGAGAATATCACCCCCTTCTTTCGATGGACATACATTTATCATTACCTCAACTGATTACTTCACAAAATGGGTGGAAGCTATCACCCTTAATTCCATGATAGTTGACACAATATTTCATTTCATATTAGAAAATACTATTGCTTACTTTGGTCTTTCCTCTGCATTAGTTTTAGAAAATGGAATTCCATTTAAAAATAATGAAGTGAAGAAATTCTTGGAAACTTTCAATATTAAACATCATTTTTTAACACCCTACTAGTCACAATCAAATGGACAAGCAGAAGTGACTAGAAAGACTACTGAACAAATTATACAAAAGATAGTAAGTTAACATAATAAAGATTGGCATACACAAATAACTTTTGTATTATGAGATTACAATATATGAGCGTTAGAACATCTACTGGAAATACTACATATAACCTGGTTTATGATGTTGAAGCAATAATGCCCTTAAAGTTAGAAATTCCTTCCTTGTGAATTGATCTTAAAGGGCTAATTGATGACAAAACTTACAAAGAGCAATGACTGCATCAACTTGAAATGCTTGATGAACAACATATCAATGCTCTTAAAAATCTCCAAGCTTATTCTAAAAGAGTGCAATGTGGTTACAATGATAATGTCATTCTTCATGAATTTAATAAGGGCAACCTAGTGTTATACAAAAATCAATGTAATTTCAATGCTCCTTTGAATGAAAAAGGGAAATTCAATCCTAATTGGTTAGGACCTTACATTATCCATGAAAAATATGGATATGGAGCCTACACATTAACAAAAATGGATGGTACACCTCTGAGAGAACCTATAAACATCGTGCATTTGTGTTGGTATTATATTTAGTACTTCCTCTTTTGAGTAGTGTGTTAGAGAAATGTTGTTAAATTAAGTGGATAATTTCTATTTTATCTCACATTACATTCTTCTTTGATACATGATAACAAGTGTGTATCTTAGATTCTAGGGTAATTATTCAAATGCTTTGATTAATTATTTTAGTTTCCATACTATCAAAATATTGTATCCTTCTAAGTGAACTAGATCATAGGTGTGTTTAAGTTAACATAGCATATTAAACCACAAACGTAGCATCTAATATAAACTGTAAGTGGTTTAATTAGATCACATAAGATATTAAATCATGAAGACATTTATTAAGATATTCTTGTACACACTGAAAAAATGTCCTAAGCAATATCATACACTCCAAACACATTTACTAACATCATTTAATCTTTAAAACCATCTTCATTTCAATTTAATTAATTGTATTATCCTAGCTAAATAATTAATTGCATCATTTTCATCGATTAACCTACTTTATTAAATTGGGTTAATTTTTTCCCCCTTCACACTAATATTTCATACTAATAAATTAAATAAATAAAAAATATTTAATTTAATTCCCTAAGTCATTTTATTTAATTAAATAACCCTAAGTTATTTAATTAAATATCATTTCATCTCTCCCCCCGCACTTATTAAATTATTTAATAAATGTAACTTTAATTCTTAAATTCCCTAATTGCACGATTAAACTTTGTTTAATTAGCAACTAAACTATTTTTCCTCTAAAAGAGAAATATTCCTATGGAATATTCCTTCTTCCCTTTTTGCACAATTAATAATTTATTTTAATTAGCAAAATACCTTTTATCCTCACTGATGCCCGAATATTCCAAAAGAATATTCTTGTTCCTCCATCATTTGAAATAGGGATATTTTCACTTAGCTTCTTATGCATGTTTTAACCTTTAAACTTTTGAACAAGTCACCTTTGACTTGTTCGTGTAGGTCAAGAGTGTGTTTGTTTGAAGCAAATGTGAACCCTTGATTAAAATCCATCATGCATTCTCATCTATTGATGAGAATCCATGATCCATGTCTACTTTCTTCCTCCATCCTTGGTTGTTGATTAATCTTTTCAATCTCAAAACTCCATTTCTCATTTTCTCTCCTATAAATAGGTAATTATTTGGAGACAAATGGATCCATATTTCAATTAAAAACTCATGCTATTGAATTCACTTGTTCTCACACTCTCAATTTACTCAATTTTGGCTTGGTTTAGTTCATTTTAGTTGCATTATAGCTTAAAACATCTGTTAGTGGCTTCTTTCCATCATCTTAGTTTGTTTATAAATTAGGGTTTCCATATTTTAGCTTAGAATTAGATTATTTTAGTTTAAAAATTATGTAATTAGATCAATTTTAGTCTAAAATAATGTTAATTTAGCTTGCATCATGTTCAATTTAGCTTAAATTAGGTTTTCATCCATTTATCATAGTCATTTCATTAATTATCCTCCATAGAATTGACTGAAATAGGCTCACTAACCATGTGATTGGGAAAGTGTCATTGTTCCACATCAACATGACACCAATTCCAAAACTAGATAAGTTTTAAATGGGTTAGAGTAGGAATTTAACTGTTTTTATAGTCTGTAACTTTTAGTTTCAATAAAAGCATAGTTTAACTTTTAAATTTGAATGACCTTGTTTGTGATTGATATTTAGTGGCTAAGTTATGCTTTGATTCATCATGGATCAACTATAATCTACCCATGTTGGCTATCCTCATCTCACATTCTGGTGCTAGAAGGAGATCAAACCATAATTTAACATTTTTTTAGCTCAAATTCCATTTGTTTACTATTTTGTAGGATACAATGATGCTCAAACCATAACATAGATGCACTTTGAAGAGAATCGCCATATAGCGATGCTATCACAATTCAAAACACCAATGTCTATTACATGCACTAGCGCTTATTTAAATCTAGCGATGTTGATTTAATATAGAGGTATCAAAAATTGTAAATGGTGATGCCCCAATCTCAAACAACGATGCCCCAAAATTTTCATATCACAATGCTACCATGTGTAGCAATGCTAGACCAAATCCCAAAGCTATCTTGCTCTATATTTTTGTTTTAGAGCGACATCTATTTTTACCAAAGCATGGCCTAGAGTTCAAGTTGTGATGCTATCATGTTCAGTGATGCCCAACCAAGGTAAGAAATTTTATGATCATTTTTTTGACATGTGCTTTAATTTTCTTCAATTGTTAGATCATTGATGCACTTCTAACTATGTTCTGGTTGTTAGACTAACAGGGTTTTGTAGGTTGAAAGACATGGAGCTAAAGTGTAGAAAGCTAACCTTATCTTGAAATTGTATGATTGTAACAAGCGTTTAACACATTGGGATGTATGTATAACCCAACATTCATGATTTCTTCTTTATTCTTTAGGACAACAAAATTTCCATTGGGTTTTAAAACTTACAGTCTTAGGACCAACTAGTTTTTTCAATTGAACCATTATCTCATCATTGTTTTATGGGTTTAAAAAGAATGCTCAAATGGGAATAAAATTGAGCCCTCATCTCATCATTATCATTAAGGTTTAAAATTGAGAAAGACAAATTTCATATTTTGTGTGGTGCATAAAATGAAGCCATCTTAGCTTAGGGTTTAAATTTTACAACTATTTGTTATGTTTTGTGATTTACAATGTTGTTAGTGGATACACATGCAATTATCTCATGTCATTTGGTGATATTGAGAAATAGAAAAGTTCCTTAATACTTTGCAGAATCACCTACATCTTTTGTTTTGGATTAAAACTAAACCCCTTTGTTAGTGTGAGTTAGAGAAATAGCATGTGTTCTCTCTTTGTTCATATGAATGTACTTCCTTGCTATTGTTCATGTTTAGATGGCCTGCCTCTCCACTTTGAAAGAAGGGAATGACCCAAGTAGTAACAAGTTAAATCCAAGCTCTTCTGAATTGCTATATAAATTTGTGATTGCAATGAAATTTTGCAATCAATAGGAAGTGGTACATGATAGGTCTCCCCAAATATCTTTATGATGCATAAAGAACTTTTTCTAAGGGTTGGGAGACCTCTTGATGAAGTTTATCATAGTACTTACTAAACTAGAATCCCTCATTATGAACCATTGTTTAGAAGCCAATAGTCCTTAATACTTGCTGGTGCAAGAATGATCATTATCAAGCTGCCCCACATTCTTACTATTCAATTGTAGAAATATAAAAAATCCTTTTATCTTCAGATATTAAGGATTTTGAGATTTGGTGGTCCCGTGAAATGTGTGTCATGGAGGGGAGCCAATGTCACCAAATCTCTAACTGTTCACATTGATTAGTGTTTGGAGAAATCCATGGGGGATTCAATAAGTATATCCATTTCAAATATAGGATTGTAAAGTGATTGTGAGTCAGTTTGAAACCTTGCTTGGTTCCAAAATGATAAAAAAAAATATTCACTATCTTCCTCAAAATTTCAAACACATTTCTTAAATATGGAAATCTTTTCAAATTAGCCTTGATATTACTGCTTGTCCTAATGATTTTATCCTTAGAGATTTCTAAATATCTTGACTTATATCTCAAATCCATATTTTCAAAGACAACACAAGAAATTGTGGCTTTAACCCCATGATTCTCACAAAATGTACATTGTGAATGTTATGATGTTTTTGACATAGACATTTAGTTTGAAAACATAATCAAGACAAGTGATTTTCATAAAATAAACTCATTAAGGAAAATAAAATGACAATTGAACCCCACATGACTATTTGGAGATTGATTTCTCCCATTGAACAACCTAATCTTCTAGGTGCTATCATCCAACCAAACTTCAAACTCATTAATAAAGAACAAACCAATCTTATTAGTAGTTTGAGAAGCTTCGCTTTTGAAACAAAAGAAACATCTAACCAGTGGAGAAATGTAGAAACCCTTTTAGATGAAGAAGAAGAACAAGCTAGTATTGAGGCTAGAAGGCCCACATTACCACCACACATGTGGCCCAATAAATATCTTCCTTTTATTCCATAAAATTTAATTGTTTTTAAATGATCTCATGCAAAATTAGGAGCCCTAAGATAATATTTATAGGTCTTCATTTCAGACATAGGCATCTTAGTCCAAAATATCTCAACAAATACCTTTGGGAACTTCATGAAACTAGGAATAGGTTGTTATAAAACTTTTACAAATGTGTGTCAAGACATAATATAAACTTTTATTCCTTCTATTACTATTAGAATCCTAGTCTTTTCCAAAAATTTGAATTTATCACATGACCATGATCCTGAACTTCTTTATATGATCCATTGCACAATCAAAATCTTCAGGGGGAGATCTACATATCACTATTACATAAATATGTATAATATATTATAGTTTAGTAGGAAGTGGGCCAAGAACTTTTATCACAATCATTACCTCTTGTTAATTAATTTTTATGCTCAAGCTAGGAGGAACTAAATAGGTTTACCAATCCATATCTATCCTATCATTTGGGCGAACATTGGGTCTTTAGGACTTGAAAACTTTAGAGGTCTAGAATCATTCTCAATACTATGGTATTATAAAAGGTTCACTTTAGGTCAAAATTGGGTCAAACATCTCATACATTCCTCCATCAAAATTCCATCTTCCACTTCACCTATCTTTGCAAAACTTTCGACTACACCAACACATTGCGACTTAAATATCTATCAAAACCAATCCTTGGTTTGGCTATTTTGTATGTGAAATATATCCATTTCCATGCATTTAGACAAGTTAGTTATCATCCTTGGACTACTCCATCTTGAAGGTCATGATTCTACCCTAAATATTTCCAAGTTCATTAACATCCTTTATCCCAACATCATAAATTCAAACTTAAGTCAAAAGTGTTGTCCCAAAACGTTTTCAATGATCACTCTCCACATTATTCATATTTTCATCCCCCATTATCATAATTTCTCTCAAAAGACTTAGAGCATCCATTTTACCTATATTTGAGTCAACTAGAGAGTTCAAAAATCACAAATCACAACACAACTCTCCCAAAGATGACACAAAATTTAAGGTAAAGATGAGATCACAACACAAGAGAATCATGGAAAAAACCAAAGTTACATTTACCTCAAGTGATCCAAATCCTTTATAATTTGATGTGAGAAATCAAGTTACACCATCAGAATAACTAGAATCCCCATCAGGACCATATGAGATAAAAAAGCCACAAACAATCCATTTGAACTAACTAGGCAAGAAATCATGGAACATCAAGCATTTGAAAATGTATCTCCTATCTCTCCAACATTTGTGGTATAGAATTTAACACAAGGTGTCACAACTCCATCATGAGGGCTAAATCAAGCATACATTCCCATTATTGCAACAAGCCTTTCCAAAGACTTTCATCACACTTTACCATTTGATAACAATCCACTTGTAAGTACCCTTGACACTAATCCTCCAGTTCTAAAAACTAGTTAGACACCTACCTTTGGTTATCCTCCCATTCCCAAAGATCCTAAACAACCATACACACCTCTTTAACTTCATTAATACACAAAACACCACCTCAGGATAATCCTATTTGATCTTGAACAAAACAAAGATAAAAGAGAGATTACACCTTGCTCAAGTTGATCCTTTGGTTGGCCCTTTGATGTTGATTTCTTGTGTGCTCCTTGATGGAGACTAAACTAAAATAATATGCAAAATGGTCTAGATTGGACGGAGAATGCACTAATGGATGTGGGTACTTTGATAGATGTGTGAAAATGTATGCAATGAAAGCTTGAAGAGTGCAACAATGGTGGATGAGAATACAAGTGCTTGAAATTTTCTGTGTTCTTGTGCTTGTGCTTGAGCTTGAATGCATGTAATTGTGAATGAATCAAAATGAGACCTAAATCCTCTATTTTAGGGGAAGAATCTCTAGAGAATTTGATGGCTAGGATTTAGCCAACATGGACAAGATGAACGACTATGGTGAGTTGAGGACTCACAAGCCCTCACAACTTGACATGTGGGAATGAGGTGGAAAAAGGACATGTGAGATGGAAAGAGGACATGTGAGGTGCAGGTACTTGCAAGTACCTTGGGATTAGGGGAATATTTCCTCAAAAAGGAAGTTCTAGTCCCCATGTGGAAGGATGTTGACATGTGAGGAATTTTAGAATTACTTACTAATCATCATGGGGAAGAGAGAAATGTTGGAGTAATAAATGTGAATTTTAAATTCACATGATTGGAATTACCTTGGAGATAAGACAAGGTGCTCATAAAGGAGATCCTTGTCCCCATGTGGCTGATGTGACTTATGAGAGGTTTTAGAATTTTCCAACAATCTTCATCGCGAAGAGGGGAGAATTGGAGGAATAAATATGAATTTTTGATTCACATGGGCAAGAGGCCATGGCTAGATGAAGAAAATACTTATGATAGTTTGACTTAGAGGGATACCAAAAATGGCATGAGGATTAGATTAAGGTTGTGCACATAGGTGATTAAGAAGACTAATGAAGGATTAGAAGCAAGTGGAAAAATATGGAGGATGTGACATAAATATTGATTAAGGGTGTGCACATCCTAATCATGGATTAAACTAATCTAGATTAGAAAAGGATTATGGAGAATGTGACAAGGAGAGAGAAAAGAGGGAATTTAAAATTGATTTAAATTCTAAAGGCTAAATGACTAAATTAAATAAATTGATATATTTATTTAATTTAAATAAGAAGGGATGAAAGATAAAGTATTTAATTATTAAATTAAATACTTTAGAGACCTTAGGGAAAGGGGTATTATTAATTAAATAAATTATTTAATTAATATGGATGATGAATATGAAATAGACAAATAAAGAGCACAAATTTGATCATGTAGGAATGGTCAAATTTTTGATGTCTACATTTTTCCCCTCTTCGAAATATTATGAGAATAACAGTGTTTCAAATAAAAATAAAATGTATATGACTCTATAGAGGAAGTGACTAAAAAATGATGCCCCAGCATGGGAAAAGTTGTGTGAGCTATCCAAATGGTGGGAAATGGAGGGAGATGCCCCATTCTCAGAAGAAAATGACCATGATAGATGAATGGAGGAAAATGGTAGGGTATGCCCCCTCTAGAGGGCGGATGGGGAAGAAAAAGGGTCCCCAGTAAACTTCTCAATATGAGGAAACATAGATTACTACTGGATAGAGCACAAAAAACCATGAAGATTGGATTTGGAATGGAGTCAAATGGACACAGGGTGTGCAAATGGCGGCCCATGAAAGTTAGATGATTAATCAGATTAAAAATAAGTTAAATAAAGGGTAAAAATACCCTTAACTTAAAAAAGATAAAAAGGGAGGGAAATGTTATAATTGTAATTTTAGAAATTACAATTCACCATTTGCACACCTGGAAGTTGAGTGAGAGAGAGAGAAGAGGAGAAGAAGGAGACGAGGATGGTTGAGGAGTATGATGACGACATCATCCACCGAGGGGATGAGGTAAGATAGTTCTTCCATGAGTGCACAATTCCACACCAAGTTAGTTCCAAACCCCACTTTGTGATTTTAAGCATTTTTTGTTGTATTTTTGAGTTTTAATGTAATTTTAAAAAAACATGGGTTTTGGGGGTTGGATAGATTAGTGAAATGGGTAGGTGGTGAGATTGCAATTTTGGCCATTGGGGAGGTATTCCTATTTAGAGGTAGTGGGGAAGGGGGGTAGATTTTCCCAATGAGTGAGAAAATTCACCCAAAAAATTAAAAAAAAGTGTCTGAAAAGAGTGGGAGGGTATCAGTGAAAGGTAGTCTTGCCCTAGAACTGGGAAAATCTGCCAAAAATAGGGGGGAAGTAGAAGCGGTGATTGCACCCTAGAGATGGGATATTCCACCCATCCAATGGGTGAGTGTGCCAAGAGGATGGGAGATTGCACCCATCCATTGTATGCCACTGTCGAGAAGGGAGGGAGGTGGCAGGATTACCTACTTGATGGGTGGGATCTCCCATTTGGGGGTAGGCGAGATCACCCTCTTGATGGGTGGGCTCACCCATCTGAAGGTGTGTGGGATCACCTACTACATGGACGAGCTCCCCAATGAGAGAGCGGGTGTGATCACTTGCTAGATGGGTGAGCTCACCCATCCACGGGGAGGGCGCATCCACCCACCTGATGGGCAAGATTGCCTACCTAGGTGGGGTCACCCACCGGAAGGCAAGCTCACCTAACTAAGGAGAAAACTGCCCATCGGTGGGACGGATCGCTCAACTAAGGGGTTGGCTTGCCCATTGGCAAGTGGGATCACACATCCGAGGGGCAAGCTCACTCGTCTGATGGGTGGGGTCACCCATCGGTGGGCGGGCTTGGCCATCGAGTGAGCGAACCCACTCATCGCAAGGGTGACAAGGGAAAAGAGGGAAAACACACCCATAAAATGAGGGGGAAAGATGAAAAAAGGGACGAATTCATCTAAGTTGGGCAGATTCACCCAAAGAGATGAGGGAAAAGAGGGGAAAAATATAAATTGGGAAAATTGTGTAGAGTTCGTCAAAAAGGGGGAAATGTCGAGAAGACTACCCAGGGTAGGGGAGGAAAGAATGGTGAAATGGAGGGAAAGATGAAATTTTTTAGATGACTGATATGTTATGTGGTGTGGATGTAGTAGTTTGAGAGCTTTCAGATGTGAGAGAGGCATTTAGAGGCATTGAGGGCAACTATAGCGGCAATGAATAGGGAGGATCATGAGGCTTTAGCGCAAGTGGGTTTATGCACATGTTGGGGTATCTAACTATCAAAGCATAGTGAGCGCTATTGACAACCCTTATAGAGTGATGAAGCTCAAAGACCTCTACATTCCACTTCCTGACAAGGGAGATGATCATCACCCTCGAGGACATGTGGAGGATTCTAAGGTTACTGATAGCCAACTATCTGGTGAGAAGGATGAGATCAGAGGGTGAGGCACTAGATCAGACCCTATGGGTCCTATTTGTGTGAGAGGACTTACCACTGTAGAGGGTAGTATTGAATTTGGACAGATGTTTGGGCTTGGCGGTACCTCCATTACCACTATCCCTTTGTGGATTGATTAGTGGACTGTTGATACCAGACATAAGTTGATGCTTCTGTAGCCTCAATTACATGGAGGTTGTGTGAGATATCATGGAGCAGAGGGAGGGGGAGTACACATGGGTTCAATGCATGTTGGATTAGCTATACAATGATATGTACATAGTGTGCTATCGAGGGGCTCTCAATGCTACACAGGTGATGTTATAGATATGGTCCTAGGAGCACATTAGTGTGGCCAGGCCAAGAGTGGTGATGAGAGGGGTGGAGGATTTGACACAACCAATGGCATACTAGTATGGGATGGAGTACAACTTGGTATGGAATTATCAGGGCTTTGGTGATCTGGATAGATGGAGGAGGATGTTGGATGATCTACAAGAGGATCCGATAGTTTGGAGACCCTACATGATGTAGTAGCTCTTTGGATGGAGGAGAGATGAGAAGATACATAAAGAATATTTCTATGTAGTATCCTACATAGTCAGGAGGGAGCCCTATATAGTGGAGTTACACAAGATAGATTGGGTGATGAGATAGTTCAAGATTCGATAGAGCATTCTTCACAGACTAGAGAGATTCAAATGGATCACAAAAGAGTGATTGTGGGGGGATTAGATTACTACTGACCTTTCGATATAATAGTGGGAGGAGTTGTAGTAGGTACCCTATCTAGGTAGGAGAGGAGAGAGAGAAGATGCAGGGGTGAGAGTGAGATTCTTCATGTGGTGGCCTTGTCATCGGCCAACACAAATTACGTCGGTGGATCTGATTACAGAGGAACTTGGTTTTGGGCCAGAGGATGAGTTGAGACTAGCGGGACAAAGGAGAGGGAGGAGGGGAGGACAATAGTGGAGAGGGTAGGAGGCAGCTAAGGCAAGAGGTTAGCAGGAGAGAGGACATGAGGAGACCAAGGCAGGAGGTCAGTAGAGGGTGAGGAGGAGGGGAGGACCATGGAGGAGAGACCAAGACGAGGTTGAGGTAGAGGAGTGAGATGACATAGAGGTGGAGGTGATGGATGTAGATACTCTTGAGATTGACCCATTGGCAATGGTACCATATGTACCACCCCCACCAGAGGATCCAATTGTACTGTTGAGAGGGGCCATGCCAAGACTATAGATTTTTGAGAAGAGGCTTAGGGATTTAGAGACCATGAGGAGTAGACTAGAGGCTGAGGTGTGCATGCTACATGCAGAGGTGGCTAGGGTGTGGGTGGATGGAAAGAGATATTTTCTAGCACTGGCCAATGATACAAGATGACAAATATTAGAGTTGGAGGTAGAGAGGGATGTACTGCAGACTAAGGTGAGCCATCTTTGAGTAGAGGTGACTCAGCTTGAGGGAGAGGTGTCTAAAGAGCATGAGGAGGGGGTGGAGGTGAGATGGGAGTGAGATAGGCTTTAGGAGGAAGTGACCATACTATAGGTGAGGGGGTAGTGAGAGCTTAAGGGAGTGGAAAACTAGGTATCGATGGAGGCCCTAATGGAGGCGAAGAGAGACATTGATTATTTGAGGAGAAAAGTGGAGGGACTACTGAGGGAGAGGATTGATTTGAGATTGGAGTCAAATGAGCTCCATGACAGAGTGAGGTACTAGACTAGATAGTTGGAGAGATGGAACTGATGCAAGAGAGAGAGGAGCCTATGAGGGCCCAAGTTCAGATCATGTAGATAGAGAGAGATGTAGTATAGACATAGATATAGACCCTATACAGCGAGAGGGACATAGCAATGGCATAGGTACAGATTGTGTAGAGAGAGAGATACAGTTTAGGCACAGGCACGAACCATGTAGGGCGAGGGCGATGATACATGGGCTGAGGTACATACATTCTAAAGGGAGAGGGATGCCACATAGACACAGGTACAAGCCATGTAGGATGAGAGGGATAGGGCAATAGAGCAAGTGTCAAGGATGGGAGTAGAGATTGGTCAGCTATAGTTAGCGCAAGATTCTTGGGCATAGGAGAGGAGATCCATATGCAGATTTCAAGATAGCTACATGGAAGAGCAAGATTCAGCTAGGTATCAAGTAGTAGAGTGGGATGAGTACATGTGATAGGCTAGCTAATATATGGTAGCCTACTTCATTGCAATGCCAGATCAAACACAACAGGTACCTTCTTACGTTAGAGCAACGCCACAGATGCTAGCACTATCCCAGTAAGTAGGGACACATACCCACAGATATAGTAGCTATCAGGAGACCCCCTGCACAGAGGGGGAGTTCTAGACTCACCAAAGAGGTCAGATGTGGGTAGCTCACAATAGAGAGGATAGAGGAGAGGTGACATGGTACCAATTTTTGACAAGTGTAGGATGGATGTATAGTATAGAGTAGTAGAGATCAGATGTGATTCAGAGCTCTGTACTCATACTTTATTTGATGATTACCAATGTATATGATGGATATGCATTTTCATTATATGATGGACATTATATGGATCATGTGATGGACATTTAATTTTAATATTTATATGATATGTGATAGCCCTTATTAACACTATGTTATGTTTATGTGATGGGTGGTTTATTTATGCATGTGTATGTGTGTGATTTGATTATGGATTATCATGATGATGTGATATATGTATATGTTCATGATGATGGATGTTTATGCATATGTTGATGTATGTTTATGCTTATGAGGATGATATAGATGATATGTATGATGCCTAATGTTTATGATTTAGGATGTGATGGATGATTTATAACATTATATGCTTTAGGTGGCGATGCATGTAATGTGTTTAATGAGATGGAAATAAATTTATAATGACATGAATCTAAGATTATTATAATAACCAATTATGATTAATCTAAACAAATTAAAATAAATATGAGATTCCAATACACATGGGATGAAATGCAATGAACCTAGAATATGGGATGAGATGCAATTAAATTCCTTACAAACACTAATAGATAAATGAAATGCAATGTGGACATAGGTGATAGGTTGACTTTATTTGCAGATCATGCTTGCTTTAGCTTATAAAAATAAAGGTATGTGATATGTGAGCGAGATGGCCTAACGTGAAATGAAATGCATCATGAACATGAGTGTAAATAAGGACTTGCATAGTACTAAGGGTCTATGGTAGGCCTATCATACTTTCTTTAGTTTAGTGGCAAGTAATTTCATTGTAATCATTACAAAATTAAGGGAAGATGGGTGTGAAACTCCACTTGTCAAGAACCATAGGTATCCCAAGAAGAAAAGAAGATGGAAGGAAAATTTTTGCACAACCAAAATCATAGGTCATAGGTAAGGTATGGATGTAATGCAACAAAATTGATCATGAAATGCAATCCTAATGTGATTTTCCATTTTTAGAGCACTGGTTTTTGCTATAGCATAAGACACTAGGTACTAGGGTATATGTAACCAAGGAAGATTAGTGTCTAATACATAAAACAAACACAACAAACAGGAAGTCTATCTTGACACTTGAAAGTCATGAAGACCTTGGTTGGGCCAGGCATTGGGATAACCAGAAGCACAAAAGGATGCCCCAACATAACACAAGACTATAGGGATCTTGGTGGGTACTATGTAGGAAAAACAAAAAGACTGCAACAAACAAAAGGATCAAGATATGCTCCTATGTTTACCAGTCAAAACACACCATGATATGATAGATCATGGCGATCTTGATGAGTTATGATAGGAATCTCAAATGATAAACAAAAATCCAAAAGTATCAAAAGATCACAATCAATTTCAAACATTCTTTACAATAGGATCAAGAGGGTGGATGGGATTGATGAGGTATGTTAGGAACGGTGCATCATGTTAAGACCAAAGATGGATACTAAACTAAAATTTTGATATGACATAGGAGATTACAAAACCGATTGAATCTCATAATACAAGTGGATCTCATTTGTGAAGAATCATCTAGATAAGGACATACTTGATGACATGACACAAGACAAAAAATAGACACACCCTAAAGACCTAGGGGCTAAGCCTGGGGGCCCTCATAGTTCAAGAAAATACCTTGGATACAAAGTAGAAAGAGGATAATGGAGACAAGTGATGGAGGAAAAAGACCAGATGAACAAAAGGAGCCTCGGGGATGGATCTAACAATGGACCTTTCCTACATGAAAGTGCAAGAGAAATTTAGTTTGTAAAGGACCAATGACAAAAGATGAGACCAAAAGGCCATCATAACAAGGATGGGATCTAAATTAAGTTCAACATGATGAGAACCTATATCAAAGTGAAGGACTAACAAAATGACAAGTACTGATTACACAAGCTCAAATTAGGATAAAAGCTCAAGATAATGGATAGCAGATGAAGCTCGTCCAATGCTCAACCAAAATATACCAAGCAACTAGATGATGGATGTAGATGGAAGGATAAGATCGATAGGATGATAGGATATGAGATTAGGATTGGTGGAAGCATAAAGTGACTAGGACGCAAGGTAGATAATGATTCAGCCCTATCCGAATGGCACCTACAAATAATTTTTCACTAAACATACTTATCCAAGGCACCACTAGGGGTGATTTTCACCATAGGATGAATTATTTCATTTTACTATTTTTGAATTTTTTGATTTTTTGTTTATTTTTTGTATTTTTGACCATTTTTACTCTTTTTTTGTTTTTTGGAACTATGTAAGATCGGATACCCCAGCTGACTTAAGTGCAAAACCTCTTTAGGTACATGATGTTAATGGGCTCCTCTAGGGGCTCTCCTTTGAGTGTTGCAATTTTGTATGCCCTTGATCCATATTTTTCTATGATGGCATAGGACCCAACCAATTTCCTTCAAATTTCCCTTTCTTATCTCTATCCTATTGAGTACGTTGATTTTCCTTGAGAACTAAATCACCAAACTTGAACTAGTGAGGATGGACCTTCTTTTTGTAGCTTCTTTTCAGATGATCCTAATATTCTTGAAGATGGTCATACGCTTTGATCCATATTTCATCTAGGAGTTCCAGCTAACTAAGTCTTGCAACCTAAACATCTTCATTACTGATAATATTCTTCAAGGATATTCTCAATTAGGGTATTTATACCTCAGTCGGCAAGATGGAATCGAAACTGTACATGAGTGAATATAGAGTGGCACCGATAGGGGTGCAGATGGAGGTGTGGTATGCCCAAGGGGTTAGATGGATACAAAGCTGCCAATATCAGCTAGTGTTGTTGACTACCTTTTTAAGGATCTTGATCAAGGTTTTGTTCGTAGTTTCCACTTGACCATTACCTTGGGGATAATAGGGAGTAGAGAAATGGTGTTGAGTGTGAACATGTCATAGAGGTATTCATGGCTTGGTTCTTGAATGGTTTTCCATTGTTAGAAATGATGGTGGATGGGATTCCATACTTGCAGAAAATATGGAAAGGGATAAATTTGGATATCTGAGTACTCAGGTGCAGTGATGATGAAGGTATGGCCATTAGATGATGGGGGATATATCTTTTCAAATAGTTTGAAACCCTACTGAGAGAAGGGCCACAATGTTATAAGAGATTGCAGATCCTGCATAGGAGCATGTATCAAATCGGCGTATTATTGACATGGTAGGAACTTCTTCATAAAATCACAAGAATCATGTTCTAATGTAGGTCAATAATATCCTTCTATGATAATTCTTTTACCTAGTGCCATGCCATTTGAATGGGTCCCACAAACACCACTATGTACTTTTGTTAATGCAATGTGGGCTTTAGTCTCATTTACACACTTGAGGGTTCCAACATACCCACGATGATAAAGTGTATCACCTACGATGATGTAATTGAATGTATGTTGGATGAAATATTTTCATTGATTATGGGCAAGGTCTAGAGGTGAGATATTATTGTGTAGGTAGGTGTAGATATCAGGATACTAGGGTGATGTGGGACCTACAATGTCGCACACCATCTAACTTTCTAGGATATCATAGGCTTGGATTAAGAGTTTTTCAATGAGGAACTCACACTTTGTTCAATCTTTAGATAGGTTGATTAGTGAATCAATGGTAAGCATCACATTGGCTTCTTTGTTCTACACTCTTTAAATTTGGTCAAACTAGATGGAGGTGAAATACTTTTTGAAGTCATCTACCATGCATTTATAAGGTAACAACTTATCATATCTTATCAAAAACTCATCATTGACCTATTTTATGACCAATTGGGAATTGCCAAAGAATCTTGAGTGATATGCCATTGGATTGTGATTCTGAGGCTAATAATAAGAGCTTCATATTCAACTATGTTGTTTGTGCACAAAAAATCAAACCTAAATGACTTTGGTATATAATCACCTTGGGGAGTGATGAGCAAGATTCATACCCCCAATCCATCGTGTGTGTATGACCCATAAAAATAAAGTATCCATGTGGCCACTTCTGTTAATACAAAGACCCCTTCATTAGGAAATTTTGTTACTAGAGGATGGGCATCTACCAGGGGAGCATCTCCCAACTAATCTACTATCACTTTTCCATTAATATCTTTTCGATCCACATATTCTATATCAAATTCGATTAACAATATGACCTACTTAGCCATGTGACCAGTCAGAGTTGTCCTAGATAATAAATATTTAAGTGGATCAATTTTGGAGAAGAGCTTCACTGGGTGACTAAGCATATATTGTCATAGTTTTTGGGAACTAAAAACCACAGCTAGGAAAGCTTTTTTCCAGTAGGGAATAATTGAGTTCATAACCCACTAGGGTCTGAATGATGTAGTAGATTTCCCAGTCCTTTGATGAATCATCATGTTGTGTCAGCAATGCCCCTAGTGCCACTAAAGTAGCAAAAAAATACAAGACCAACTTAGCTAGAATTGGTGGAAAAAGGATGGGTAGGTGAGCCAAATACTCTTTGATCTTGTCAAAGTTGAGTTGACACTGTTGATTCCACTTAAAACTAGTATCCCTTTTTAGGAGATGAGTGAATGACTCGCATTTGTTAGCTAATTGAGCTATAAATTTCCAAATGGATTGTAGCTTACCTTGGAGACTCCTTAACTATTTGAGATTGCATGGTGTAGACATATCCATGTTTTCCTTGAATTTTGTTGGATTGACCTCTATGCCACTTTGAAAGACAATGAAACCTAGTATCTTTCCTGATGTGACCCTAAACACACATTTCTTAGGATTCATATGTAGCTTATAGTGTTCTAGATGCTCGAAAACCTTCTTGAGAACCATCAAGTGCTTTTCCCTTGTTCTTTATTTCCCTAATAGATCAACATAATCTTCCATTATTATGTGAGTGAGATCAGGGAAGATGATGGTCATGGATCATTCGTAGGTTGCCCCTACATTTTTGAGGCCAAAGGGCATGACATTGTAACATAGCATGCCCCAAGGTGTAGTGAAAGGTTTTTTATGTTGATCTTCGAGAGCAATTTTGATCTAATTATATCCAAAGAATCCATCCATGAGGGAAAGCATCTCATGCCCTGTAGTTAATTCTACCAACATTTCGATGTTTGGCAAAGGGAAATCATCTTCAGGACAGGCTTTGTTGAGGTCCTAGAAATCTATGCAAACCCTAATATTGTTGTTTGGTTTGGCAACTGGCACTACATCAGAAATCCACTCAGAGTAGTCAATGGGTCTTATGAATCCAAACTCTAATAGCTTCTCCAACTCCTTCTTGACTAGAAGAGATAATTGAGGGTGCATGTTTTAGATTTTTTTCTTAACAAGTTTAGCATCTGGATGTACGCACAGATGATGTACTACTAAAGCAAGATCAAGACCCGACATATCTACTTATGTCCAGGAAATATTGATGATTCCTTCTTTGAGAAGCTTGGTGATAATAGAATATTCATCCTCTGATAGTGATTTGGCTACATGTGTGACTGTGAGATCCTCCTTGGTTCCCAAATTAATTTATTGTGTTTCCTTAATCAAAATGGATGGTCGTTCAGATGGTTGAGTTTCTACAAGGGGAATATGAATGTCCCCATCATCAAGTTCCCCATCGAGGTTTTCACTATTAGATACACCTTTTTTTTTTTACTTTTTCCAAGTCAAGAAGCGCCTCAGTGAGGTTTTCGCTAGGTGACACTTTTTTATTTTACTTCTTTTTACTTTTACGGTTAGGGAATCCATCTACACCTGATTCCATGAGATGTAGATACATATCGATTGAGGGAAAGTTGTTGATAGGTGTGCTACCATGTAGGTCCTAGTCTATGAGTTCAAGATGTCAAAGGGATATGCTGATAGTGCAAATGGATATGCATTCGAACATGGAAGATAAGTCAGTGTGATCCACATCATCATATGTGTTTTTGATGAATTCTTCCTCTGGTATGTCTTCAAGGGTATTTTTTCCCACACTAACATTGTTAGAGGCACTAGATGATGCCATTGGACCCTTTTTCTTGGTATCATAGCCCTAGCCCAAATTCCTTGGACGCACAAAAGTATCTATTGGTTTTCATCATCCTTGTTCTTCTACACCAAGGGCCCCCCCTGATAATTATGCTTCTCTGCAAATTTAGAGGGCCAAGGATAGGCCTCTTGGAAATATTATTTCAAAGGGGAAGAGGGCCCAGGTTCCTCACAATATACCCATTTGCTGATTTCATCTTCTGGCGTGTCTTGCCTTCACCTAGGAGAGTGGAAGGTGTTGGATCCCACATTTTTGGAGCTCAAGGTGATTGTCTTCTCTTATTCCTTCGGCATAGACTAAGAAGGTTGGTCATATGTGTGTGGTGAGGTTGGCATAGTTTCTACATTCAAATATGTGTGCATTTTGTATTCATCACACCCCTTGTCAATGATCTAGACTTTGGTAAGGGTGGAATCAAATGCAGACGATGGAGTGGATGAAATGCTTGCTAATGCATGTGATGGTCCCATTTCCACTCTAAGATAGTAATGAGAGTGAGGAAAAGAATCTTCTAATGCACAAGAATATTTGAATGGTTCAATATCCATGTGTATGGTAACTTGCATCCTATTATATGGGAATTTTAGACATTAATGGTATGTGGATGGAATGGCTTGCACGGCGTGAATCCATAGATGGCCAAGGAGTAGGTTATAGGGGAGTTCTAGATCAAGGACATGGAAAGTATTGTACTACACCACTTGTCCAACCTAAATTGGAAGACAAATTGTTCATTGAGAATCACACTCTACATTATCATACACCTTGATAGTAATGACTTGATTATTTAAGTCAGCATGGGTGTATCCCACCTATTTTATGAATTTCAATGTGCAAAGATCTAGGGAAGAACCATTATCTACCAAGACCCTTTTTACTTTTTCATGATTTACAAGGACCTCGAGATGGAGCAGACAGTTATGGTTTGATTCAATGCAGGGCATGTCATTTTTGCTAAAACCTAGTTGATAGGTTGTTGAGAGGTGTCCTACCAGTGCTTGAAACTACATAGGGTCTATGTCATTGGGAACTTGGCTATCCTATAAGGCCTTAGTTATAATTTATTGGTGTACAGGAGAAGAATTAAGAAAATATGGAATGGATATCTAGATTGGGGTCTTTCCTAGATGATCAAGAATGTTGTATTGAGAACTTAGAGGTAGTGGTTGGGTGGATGTGGAGGCTCCAAGGACTATGATATGTGTTCAAAAAGTTGTAACAACACATTATGGATCCTTTCCCTTTATGTTTATCATAGAAACATGTGGCTCTACCTGTTCGATGTACATGACGATGCCTTGATAATCAAATGACACATTTTTGTAACCGACATTGTTGGTGCTATTATTCTAATTATTGTTATTGTTGGACCCAGGATTATTGTTTGTTGTGCTAGGACCTTGGTTATTCTTATGGAAAGCATTATGATATATTTGAAATTGAGCATTAGATGAGGGTGCCATGTTGGAATCTACATGTACGTCACCCCGATCTATGAGATCATGAACTTATGTTTTTAAACCTTGACATTTATTCAATGTATGCCCTTTAATCTTATGAAACTCACAATACTCATTTTCTTTGTACCAGGCTGGTTTGGGCTTGGATTCATCAAGAGGCTTGGTCACAGGATATGTGATCAGGTAATTAGGTTGAATGAGCTTATGGAACACACGCTCAAGGGTTCTCCTAGTTGAGTGAATAGAAGTTTGCTATTCCTTTGATTATTTTGATTGGATTGTTGGGTAGGACGAGGTGCCCCATATGGCACTGATATTTTGTGAGGAATTGACTGTTGAGGAGGGGGATATTGTGGCTTTTGAGAAGTATTGGCTACTTAGATGTGTTTGGTGTTAGTGATACCATCATTAACAATGTTTTTTTTTTTCCAATAATGAGGCTTATCACCAAACTATTTCTCTTTATTAGAATTAAAAATTTTAACTAACCTTTTGGTAATAAGTGCCCTCTTAAAGATAGGACCTTTCTCCACTATTTCTATGAAGTTCATGACATAGTGGAGTTTAAAATTGTGGGCCATTTCTGGATGAGAGGTTTTGATAAATAGGGTGACCATGTCTTTTTCCCTTAATGGGGATTTCATCCAACTGGCTAAAGCACACCATCTTTTATGATAGCTTGCAAATTTTTTTCCCTCACACTACTTTTCTTTCAGGAGATCCAATGCATCGATATCCTTCTCTAGATTGAAAGAGAAGTGGGAGAAAAAATATTCTGAAAGTTCTGCAAAGGACTTGACAGATCTTTTCTCAAGACCGATAAACCAGTCAAGAGCTATCCCTTGTAAACTCCTAGGAAATAGTCTCATGATGTAGTTATCATTTGTGCTATAGAAAATTTGACCCTCTTGAGGAAAGAGACAATTTATCCCATAATTAGACCCACTTTTGAGTCCCTTCAAATCGTTTTTCTTCGAAACAACATTTATAGGCCCCTTAGACCTATTAATTTTGATCTAGAGACCCGTTTCACATGTGAAATCACATAAAAACTTGAAAAAAAAAATTTAATAACATCATTCCCTGACAACCCACCTTCAAACAATAGTAGTGAGACCCATTCACCACCTTTGGTGAATGAGTCCCCTCTAGTGGGACCCATTCACCAAGGGTGGCGAATGAGTTCCCTTTGAGGAAAAATTCAAAATAAAGTGAGAACTCAATCAATTTAACTTTTGTTTCCATTGAATGTTGGCCTCCTAGGTCTAATTAACAAGAAAATAAGGTGTTATTGCTTATAAATACATATTTTAAGTCATTTTACATAATCTTTTTCATCTCTTATGATCTCATTATCATTCTTCAAGGGAAATTCCAAAAGCAAAGCATTCTACAAGTTTAATAATCAAAAGTTGAAGTTTTAGGACAACAAACTAGGGTTTTTGTAAGTATTTAAGCTCACTAACCTTGTCAAGATCCAACATTGCAAAGGGTTGATGATGGATGCCTATGGTGAATCATGAAGAAATGTAGGGTGAAGAGGTGCAACTAGCAACCAAATCATGCCTAAGGACTTGGTTTCCTATTGATTCCATCTTCCATTTTCACTCTATCTTTAGATTAAGGTTTGCATTGTGTTTATTTAGCATTTGCATGTCATTTTATATCTATGTTTCATGTGTTGTAAGGTTTCTAGGGTAGATATCTTGCATCATCTCAATTAATCTTGCATGTCTTGGTCTAGAGCAATAGAATAGGACCCTTCTTATGTTTTAACCTTTCGTAGTCTTTAATACATCTAAGGCTAGGGTTTATGTAATTTTTTCTCTATTCATGGTTTAATTACCTACCTAGGGGCTTGAAAAAGGAAAACCCCTAGTTAGAAAAACTCTTTTTAAGCTATTTTGTTGGGATTTTATGAGATCTGGAATCAGGTCTCCATCATAATTTGTTATGAAGGTGTCAAGGTACAAATATGAGTTTTGAGTCTATAGAAATCAGAAAGTGGATTGATTTGCCATGCTTGGTGAATGAGTCCCACTTAAAGATGCAAATTTTAGTTAGATGTTATTTCAAATCCCTAACTATTAGAAAACAAGTTTTGTGTAGAAAATTTCAGACCCAGGACTGATTCACCCAAGGTGGCAAATGAGTCCCAGTCAGTTCAAGTTCAAATTTCATCAACTTTCCAAATTTTTCTCCAGTCATCTACAACTTTCTAGGTGCACATATTTTGAGAAACAACTTTTTGTTTGATTGAAAGTTGCATTTTTTTCATTATTTTAGTCTTTTTTCAAACAACAAGTTGTTTTCAAACATTGCATAAATCTTAGCTTTGTGTTCATTTTTAGTCACATAGATTAATCCATTGCATTTAGTTAACTTCGTTTACATCATATCACATCACACACATCCTAATTTGAGTGATAGATAAACATTTTTGGCCCTATCTCTCTCCTTTTAGGTGGAAAACCCTAGAAGTGCAAGAGTAGTCCATAGGGTCCCAAAAATCTATGTTTCATTTTGCTGAACCTGAGTTTTGAACATAATAACATTCTGATTTACATCTAATTGTATCTTAGATTTTCATTATTTCATGCTCTTGCATTGTTTTAGGACTCTTAAAAGCATCGCATTAGTGAAAGCATTATTTACTTTATTTCATTCCATTATCCTGCATCTCTGTATTTGCATTTTGTATTTGCATCATATAGAGTTGAAAATTCACAGAAAACACAAAAAAAATCCAAAAAAAATTTAAAAAGTCATCTCCTAGGATTCATTTGCCACCTAGGGAAAATTAGTCCCTTTACAGTTTTTCATTAGCATTTCCAGATTTTCATTTCCTACATTGCATCTTTCTATTTTCTATTATTTCCTTTCTATTTCTATTTAGTTCTTTTTGTTTTACTTAGCATAAAGTTTATTTCTTTTCATGGAATTTATGGATAGTCTTAGTCTTTTAAAAGTTCCATTTTTAGACATATTCCATAGTCCTTTTATATCAACTTACATTTAGGGAACTCTAGAAAATATTCAAAACCAATCACACACCACCTCAAACGATCCAATTAAACACATGATTCATATTCAAAAAACCATCTCATCCAAGCCAGTTAGTAGTGATGATGTTGATCAGTTAGATGACGCCCTTAAAAGTGTCATCTCACTCATTTCATCCTCTAATTCTTCTCATGAGAAACTTAATACCCTTAATGATCAATCCCTCCTCAATCCTTTTGCTTACGATGAATTTTATTTTCTATAGGAAGCCCTCCAAGACTTCATCTTGAATAAGTCATCCACTAAGGCTTGTGGTCACCAACTTGATATAACCACCATTTGTACCTCTAATGATTTTTTTGAACATCCTAAGCCAATTGATGGTCGTTTACCCTTCACACCTTTTAGTAGTGATGATTTGCATTTGTTAGATGAGTCTCTTCAAGAATTCATCTCATCTAACTCATCTACTATGGTTTATCATGATACCTCTAAACTCAAGGACATTAATGTTGTTCAACCTAAACTTATCCTTTACCCACCCTCACATCCACTTCATCCCTCTAATCATCCACACCACACTTTATACCCACCCAACACTAATGTATTGCAGCAATCTCATGATGATACTATTGCTCATACATATAACACATGAAATAACCCAAAACCACCACAACCAATTCCACCATCATTACCCTTACCTAATCTGCCTAGTGCTCCTCACTATAACCCACATACAAAGGAGTATGATATTGTGGAATAATTAAATAATACTCCTACCAAAATATCTCTTTGGTATTTACTTCAAACTTCACCTAATTACAACACCATTCTTGAAACTACTTTAAAACAACTCACAATTCCTCCTGGAACCACTCTGAATGATGTGGTAGCTCTTGTTAAAAAACATAGTCTTGATATTAATTTCCATCAAAATTAGCTCCCTCCTTTGGAGTTACAAAAAAATAGTGATGCATTTATGATCATTGCTCAATTCCATCGCATAGGTATTAAACACACTTTCATAGATAATGGTTTTATCCTTAATGTGTGTAGTGTGAGTCTCCTTGATTGCTTAAAATTTTATAGATCATAAATAATACCTGATTTAATTTCTATTTGAGGATTTGATAATACAACAAAGCAACTGCTTGGAATAATTACTTTATCTATTATGGTTGGAGTGGTTACTTTGCAGACTCCTATCCATGTCATGCCTTATGATCTTTCATATAATATCCTTTTAGGCTGACCATAGATTCATGAGATGAATGCAATTCCTTCCACCCTTCATTGTATCATGAAGTATGTTTACAAAGATAGCATATATCAAATTGAAATAGAACCTGAGCTTGAAATTTTCTTACACCTTGAAAAGGGGGTTACAAGTCCTTTAAAAACATTGATTCGCACTTCTAACATTGATCCTCTTGACATTGAACACAATGATATGGAATCAGCCTCTAAATTATTTGGCAATGATTAGGGATCCTTAGAATTCACACCCTCATTCTTGGGTGAATAAATACTTACACAAAAGAAAGATGAGAAAGATGACCAACCAACAATTATGTCCACTCAAAATTTTGAACAATTGACTCAAACATCTATCTCTTGCAATATGGATGAAAATGCAACATACACAACAAATTTTGATGAGATAGATTATCAATCCCCACCTACCCCACGTGAAATGGAAAGAATTTATGGGAAAGGTTATAATTTTTTGTCAAGCAATTAAGTTATATTGGAAAAGGGTGTGGAAAACATGAACAAGGTATTCATGTCCCTATTGAACCTAATACACAGGAAATTTAAAAAAGATTAGGATATTCTTTTTCTAAAATGACCAATGCTTCCAAACAACCATCTTTAAACATTAATGTTATAACATGTCACCACAACACAGACTCACAATAAATCATCTCGATTTGTTGGATATAACCTTACCTCCTTCATTGATGCATGTCGATAGCAATGAGGCTTTGAAAAATTTGTTAGGTGTTTTCAATACCCTATCCTCGCCTATTTACATGAAACACATTTCCTATGCTTTAAATGTTACCAAGCAAGAAGCAAGTGATATCATTAAAGACTTCTTTGAATCTAAAATTCCTAAATCCAATGCACTCCCTTTAGGTGATACAATTGATGTGATTATGGATATTCATAATACAAATAATTTTTTAAAAATTGGGAAGTTCCTTGATGATGAAGAACAATAAGATATGATCACTTTACTTCATGATTTTCCTGAAATATTTGCTTGGAAATATTTTGATATGCTAGGAATTGACCCAAAAATTGTGATGCATAACATTGTCCTTCCTCCAAATGCTAAACCCATCCATCAAAAGATTCAAAAAATGCACTCTAATGTAGCCTTGTGTGTTAAAGAAGAACTAGAGAAACTTCTTGATGCAAGCTTTATTAAACCTATTGATTATTCTCCTTGGATCTCAAACATTTCCATAGTTGCAAAACCCAATAATAGTATTAGGATATGCACCAATTTTTGAGACTTGAATAAAGCCTCCTTAAAAGATGATTTTTCACTTCCTAATATAGACATGATCATGGATTCAACTACTGGACATGCTTTTTTTATTCATGGATAAATTTTCTAGTTATAATCAAATCCTTATTAATCCTCAAGAACAATACAAAACTACTTTTATAATTGTTTGGGGTACATTTTGCTAGGTTGTGATGCCCTTCGGGTTAAAGAATGTCGACGTAACTTATCAATGTGCAATGAAATTAATCTTCCATGAATCTTCTATTCACAAAATATTAGAAGATTATGTCGATGATATCCTCGCTAAATTGTTAACACAACAACACAATGTGCATGTCCTTTGTAAAATCTTTGAATGCATAAAACAATAAAACATGCAATTAAATTCAAAAAAATGTGTCTTTGGCATAGATAGTGGTAAAATTATTGGGTTTGTCATATCTCATAGAGGCATTGAAGTGGACACAAAGAAAATTGATGTCATCTTTAATATGCTACCTCCTCAGAATATTTCTCAGTTGCGTACATTACAAGGTCAAATTCAACCTATTTGTTGTTTCATTGCATATTCAGCTAATCACACCATATCCTTCACACATATCCTTAAAAAGGGTGTCCCTTTTGATTGGAATGAGGATTCTAAAAAATACTTTTAGAGTCTAAAGGAATATTTAGCCACTCCACCTATTTTACAACCTTTTGTGCCACATCAAATATTTATCTTATACATCACCACATCTTCCCATGCTCTTGCAACATTGTTGGCTCAACACAATGATCAGGGTAACAGATACCCTATTTACTACATTACATGTACCTTAATTGATTATGAAACACACTATTCACCAATTGAAAAATAATGTTTGGCTCTTGTATTGGCTACTAGTAAGTTGTGACATTAGTTACTAACTGTCAAAGTACAAGTCACAAAATTTGATCCTCTTAAATATCTTATTACAAAAATTGATATTTTAGGATTTAGCTAAGTGGGTGATGTTGTTAACTGAGTTTGATCTTAAATTTGTTTCACCAAAAAAATCAAAGGTCAAACCTTAACCAATCACTTAGCCGATGCACCTTCTCCCTTTGCTTTCCCTATTAACGATTCCTTTCTTGATGATCATATCTTAATCATTGATATTAAACCATGGGAATGATTTTTTGATGGATCTAAGTGTCTAATAGGTTTTGGCACTAGAGTAGTCCTAATTCCACCTAATGAAAAACCTATTCCCTTATCCTATCGTTTAAATTTCCTATGTACAAATAATGCAGCTGAGTGTGAGGCATTGATTGTAGGTTTTCAAGATGTTCTATCTCTTCATGTTAAACATGTTAAGATCTTTGGTGATTCATAATTGGTCATAAAAAAAATCAATGGTTCATATCAAACCAAACATGATAAATTATCATGATATAGGGATCTCATAATGAATTTATTAGACAAATTTGACTCGTTCACCATTGATAACATCCCACTAAAAGATAATCACCACGTGGATGCAATGGACAGTGAAAATTCTCACATATCCCCACATGATCCTTCTACATATTTCACATTTTAATTCACCCCATAATGAAACCTTCCATCGATATTTTGTTAGAAGATATTTTGGTGATATCTCAAGCAACTTTGTCTGAATGGTATGATAAAAGATACAACTACTTAAATGATGGTACCATTCCTGAACCTATCATAAAAAATACTCGAAAGCGCTTATGTAAACTTGCAACTAAATATGTGATTCTTTCTAACGCATTGTATAGAAGATCTTTCAATGGTCTCTTATTACGCTGTCTTGAAGATTCTGAAATCCCTTTAGTGCTAGAACAAGCTCATGTGGGTGCTTGTGGAGGTCATTTTGGAGGTCGTTCATTAGTACAAAAACTTATTCATATGGGTTATTATTAGATACATATGGAAAAGGATTTTTTTCCTATGTTAAATGATGCCACAAATGCCAAGAACATAGTAATTTGATTCACGCTCCTGCTACTGAGCTCCATTCCAATGTTCCCATTTGGCCATTTTTAGTATGAGGGTTAGATCTTATTGGAAAAATTTCCCCTCCTTCTTCAGCTAGACATACATTTATCATAACTGTAACTGACAATTTCACAAAATGGGTAGAAGCTATCTCTCTTCGTTCAATGACTGTATAAGTAATTTGTCGATTCATATTAGAATACATAATTGCTCACTTTGGACTCCCTTCTGCAATTGTCTAAGATAATGGAATTCCATTTAAGAATAGTGAAGTTCAAAAATTTCTTGCAACATTTAACATTCAACATCGTTTCTCTACACTATATTATCCGCAATCTAATCGACAAGCTGAAAATACAAATTAACTTCTTGAACAGATCCTTAAGGAAACTATTCACAACAATCATATAGATTGGCATACACAATTATCTTACGCGCTATGGGCTTATAGAACTAATGTTCAATCATCCACAGGACATACCCATTATAGCCTCATATATGGTATTGATGTGATTATGCCCTTGGAGTTAGAAATTCCTACTTTGCAAGTTTCTCTCTGAGACCTTTTGGAAAATAACACATATATAGAATAATGATTATATCAACTTGAGATGCTTAATGAAAAATTCATTAATGCTCTTGAACATCTCCAAGCTCAAATCAAACAATTACAATGAAAACAAAATATTCATGTTATTCCTAGATCATTTTCTAAGGGAGATCTTGTTCTTATTAAAAATCAAAAAATTGTTAGTGCTGACAATGGAGACATCGATAAGTTCAGCCTTAATTGGTTGGGACCTTATGCAATTCATACTAATTATGGGTTTGGTACTTATCTCTTAACACATCTTGATGGAACACCCCTTAAAGAACATATTAATTTTGCGCATTTGCATTGTTATTATCTCTAATCCCCTTTGAATAGTATGAGTGCTATAGCAGTGTTGTTTAAAGTTATTTGATGTTATAACTTTCACGTTGCTCTATTTCTGACAACTAAATTCCTATTTGTCTTGTACACTAAAGTAATTATTTAAGTTCATTTTATAATTACTTTAGGCTTCATACTATTCGCCCTCTTGTTATGTTAAATTAGATCCTTATTGCTATATTTAATTTAGCATATTCTTTTCCATTTATCAATGTTGTATCTATGATGAAACTAGAATATGTTTTATATTAGATCACACCATTCGTGTTAAATCATGAAACAATTAATTAAATAATTTTTACCATAAGTTATTTAATTAGTCTCATAGCATTTAACATTTTCATATTAAAAGATACATCATCATAATATTAATATTCCTATCTATATATATATCAAAGTTTTATATACATCTCAGAATCATATAAAATCTCAAAATGGTCTATGAGAGCTAGACCCCTCAGGATCTGGCACTTGTGACCTAGTCCTTGGATGTCGTGAGATGGTTGTGTGTGACTGTGATCATGAGCTACCAAATCTCAGTGCATACTCCATACCCTATACTCATCCAATGGCTATAAGCCACTCATCTACCATTTGGTCCCTCTCCACTCATGCCTGTGCCAACTCTACCTCCAGTCTCTCTACCTCTACCAAGGTATGTGATAATTGTAGTGCACTCTTAGCCTAATAGAGTTTCCTCCTCATACTCTCATGCACTACCTATAACCTCATCAATGGTCTAAATGACTCTAGTTCCTCCTCCATGATTGGTGGGGGAACGTAGTCAAGAATTATCTTTATGGTTGCTTGATGATATAACTCTTGCCAGTCTCTTTCCGGTCCTACAAGATAGATCATGTACACAATCAATAACACATCATCATGATATAAATATATAAAGAGTATAAATCACTAAAGGACATGCATCAAATCAAGTGTCATCACCTATGTCTCTAGACCAATGAGAAATATCAACCTCCTCATCTCTAGGGGCATGGAGGATGTGCTAGCCTCTCTCTGACTTGTGTGTTGATGTCTAGTGTAGCTACTGCTCGTGATCTAGTCCTATAAGTATGTGAGGACTCTACATGCTTGTAACAATCCTCAATGGCTCCCTCATCACCCTCACTTAGGGGTGGCTCCTCCTCATAATAATAATAATCCTCCTCATAATCCTCATCCTCCTCCTCATCCTCCTCTCCAACATCCTAGTCCTCATAATCAGGATTGGCCTTAGACTGGTACTCCTCGTCGATAATATTTGTAAAAATATTTGTTGCCTTGTAGCATACCTACTCTGCTGTCTCCTCTGGCACATCACCCTCATTTACTACCAGCTCTACATCACCTAGAGTAAAATACATGGAGAACACAAGAGTTGGTCATGCATATAACCACCAATCCTCATGCTTGTATGTGCTATCAACATCATCAGTGTCAAAGACTGGTGGCTGGTCATGATCTGAATCGTTGGAATCACTCTCCCATACATGATCTATCGTCAACCAAATAGTGCCACATGGCCTCTGTGCACTCTGTACTAATCATTTAATTAAGGGGAACACCCTTGGCGATGTCTGCACCTATCCAAACTGTCACATGACTCACCCATAATAGAATGTTTGTACGAAATAGTCATGCCTCCCTATTACATACCTATCCACCTGCATCCTTTGTAACTATCTGGTGGGATTTGGCCACTATTGTGTGAGTAGATAGAGCCTCCATAGGACCTCTTCCTCTAGCCGATCGAATCTCACCCTCTAAAAGTGTAAATCACCATATTGCCATAACTATCGTCAAGGATAGTCGAACACTCGTGGGTATCCTCCTGTTATGGTACAAGGGTATCTGAAAGGCCTGGTACATGTGATATGCTCAAGGAACCACACCCTTTAGAAGTGTATAATGGACCATACTATCGATCTCTCAAAATACAAACCGACAGGATCATAATACAAGCATGCTAGAATGTAGCAGCCCTAGGCATAGACTATCCTCTGCTCATACATCCCCTATATCAGGTGTACCAGTCCCCCATCCAAGTGTGTCGGTTGTCCATCTGGATTGAGAACCAGTGCCACTATGTGCATCATAATCCATCGAACTAAAGGAGCTCATGAGTACAATAGTATGGGAAGCTCGATCCATGCACTAACCCTCTCATCATGTACAAGTCCATCCAAACAATACTGCATATATCTCTTCTTCTTTCGAAATGACCGATCCCCCTGAAAATACACTTGCACTCCCCAAATAGGAACTTAGAGAATACAATGTACATCCTTGAGTGTGATGGTCATTTCCCCAATGGGAAGATGAAACTTACATGTATCTGCATCCCAATGCTCGCACAAAGCCATCAAGATGACATCATGGTATCTCATAGGTGGCATCATATATTCCCAATAGATACCCATTGTTTGTAAATGCTCCACCTCTATCACTAATAGCACAAGCGCATGATCTCTCAAAAATTTCAACTATCTTCCCCATAGCCGCTGTCATGAGCAAGCGGGAACCTATCAAAATCATCACAAAATGCTTTAAATTTCTTCTAATCTCTTCAATTTTTCATAATTCTCATCATGCAAGTGCTAAAGCTGCTCTAGTTTGCTTCTCTAATGGCCCTAGAAATTTTAGAACCCTTTTTAACATTTCACAAAGAAATAGGGATAGTTCACAAAGAAATGAGACACTTTGCAAAGAAACGGGACACTTTGCGAACAAAAGGGACACTTTGCGAACAAATGGGACACTTTGCGAACAAATGGGACACTTTTCGAAAAAAGGGGACACTTTGCGAATTTTTTTCCAAGAACCCTAAATTAACCTATCCATGCATAAAAATCATTAAATCATCATAAAATCACAAGGAAAACATTACAAAATCAACTCACCTCATGATACAGATTGTCATGTGCCACCTACTCACAGAGATCATCTAGCCATGAAGGTGTGTAATCCTGTCTACTTGTCATATTCTTCTCACTCATTGCTTTCAAGCTGCATGCAGGTAAAATGAATAGTAAGTGACAAGTTAATTTCTTCTCTTTCTTTTCATCACTTTTCATCTCTTTTTAATTTTACGCATTCCTATAAGGTTACCATATTTTCCAAAACTTATAATGCAGATATTCTTCAAATCAACATAATGGGTGCTAGGGTAATCCATTTTTTATGACATTTGATGAGTTGGAATCTTGATTCTAAACCCCACATCATCATTTTTCTATCATTATGTGGCATGGTACTTGGAAATTTCCTACGATATGATATGTCTTGTTCAACGTCGCTAAATTACTACCTTGATTCCACCTCCCTAAAGCAAGCAGAATCAAGGGGGATCATACGTCTACCCTCAAATCAAATTCCTAGGAGTTAGATAGAAGTATTTTGAGAAATTAACGAATGTGTGTTGTAGGATGTGGTTCCTATTGATGTGGTTGTACAAATAACTACACTGGGGACTTTGTTCTTTCATCCTTTTTGAATATGTATCAGTTTATGTAGCAAGGTGCATTGTTTAGAGTCCTTTAGCTTACATATGTACATAGAGTCATATGGGTGGTAAAGTGGGGGATAAATGTGTTGTAGAAAATTAGACCCTCTTGAGAAAAGAGACAATTTCTTACATAATTAAACTCACTTTTGAGTCCCTTCACATAATTTCTCTTCAAAATGACATTTATATGCCCCTTAGACCTATTAATTTTGATCTAGAGGCCCATTTCACATGTGAAATCACATGAAACCTGACAAAAAACATTGAATAACATCATACCTTGACAACCCACCTTCAAACAAAAATAGTGGGACCCATTCACCAAGGGTGACGAATGAGTCCCCTTTGAGGGAAAATTCAAAATCAAGCAGGAATTCAATCAATTTAACTTTTCTTTCTGGTGAATGTTGGCCTCTTAGGTCTAATTAATAGAAAAATAAGGTGTTATTGCTTATAAATACAAATTTTAAGTCATTTTACACAATATTTTTCATCTCTTATGATCTCATTATCATTCTTCAAGGGTAATTCAAAAAGAAAAGCATTCTACAACAAGTTTAATCATCAAAAGTTGAAGTTTTAGGAAAGAAAAGTAGGGTTTTTTTAGGTCTTGAAGCTCACTAATCTTGTCCAGATCCAACATTGCAAAGGGTTGATGATGGATGCCTATGGTGAATCATGAAGAAATCTAGAGTGAAGTAGCCACCAAATCATGCCTAAGGACTTGGTTTCCTATTGATTCCATCTTCCATTTTCACTCTATCTTCGTATTAAGGTTTGCATTGTGTTTATTTAGCATTTGCATGTCATTTTATATCTATGTTGGATGTGTTGTAAGGTTTCTAGGGTAGAGATATTGCATCATCTAAATCAATCTTGTATGTCTTGTTCTAGAGAAATAGAATAGGACCATTCTTATGTTTTAACCTTTCCTAGTCTTTAATACATCTAATGCTAGGCTTTATGCAATTTTTTTTCTATTCACAGTTTAATTACCTACCTAGGGGTTTGAGCAAGGGAAACTCCCCATTAGACCAACTCTTTTAAGCTATTTTGTAGGGATTTTCCAAGATCTAGAACTAGGTCTCTGTCATAATTTGTTATGTAGGTGTTAAGGTATAGATATGAGTTTTGAGTTTGCAGGAATCAAAAAGTGGACTGATTTTCCATGCTTAGCGAATGAGTCCCACTTAAAGATGCAGATTTGAGTTAGATGTTGTTTCAGATCCCTGACTATTAGAAAATAGGTTCTATGAAGATAAATTTGGACCCGAGACAGATTCACACAAGGTGGCGAATGAGTCCCAGTCAGTTCAAGTTCAAATTTCATAAAATTTCTAGATTGTTATCTAGTCCTCTACAACTTTCCAAGTGCACATATTTTGTGAAACAAATTTCTGTTTGATTGAAAGTTTCATTTTTGTTCATTATTTTAGTTATTTTACAAACAACACTATGTTTTGAAAAATTACATAAATCTTAGCTTTGCATTCATTTTTAGTCACATAGATTAATCCATTGCATTTAGTTAACTTCATTTACATCACATCACATCACACACATCCTAATTTGAGTGATGCATAAGCATTTTTGGCCCTATCTCTCTCCTTTTAGGTGGAAAACCCTAGAAGTGTAGGAGTAGTCCATAGGGTCCCAAAAATCTATGGTTCATCATTATGCATGACTTCTTAACAATGGGTATAGAACACTTGAATATGAGCCTTGGGGTCTTTTGTTCCTTTATGCTTATCAAATTTTTGGCATTTCAAAATGCTTTGGGAAAGGAACCAATGAAATAGAGGGATCAAATGGATAGGGACAAATGTCCTCAAACTTAAATGATTGTTTATTGGTCCCTAGTTGCAAGTCCCTTAACGTAGCTTTGACTTCTCCCAAATCTTTATTGATAGGTGTTGTAGGAGTTAGATTAGATGGATTAAGTTGATTATATGGAGGATATTTCTTGTATGATGAGGATGGGGTAGAAGAAGCTTGATCATAGGCTAGTGGATATGTATATGGAGGTGTTTGTTGGTATTGATTGGTGTACATGGATTGTGGTTGAGGATTGGCATAAGGTGGATAAAAGGATGATGAATTTTTATAGTAAGAGGTGCAAGTTGATTGTTGATAAAGTGGTTGCTATTAGTAATATGAAGTGGATGGAGCACCTTGTTGATATTGTGTAGGAGCTTGGTAGTATGATGATGTGGAATCCCCTTGTTGGTATGATGAAAATTTTTGATAGGAGGAAGTGGATGTAGCACCTTGTTGATAGGGTTGTTGCTACTGAGTGAAGTATGGATGGGATTGTCAATTGTACACAATGTTGGATTGTTGTGTGGTATATAAATTTGGTTGAGGATTAGACGACTGTTGATAAGGATTCCAGTGTGATTTTGGAGGGTTGATGTAAAGAGGTAGTTGAGTCTATGGTGGATTATGAGAGTCCAGATAGAGATTTGGATTAGGATTAGATGTAGCAGTATAAGTGGTATATATGCTTGACAGATGATAAATATATTATGTGAGGGGATTATGTTGTGTTTGCATGAGAATGTGTGTATCCTAGGGTGGTTATTGTTGTTGTGGTTGTTGTTGATAAGGAGGGTGAGATGGGATGTATTTATGTTGCAGGATCATTGCAGAGGCACCATGGGGTGGTTGTGGAGGCTGCGATGTAGCTTGCATCACTTGATGTGGGGGTTGTGTAGGAACGGTAGTGTGTTGCTATAGAATAACAACATTTTGTTGTGGAATTTTCATGTTCTACTACAAGATTGTGACATTTTATTGGGGAGGCTAGTGATGCGGTGGCTGAGAAAAAATAGCAATGATAGCAGTATATTATGGTGATGGTTGTGAGGGGATATCAGTGTGTTTCGATGGTGCTTGAAATGAAATGGTGTGATGATTAATGGGAGGCTACTAGAAAGTAAGTATGTTACCTTGAGGTGGTGGTGGTAGATAGTGAGTCGGTCTAGGCCTTAAAGGTGGCATCAATGCAAGGACAGGAGTACCCCCAATGCTGACAAGTGGTTGACAAGGATGCTAAGGCGGGAGTGGTGGAACAGATGGAATATTCTATGGCATGCCATAGGAATAGGGGTTGTTAGGATTAGGTGGTGTCATAGATGCCATGGATAGGAGGCGAGGATAACTTGAAACTTGATGTATCATGACATTTATAAACTCAGGGTGATACCAATTCTCTATAGGTGCACCTACAGGGACATACAGATTTCCCAGAGAATTTTGGGAAGTTTGTGGATTTTGAGGCATAGGAAAAGACTAGGAACAAGTATATTGTGACATATAAAAATGGGGTGGGGGTTTAATTCCTTTCATGATTAGAGTTGCGAGACTCTTATCCTCACACTCATTGAGGAGATGATTTGTCATCTAAACATTTGCAAGATTTCTAAGGTATTCATCTACTATGACTTCAAGCTGATTGAGCATGTTCTCATCACTAGGCAGTCAAGTGTTTTGAACATTAGTCTTTGACTATGATGAGGCATCATTATTGGGATCTTGAGGGATATTTGCACAGTTGTTGGGATCCTGAGGGATATTTTTCTGGGAACCTTGGGCTTGTTGTTTTTCCATTTTATTTTTGGTTTATGATCGGGTTTGAATGGGCATGAAAGTGAAAAACTACCAAGTGGACTGGGATAAGGATAAACCCTAAGATATAATGTAGAGATGACCTAAGTGATGATTGGAGGATTGATTGGATTGGATGACAGATAAGTTGATCAGATGATTGGATAGGGATGTGATGTGATTAGATTGGATTAGATTGATTGATGAAATGATTGATAAGACTAGATGATGGATAAGATAAGATGATGAAAGAGATTCTAAACCAAGTTCAGAAATCACCCTAGGTGACTTAAGGTGGTAATTGATCAAATTAAAGGATGGGTAGATGATTACGACACCAAATCAAACTTGAGATGGAAGTGGATTGATTGGGATGAAGATGATAAATGACTCAGGATGGATGGCAATCTTGAGTAGATTTTGTAAGATGATGATCAATTTCATACACCTAAGCCAATTTGGATAATAACCTCTAAAATGAAGGTTAGGGGATTTGGATTGAGAAAACGATGATGGATATGCAACCTAGAGATGTTTTGAGATGTGATTATATGATTTAGATGGATGACCTTTGGAAAATGCAGATGGAATGAAGTGCAAATTATAGATGAATAGAAGGTGATAAGATTCTTTAATTTCTACAAACAACTTGGAAAACAACTAGCTTTTGGGGGTCCTATAGATTAATTTCCCTAAACAAGGATCAAACTCACCTAAAAAGGTGATAGGATCACCCAAAAAAGGTGCATAATTAGCTAAAAATGGTGCAGAATCGCCCAAGCTGGGTACAAAATCACCCAACCTAGGTGCAAAATCACCTAACTTGGGTGTAGAATCGCCTAGGGTACAAAATTGCTCAACTTAGGTGTAGAATCACCCAACAAGGGTGTGAAATCACCCAACTAGGGTGCAAGGTCACCTAAGGAGGAGGCATACTTGCCTAAATAGGGTGCAAGATCGCCCAAGCAAGAGGTAGACTCATGCCACCAAGTGATAAACTCACCCAACTAGGTGAAAAAATTGCCCAAACAACTAACAGGTTTTCCTAAACAAGGGACAAGGTTGTCGAAATGGGGTGAAGGGTCACCCAAACAAGTGATAGGCTTGCTTAAACAACTTTTGGACTCGTCTAAATCTGAAAACGGTCAAAAAACATTGATAAATGAGGTAATGAAATCTTTGAATGGACAAAATGATATTTGTAATGGGGCAACAGACTCACCTAGTAGGGAAATAGACTCATTGAATGGGGAAAAAAACTCTCTAAATAGAGAAATAGAAACTCCTAATGGGAAAAATGACCAATCAAATGAGGAAACAAACCAATCAAATGGGGAAACTAGCAAACAGATTGACTGAATGAAAGACGAGATTGGCTATTAAGGGTGAAAACTCACCCAATTATGTTACAAAATCACCTATTTTTAAGGAATAGATGAATATGATGGCTCTGGGATTGACAGGGGACTGAAACAACAAGAAAAATACCCAAGGATGAAGCAGTTTCACCCAAAATAGTGGTAAAGTCACCCCTTTTGATGAAATAGGTGAATGTGATGGGTTGTTTTACTAACAAAATGAGCTAGATAGAGACTAGAATCACCCCCTTAGGTGTCAGGCTCACCCAGCTCAGTGGCATACTCATCCAACCAGGGTGCAAACTTGCCTATTATGTGAAGAATGGGCGATTTTGATAGGAACCAACTAAGAAATAACTCAGACAGAAGATAGGGTTGGCCCTATGGATAGAAGGTTCACTGTAAATAGTAGCAAGTTTTCCCTTGAAAAAGGAAAACTCACCTAAATAGTAGACTCGGACTGGACTTGGATAAAAATAACTATGGAAAAATAAAAAAAAACATCAAACAACAAATAGAAGGTAAGGATGACTCAACTAAATAGAAATTCACTAGTTTCACACAAAGA
The DNA here is from genome assembly GCA_007258455.2 of Sequoia sempervirens. Lineage (NCBI taxonomy): Eukaryota > Viridiplantae > Streptophyta > Pinopsida > Cupressales > Cupressaceae > Sequoia > Sequoia sempervirens. Next base: position 138,271,700 of record VDFB02358134.1, on the reverse strand, counting down.
AGACAGTTCAAAAAACACAATCCAAAGATTAGTAAGAAGGGTATGGCCAACACGGTCCTTTATTTAGGCTAAATAAGGTGATCTAGGGAGTCCTCGATATACACATGGTACATGAGGCACAACTGTGAACACTAGACTATCATAGGAGTGAGTCAGAAGCCCCAACGAGGTACTGGAAACTTGGACCAACTCTTCATATCTTATCTAGGTATCACCCCATTTTTGACGCTTCACGAGATACGACATGACTGGATTGGGGTACAGCTTTGGTTCTCCACCCTTTATATACCACACCGGTACATGTGGTTGGGATCATCCCTTGGGGTGATGAAATCTCCAATTAGGTCACACTAAAAGAAGACATTAGACATTTTTGGCTAGTCCCTAGGCTCGCATGAAGCTCAAGGGGAAAGCTTATACATTCTAGTATCTCCTGGTGAACAAAAAGGACTAATGTGGACTACGATTTCTCTTCACCATAGATCACCAAATGGTGTAAGGGAATTGGATATGTCAATAGTTCACTTAACAAGAACAACAAACAAGTATATTTGACTCCCCCTAATTAGTTTTATGTGCCTAATAAATATGAAAATAGTAAACAAACAAAACTAACTACACTAGGACCGATAGTTCTATAAGATACTACTAGTAATTTGAACCTCCAGCCTTGGAAAAATGTGGAATATCTACACAAACATTAGTAAAACAAAGCACACTCACTGAAAAAATAGATTAGGGGTTCAATACCTAAAAATAAAAAGAAACAAACTCTAAAAATAACTCTTTAAGTCACTGTTTACCACAAAATTGCCTCTTTTTGAGGTAGAATAACCCCTATTAGTAATAGAATCACCTTTGTTAGTATTAGAATCACCTATTTTAGAGGCAGGGTTGCCCCTTTCAGTAGTAGGATTGTTTGTTTTAGAGGCAAGATCCTCTAATTGTAGAAAACAAGCTCACCCAAGTTAGAAGTAGGGTCTCCTATTTGAGAAATAGGGAGCAAATTGTCCCCTATTTGACAAATGGGTGAATTTGCAAGTGCATAATTGCCTCTGTTGTAAGAAAATTTTCCTATTCTGAGGGTAGAATCACCCCTTTCAACTACAGAATCAACTCTATGTAACTTGAACCTTCAAAACTTTAAATAATAGAAAACATAAAAAGAGCAAATCCATTTGTGGGTCCCATCGGGTGTGCCAGAAATGTGTGCAACATCTTTTTCCTACCCTAAATGATGCAAAATCAAAGAAAATGCAAAATGAGAAATACACAAAATACCACCTCAAGATAAGTCTAGTTGAACTTGAACAAAAGAAAGATAAAAAAGAAATTATACCTTGCTCAAGTTGATCCTTTCATTGGTTGTTTGATGTTGATTTTTTGTGTGCTCCTTGATGGAAACTAAAATAAAATGATATGCAAAATTATTTAGATTGGATGGAGAATGCAATAATGGATGTGGGTATTTTGATAGATTTGTGAAAATGTATGCAATGAAAGCATTGAGAGTGCAACAATGGTGGATGAGAATGAAAGTGCTTGAGCTCTTGTGCTTGAGCTTGAATGCATGTAATTGTGAATGAATCAAAATGAGACCAAAATCCTCTATTTTAGGGGAAGAATCTCTAGAGAATTGGATGGCTAGGATTTAGCCAACATGGACAAGATGAAGGGCTATGGTGAGTTGAGGACTCACAAGCCCTCACATCTTTCCATGTGGAAATGAGGTGGAAAAAGGACATGTGAGGTGGAAAGAGGACATGTGAGGTTGAGGTACTTTCAAGTACCTTGGGATTAGGGGAATATTTTCTCAAAAAGGAAGTTCTTGTCTCCATGTGGAAGGATGTTGACATGTGAGAAATTTTAGAAATCCTCACTAATCGTCATGGGGAAGAGAGAAATGTTGGAGTAATAAATGTGAATTTTAAATTCACATGATTGGAAGTACCTTAGGGATAAGACAAGGTCATCATAAAGGAGGTCCTTGTCCCCATGTGGGTGATGTGACTTATGAGAGGTTTTAGAATTTCCTAACAACCTTCATGGGGAAGAGGGGAGCATTTGAGGAATAAATGTGAATTATTAATTCACATTGGGAAGAGGTCATGGCTAAATGAAGAAAGTACTTATGATAGGTTGACTTGGAGGCATATCAAAAATGGCATGAGGATTAGATTAAGGTTGTGCAAATAGGTGATTAAGAAGACTAATGAAGGATTAGAATCAAGTGGAAAAATTTGGAGGATGTGGCATTAATCCTAATTAAGGGTGTGCACATCCTAATCATGGATTAAACTAGCCTAGATTAGAAAAGGATTATGGAGGATGTGACAAGGAGAGAGAAAAGAGGGAATCTAAAATTGATTTAAATTCAAAAGGCTAAATGACTAAATTAAATAAATTGATATATTTATTTAATTTAGAGAAGGGATGAAAGATAACGTATTTAATTATTAAATTAAATTCTTTGGATACCTTTGGGAAAGTGGAAATTTTAATTAAATAAATTATTTAATTAATATCGATGGGGAATATGAAATAGATGAATAAAGAGGACAAGTTTGATCATGTAGGAGTGGTAAAATTTGGATTTCTACACCCACATTGAAAATGCACACCTTAGCCTTACAATAAGAAATCCAAGCCTATCAACAAGCTATCCAACAATAGAAACAATAGCAAGCAACAACACAACAACCATCCTTAGCAGAACAAAAATAGCAACAATAGCAAGTAGCAACACAACAACAACAATAGGCCCAACAACAAGCCCTAGTAGCACAAAAATAATAGCAAGCTCAACCATAAGCCTTAATAGCTCAATATTATTCCCAACAATAACAAAAAAAAGGTTCTCATTATAATCCTCAATCGAACATTATCAATCCAAGAAAATTAGGAACATATACATCAATACCCCAATCACCTTCAACAAGTCTTACACCACCATACACACCATACAACTCATCCACCATCCAACCATATGTTCCTCCACCCAACCCACAGGATGATCTATCATCGCAATTGTAGGCATCATTCCAAGAAATGTAGGACCTTCACATGGGTAAGGAAAAGAATCCCCATACATAGAACTTGTGTCCATATCCATTCGATTGAAACATCACAATAGTACCATTTCCTCCTGATTTTGAAATCCCCAAATTCAATAAATAAAAATGGAGAGTATGTCTTGTGGACCATATAAAATAATTTAATGTCATGTGCATGGAGGTAGCCTGCAATGATTCATATTTGATGCATCTCTTCCCATGAAGTTTAATAGGTCTTTCTATGGATTGGTTTTCTCATATACCTCCTGGTATCAAATCTTTTCAAGAAATTAATGATAAATTCATTGATCACTTCTCCTTCAATCTTGACATGGACATCAATCTAGAAGAATTATATACTCTTACAAAAAACAAAGGGGAAATTTTTTCTAATTTCTTACAATGGTGGAGAAAAATAGCTAGCAAAATCAAGTAACCTCTTACCAATGAACACCAAGTGGGAATTGTCATAACAAATCTAGACCCAAATTTTTCCTTTCAATTGAAAATGCAGTGTATCACATCATATGGTGAGCTTGTCCCTAGAGCCCTTAACATCAAGAGAGCTCTAATATCACAAGGAAATACTCAAGCTTACAAAGACAACCGTTCATCAACTAGTTCAAACAACAAGCCTTGTGTCCCAACTAAGATCAATAATGTAAAAAATGATGGTGTTGTAGATTTTAAAGTAATCCTAAGTGCTCCTAGACAAAATAAAAATCAAGTTGCTAACATCCAACCAATTGTACAAAAAATTACACCCCCCTAGAACAATTGGATCAACATCACTGATATACAAAAAAGGAAAACCCCTAACAAGAACACTTATCCTAAACACAAGTACACAGAACTATCTAAACCCATCAAGACTATCATGAAAAAAATGGTAGAGTGAGTTCTAATCACACTTCCCAACTTTGAAAACTACCAAGAACCACAAGAGAATTCATCCTAGTAAAATGAGGACCTTTGTGACTTCCATAAAATCAAATGACACAAAACTATAAACTACATGAGGCTCAAAACTTTCATCCAAGTCCTCATAGAATATTACACCATATCTATTGAAGTACAATCCGGGAACCAAGGTCTTAAGATATACAAGAACCCTATGCTAGATCATAACAAATTAAATAATACTAGAAAAGTTATTGATTATATGAATGTGTAGCATACCTATTCTAATGTCGTTGCTTCCTATGATAGCATCATAAATTTCATCACCATCAAAGGGAATAGTGAAGACTCTAGAGTCATCACACATCATGGTAAAGTCACTGTCTAAGAAGTACCACCCTAATATAGGGCACAAACTACTTAGCCAGCCACAATTACCAACAAATACAATATCTAGGAACAACTCAAGAAGATCCGAGCATAGATGTCAATCTTAGAAATATTGAGGATATCCCCTAAAGATAGGGAAATCTTAGAGAAAGCCTTATTATAGTCATTTTTTCCTGAGGATATTGATATTGATCAACTTTCCAAGCTATGGTGGGCAATATTGCTAGTCATCTTCTCACCTTCTTTGAGAAAGGTCTACCATCACAACCATCTCATAACTGTGCTTCACAACTTGAGGTTATCATTCATAAGAGAAAGGTCAAAAGAGTCTTTGCACATGGAGGTTCTTGATTGAACATTTTCTCCCTTTAGCTAATCAAAAACTTGGGCTATTCATAGGATACTATTGAAAGGATAACGAGTACCACCATTAGGGCATATGATGACCAAGAATGGGTATCATAAGGTATCATTGTACTTCCTATCCAAGTAGGCCCTCTCATTGCAAAAACCACATGTCAATTATTGGAACTTGATCTTCCCTACAAAATACTACTTGGTCGACCCTGGATCCATGATCTAAAAGCTATATCCTCAACTTATCATCAATTTTTCAAGTTTCCTTTCGAAGGTAGAGAGATTACTATCCATGGAGATCTTGAGCCTTTTTACTATTGCAAAATTCTTGAAGCCAGGTTCTATAAAATCCCCCAAATACCTAAAAATGATGAAGGACCTACACCTTCCACCACATTTGTTGGACCATCATCCCTTGCATCTACTTCAAAAACAAAGGCACTCATGGTGCAAAACATACCAGATATCAAAGCAGTGATTGAAGATGATGGTTGTGAAAAATACAAGCTAATGAAGAACACCTTTATCTTAGGAGAGCTACCTACTTATCCTTAATCTCATGGGAAACCTTCAGCTAACAAAAAAGAACCTAAAATTATCAATATGGTAGCTTCTACCTTCACGAAGTCCAGATATTTAATCAAGAAGATTCCATTGACGACAATATCTCTAAACTTCTCTATCAAGATGAACAATTGGTCCTAGCTCTCCCTATGGAAGATAATAACAAAGGCTGGTATCTTAAGAAAGGGATGGGATATAACAAGAATGAGAAGCTATGATATAATGATAATAGTCTACTAGAACCCATCATTCTTGAGAAATGACTAAAGAATCTTGGCCTAGGTTGTACTACTAGAAAGGTAATGCTTATTAGAAATGGTACTTCCACTAAATGAGCCGAAGCTTCCTCTTGGTCACCTACATCAGGTGATAGAACCTTAGATGACTTCCCCCTTGATTTTTCTAACCTATTTTAAAACAACACCCTCTTCATGATATCCATTACATATTTTTCTCTACGAAAGTAAAAAATTGAAATATGCCTAGTTTACCCACAACTTATCAACATGGACCAACAAGGAACACCAATTCTTGATTTTTTCAAAAAAATAAAGAAATATTAGAATTCATGGAAATCCATGACAACTTACCATGGGAATATCACAAATTAGATTTTGACATAGAGCTAGATAAAAAGGCTTACTATGGGGAGACGATTGAATCCTTCAGTCGCAAAATAGATGAAATGTAATTAGCGTGTAGATCTCTAAGTGAAAACCACATTGTGGCACTTTTTGATCCTAAAAGAGTAAAAAAAAAGAATGAATCCGATGGTGAAAACCTCTCTGAGGTACCCAAGGATGAGGCATTCAATCTCCCACTTAGTGCAATGCATCTAGAGAAGTCATCAGTACTAGTAGAAAATGACACACTAGTGAATGTGGATACTGAAGAAGCACCTCATATCACTTTATATGTTGAACCCTTGTTGGAAGAAGAGAAAAATAACCTAGTAACCTTCGTAAAGAAGCATAGAACTAACTTTGCATTGTCATACACAGATATGCCAGGCCTCAACCTAGAAGTGGTTGTACATCACTTAGTAGTCTATCCTAAAGCTAATCTAGTTAAGAAAAAAATAAGGAAGATGGACCCTTAAATAGTGCACTTGGTCAAACTAGAGTTGCAAAATGGAATAGTAAATGAAATACTTATGGGAGGGAAAGTGGTAGGAGATATCACATTCAAAATAAGAATGGACAAGATTAAATTAGAAGATAATTTAATCAAGGGTGGAGGTTAATTCAAAGAAGAAAGACATTGATAGATAAATACTTGAGGTGGAAGATAAGATTGGCATGGACAAAGAGGTGATAAAAGAAATTAAATAATAAAAATTATTTGATTTGGGTGGCCAACATAAGAGAAATAAATAAAATATTGAATTTATTTATTTGAAAATAAAGGTGAGAACAAATAATGAGATAATTAAAAAAATAAAAATAATTATTTAATTATAGAGGGAAGGTGGATTGTTAAACATTAAATAATGAAAAATAATTATTTAATGGAGAGGGAAGGGATAAATAAATAATTGAAATAATTATTTAATTGGGGAGATAAAGATAGGATAAATAATTAAATAAATATAACATTTATTTAATTATATAGAGAAAAGGCTAATTCATAATTAAATAATTGAAATAATTGTTTAATTATATAAGAAGAATGGAAAAGATAGCTTTTGAATAATATTTAATTCAAAAGTAGGGAAGAAAGGAACATTAGACTTAAATTCTTAATAAAAGTCTAGAAAAGTGTGAAAGTGGTTTACAACACTTTACAACACCTTTACAAGACATGCATTTTATTCAATTTGAAAGGGTCCAAGACCTAATGTGTATGTGTAAAACACCTCACACTAAATCAAGGCGTCATTAAGTCCAATTTATCATTAATTATTCCCAAATCAAGCAAGTTGCATTTTTTTATGCTACAGGTTAATAATTACTTCAAGGTTCTTGGATTTCATATTTTAAATGAAACTCTAACTAGAAAAAGGGGGTTAGATATCATAGCCTCTCTTTTTCTATTTTTTATTTTTGTGAACCCAATCCCTTTTGAACATCATAGTTTCTGATTTGGAGTGCATTAAAACCATAGATCGTAGTTTGCATTATATTTGCACTACATTTAGGGTTTCTTCATTATGCATTAGTGAAAATTGCATTTAGGATAACATTGCATGTTTGCATTGCTTATATTCACCAAAAATAAGAAAACTTGCTTTAGATCTAATTTAGTGTTACGTATTGTTTACATTGAAATCATCATTCAAACATTTATATTTAAATTTCATTTTAGATTTAGTCACCTTATCCATAATTTAACCTTAGCAAAAGTTGCATTAGAGACTTCATATTTGGAATTTTTTTTATAAAATTAACTTTTCAAGATTTGAGACAACAAATCAATAGGAAAAACTCAAAAAAACTAAAATCAAACTTAGAAAACCCTAAAACTAGGACCTAGTCACCTTTAGTGGTGAATGAGACCTTGTACACGCCGATCAACAAGTCTTCTGGGTGTTTTCTAGTGTTTTATTTGTTTTTTTGTTCTTTGCAAATACCTAGGTTGGGATCCATTCGCCTTTGCTGGCGAATGAGTCCCTGTGCACCTTGTGACAATTTTTTTTTGTTGAGTTGTTTTAGTTTTTTATAAGCATTTTTTCCTCTATTATGAGATCTAAATAGAAATAGTTTGAAACAGATTGTCTTTGTATTTAAATTATTGTTTATTTAGATATATTTGGCAACATTGGGAAACAAATTTCTTGCACACTTCAGTTAAAGGTAGCATTAAAATTCCAAATTTTCAATATTCTTTCATCAATAGACAATTTAGTTTACATTCTTAATTCATTAGAAAACAAAAATAAGAGACAAAAATAACAAAAATATCAAATAAGACCCTTAGGAAAAGCATAGTTATGTCAATCTTTTTGTTCAAAGTTAACTTATCCCTCAAGCCTTTCGGTAGTGATGCCTTTGACATGTTAGATGAATCCATTGAGGACTTCATCTCACAAATTTCATCCACTAAGCCTTGCCATAATAAACAAAGACAAATACATTAATGTGATGACACCACAACTTATAATTTACCCTCCTTCACGAAAAACCTTGAGTTCAAAACAAACCCGTGCTTATCCTGGAACTACCAACAAACAAGACTGCATCTAAAAATGGTGATGATTCACAACAAACATGTTATGATACCATTACACATACATACAATACAAGGAAAAATAAGCAAGATCAAACAACTCTAGTCTCATTACCCTTTCCTAATTCTATATTGGGGTGATCCCACAAAGCTAGTTTACAATTTTTGGGAGATTCTAATTTTTTGCTGAAATCACATATTTTTAGAAAATATAATGATTTAATCCTTAAAAAATTTTATTTAAAGAATTCCAATTGAAGAGAGTTTGATCAAACTACATAAGATCAAACCCCCTTGGATAGAACCCTGCTAGTTTTAAACCATACATATAATGGAGTCTCCTTTACACCTATCAAAAATGTTGATAAAAAACCACTTTTGATTTACCTTTTGGGGGATCAAATGAATTAATTTAAAATTTAATTTTTGTAAGTATGTAGTCCTTATTGTAAGCTTCACAAAAAGTATAATTTTAAATAAATTTAATTTAATTATTATATTTATTTTTTATTTCTTGTGAATTAGGTTTTTCACCGAAAATAAAGCTCTTTGTTCTACACATGTGAAAAAATAGAAGATTATCGAAAAGAAAAAATGAAAAATATGAGTGCACTAGATGTTGAAGTCCTTGATCCCCCCAAAAAAAAAGTATGAGTTCCTATGTCTAAATTGTAATTGGTTTGACTTCGAAACTTGATTAAGGAAAAACTATTCAATAAAACACTATGATACCAATTGGAAGCACTAGTTATCATAGTTACAAATCTAAATTCAAAAAAAATAGATTTTTTATCCTTCATGGTAAAAGTTGTGTTATACGGTGAGTTTCACTCCTTAAAAATGGTGTTTACTGAAAAAAAATAGTTTTTGAAGGAGATGAAAAAAGAAGTGCAATATGATTCCAAAATTTTTGAAAAAAATATATTTAGAATCTACATACAAAATGTCACAAATCACTAGTTTGCATCATCTTCAAATTCCTCACGGTTTAGCCACTATAGGTTCCCAAAAGTAAAGATTTAGTTAGAAAAGATCAGTTCAGTGTCTAGTTTGGCCAAAAATTGTAAACCACTATTGTGGGATCACCCATTTCCTAGTGCTCTTTGTTTACCCACAAACAATGGAAAGGAATACAATATTTTTTAAACAACTTAAGAATACTCCTACTAAGATATCCCTATGGGAACTTCTTTAGACATCACCTACTTATCATAGCATGCTTCAAACAACCTTTCAACAAGTCATGGTTCCTCCTAACACTAGTTCTGATCATGTGGGAACACTATTCTAAGGAATGAATGAGATGAAATTAGATATTTTCTTTCACAAGAGTCAGTTTCCTCCCTTAGAAATTTAGAAAAAAACATGAAGCTTTCTATATAATACTCTAGGTTAATTGAATCACAATAAAGCAAACCCTTGTTGACAATGGTTTGACCCTGAATGTGAGTAGTGTGAGCCTTTTGGAAAAAAATAACATCAATAAAAATAACATTAAACCCAAATTTTTATCTATTTGTGGTTTTTATAATATAGGAAAAAATTCTCTTGGAGTTATCACATTACCTATTAAAGCTAGAAAAGTCACATTACAAACTCCAGTCAATGTTATGCTTAATGATATTTCTTATAATCTCCTCCTAGGAAGGCCTTGGATTCATGAAATGAATGGAGTACCTTCTACTTTGCATCATGTCATGAAGTGCATCTATAACGACAAGGTTTACACACTAAAAGTTGATCCTAAACTTGAAAGTTGTTTGATTGATGAGAAAAAAGGATGAGATCTTTTGGAAACACTACAATCAGATACAAAAAAGGAAGTTGCAAAGGATGAAGAAAATGAGATAGATGTTGATGAACTTACTAAGTTATTGGAAGATTGGGGTTCCTTAAATCTCACACCAAAATTCATGGGAGAATATAAGACTACAAAAAAAGAAACTCAAATACAAAAGGGTTGATGGAAGAAGTTGGGTCCACAAAAAGCTCAAAAAGTGGAAGTGTTTCTATTGTTTTTCTTAAATTTTCACATTTAAAATAAAAATTTGAGGCACTTACGCATTGAATCTTAAAAAAAGTCACTAATATGAAATTTATCATTTTGAATCTAGTTTCCAAATATATAATTTATTCAAAATACCAAGATGATAGAAATTAAATTTTGATAGGGACGTATAAAAAGAACTTTTTAAGAGTACCTATTTTTTTACGATACTATGCACGTGTACGAACACCACTTTTTGACCCAAATAAAATTATTTTGCTAATTCCTTTTGGGGAAAGAGATCTAAGAACATGAAGATTGATGAGGAAATTTTTTTATAGTTTTTTTGTTTTATTGAATTTTTATTGGCCTTAATTGATTTAAAAAAAAATCATTTTGTAGAGAATTTTCTGAAGATTGATGCCATATAATTTTTTTGACAATAAACTTAACCAAAAAAAAGTTATTAACAAACAAAAAAAGCCTCATATTTCAAGTTTAAGGAATAGTTTTCTTATAAATTAATTTTAAAATACAAAATAAAAATTATATATTTGGAAACTACACATCATGTTCTCTAATAGGTTTTAATTTGATAAATTGATTTAGAAAAAAAGTCCATGAACCATATTTCAAAAGTTGGACATTCTTCTTCAATCTGCCTTAGCTTTTTAGTTGCAAGTTAGAGGCTAAGGGTTGGATTGCCAAGAATTTCTCAAGCCTAAAACCAAAGCTACATGTGGGTTGGAGATTCAAATTTTTAATAATGTGTATGCATTTTAAAAAAAAACACACACATTACAAAACACATACATATTTTTATTTGTTTGACTATTTAAAAAATTAAATGTTCTTTGAAAATGTGTTCACATTTCTGAAAGGTATATATTTTTTAAATAAATGACTTCTACATGTTATAAAACATGTACGTATTATATAACATGTACACGTTATAAGATCCATACACGTGTTTTAGTGCATACACTTTTTTTATGCTTGTGTACCTGATGCATAATGCATACATGTTTTTTGTGATATTTTTTTTTAGCCAAAACTGCACCTCTTCATGGAACCGACTTTTTGCTTTTAACCAAAAGAAACCAATGGTAATGTTAATGTAAAATTTGAAGGACATTTCACAAGCATCGATCTCATCCACTCTAGACAAAGAAACTAGTTAGACAATTAATTTTGATGAGATAGATTATTAACAACCACCAAACCCAAAAGAAATGGAAAGACCTTATGGGAAAGGTTACAAGTTTGTGAAACAACTTGGTTATAGTAGAAAAGGATGTGGAAAGAAAGAATAATGCATCTATATTCCTATAGATCCTAACAAACAGTAAAAAAAACATGGTTTGGGGTATTTCCCTTCTAAAATAACATAAGAAACAAAAATACCCTCTCTCAACATCAACACTATCATGTGTAACCCTAATAAATCAAATCTCACCTTCAAGCATCATGAGTTGATTGATACAACTTGTGATGAATCTTTGGAATAATTTTAGGATGATGAAGCTTTGAAATAAATGTTAGGAGTTTATGAAAATCCATGTACTCTTAAAAATAAATGGGTTAAATGTGTTGTGGTTACTACTAAGCAAGCAGATGAAGAAAAGGAACACAATGAAATTGACAAGGAAAAAGAAGAGTATAATCATGAAATTCCAAAACAAAAAATAGTTCCTTTGGGAGATATAATCAACATATTAATGGATATAAATAATGAGGAAAAATTAATTCAAATAGGGAATTTTATTGATGAAGATGAAGAAGAAGATCATGCAACCTTACTTCATGACTTTCTTGAACTCTTCACTTGGACTTATTAAAACATGTTGAGAATTGATGCTAATATTATGACACACAACATAGTCCCTATGGAAGATGCTAAAATAGTGTGATAAAAAATATGAAAGATGAATTCTAAGATAGATTTATTGGCTAAGAGTGAAATTGAAAAAAATATTGAAGCAAGATTTATCCAACCTATTGATTATTCCTCGTGGATTTCGAATAATGTTGTAATTGTGAAACTTGATAATTGCATTAGGATGTGTAAAAAACTTTGTGACTTAAAGAAAGCATCTTTGAAATATTATTTTCTCCTTCCTAATGTCAACATGATAGTGGAATCAACTGTTTTACATGATTTTTGTCATTCATGGATGGATTCTTTGGATATAATCAAATCTTTATCAACCTCAAGATCAATACTAGACAACTTTTACTTCAGCTTGGGAAACATTTTTTTGGGTAGTTATACCTTTTGGATTGAAGAACATAGTTGCAACATATCAATGAGAAATGACATTTCTATTTCATGGTTACATACATAAGAGTTTAGAAGAATTTTTTGATGACATTCTAGCCAAATCTTTACCTTGACAATAAAAACTAAATGTTCTTCGAAAGATACTTGAACAAATGTGAAAATACAACATGAGATTGAATCGAAAAAGTGTTTCTTTGGTGTATATAGTGGAAAACTTTAGGTTTTATTGTATATCATAGAGGCATTGAGGTGGAAACAAAAAAATTGATGCTATAGTTAACATGCCATCTCTTAGAAACATTAATCAACTATGTACTTTAGAAGGAATAATTCAATCTATCTATAATTTTGTAGCATCCTTAGTGGATGGAATGTTACCTTTCATGCAACTCTTTAAGAAAGAGGTTTATTTTAATTGGAATGAAGATTGTAAGCAAGCCTTTGAGAGTTTCAAAGGGTATCTTGCTACTCCACTTGTTTTACAACCTTCTATGTAGGACAAGTTGTTTATGCTCTATACAGTAGCATTAGCCCGTGCTAGCTCAATAAGATTAAAATGGTAAGGAACATATTGTTTATTACATTAGCTACACTCTAATCAATTATGAGACACGATACATGATGATAGAGAAACAATGTCTGACTCCTGTATTCACTACTAGTAAATTGAGACATTATTTATTGAATGTTGAAATCCATTTCATGGAAAAGTTTGATCCTTTGGAACATTTTTTCACTAAAATAGATCTATTAGTATGCTTAGCTAAGTGGGTTATATTGTTAACTAAATTTGACCTTATATTATTTTCACAAAAATTAATTAAAGGACAAGCCTTGACTGACCAATTAGCTAATGCTCCTTCTCCCCTAGCACTACATAATATAGATTCATTCCTTGATGAGAAAGTGTTGACTATTCAAAAAGATAAGGAAAAATGGGAATTGTACATTGATGGTTCTAAGTGTCAAACTTGCTACAAGGCAGGAGTTAATTAATTCCTCCTTTAGGTAAGCCTATTCCCTTATCATTATATTTAAACTTTCTATGTAAAAATAATACCATGGAAGTATGAGGCTCTAATATTTGGTATACATGCCATATTAGCATCAAAAGTCAAACACATTTCTATATTTGGTGATTTTCTCTTAATTATTAGATAGATAAATGGTACATATAAGTAAATTTGTGACAAGCTTGTTTGATATAGAGACTTCACAATGAAATTATTAGAAAAAATTGAATCATATGCAATCAACAATATACCATGAAAGGACAATTGGCATGTAGATGCAATGGAGAGCATTGCTTCCCTTGTATCTCCTAATGATCCTCTCATTGAATTCACATTTAATGTTCAAATGATTCCTAAACCATTGATAGATGATAAAACAAAAGAAGTGTTATTGACCGATACTGAAAAATCTAGTGAATGATATACAATAATATTCAACTATTTAATAAATGCTACCTTTCCTAAGCCTACAACTAAGAACACTCGAGCTCATCTTTGAAAACTTACATGTAAATTCATAATCCTTGGGGAAATTCTATATAGAAGATCATTTAATGTTCTTTTACTTAGGTGTACTAAATAGTCTAAAATCCCTATAGCACTTGAACAAACCCACACATGTTCTTATCAAGGGTATTTTGGAGGAAGATCGTTAGTTCAAAAATTGCTTCACATAGGATATTATTGGAGACACATAGAACAAAATTTTCTCGAGTATGTAAAGAAATGTCATAAATCTCAAGAACAAAATAATTTGATTCATGCTCCTACCTATAAACATTGTGATCAAGTTCCTATTTGGCCATTTTGAGTTTGGGGTTTGGACCTTATTGGGAAAATATCACCCCCTTCTTTCGATGGACATACATTTATCATTACCTCAATTGATTACATAACAGGATGGGTGGAAGGTATCCCCCTTCATTCCATGATAGTTGATACAATATGTCATTTCATATTAGAAAATATTATTGTTCATTGTGGTCTTTCCTCTGCATTAGTTTTAGATAATGGAACTACGTTTAAAAATAATGAAGTGAAGAAATTCTTGGAAACATTCAATATTAAACATCATTTTTCAACACCCTACTACTCACAATCAAATGGACAAGAAAAAGTGACTAGAAAGAATATTGAAAAAATTATACACAAGATAGTAAGTTAACATAATAACAATTGGCATACACAAATAACTTTTGCATTATGGGATTACCATGTGAGCGTTATTAAATCTACTGGAAATACTACATATAACTTGGTTTATGGTGTTCAAGAAATAATTTCCTTAGAGTTAGAAATTCCTTCCTTATGAATTGATCTTAAAGGGCTCATTGATGACACAACTTACAATGAACAACATATCAATGCTCTTTAACATCTCCAAGATTATTCTAAAAGAGTGCAATGTGGTTGCAATGATAATGTCATTCTTTTTGAATTTAATAAAGTGAACCTAGTGCTATACAAAAAACAATGTAATTTCAATGCTCCTTTGAATGAAAAAGGGAAATTGGGCCCTAATTGGTTAGGACGTTACATTATCAATGAAAAATATGGATATGGTGTAGAAAATTGTGCCTCAACTTGCTGGATTGTATCTCTATTCAATTCTTCATTGTCGATCAATTACTGGAGTTCCTAAGTTTGTAACCTTGTCACAGAGTTTGGAAGTTTCATAATTTCTCAACTGACCGACTTCCTTCGTTGTTGCGGCTTTTGGGAACTTTTTGACCTACTATGGAAGTTGTAAGTTATTGTTTTCTCTGATTGAGCGACAAGTCGATGAATGTTGGGACCACTTGGAATTCTGAGAGACTTGTTGAGAATATTGTAGATTCCTAGCTTGATTTTTCAGAAATGCACAAGCAGTGAATGTGTGTCATGGTGGAGACCACAAGTAATGACCAATAGTTCGGTGTGATGGTCAACTGTGGTGAACGAGTAAGGTGGTAATAAAAGGACTAACTTGTGGACACCTAAAGTCTTTGTTCTTTTATTTATAAACTAATGACTACTAATATTTCACATCAATGTGGTATATTGTCAATGGTTGAGCTTCTTGGAATTCCTAATGATAGTGATGGTCTTTTCGATAGTTCTACAATGGACATCGATGAGAATTCTTGCCGATAGAGTTTGTATGGATGATGGTTTTGCATTTGGTATGATCTCTTGCTTATGGACATTTGGTTTTCTTGTGATATTAGAGAGACTTTTTTTGTTATTGGTCTGACTTCTTAGGGTCTTTTCAATACCTCTGGTCTTGCTGATAGCTATGTGATTGGACATTTTGGCATTAGAGAGACACGGTCTAGTGTCTCACCAGCATGCGATACACTTGAACACTTTGACTAAACATCTATCCTACATGGCATGTTTTGAGCCAATGAGAGAAGCATAAGGGTGTGTGCAGGATCATCATGGAAAAAATAGGCCTTTAAGTGGCAAAAAATTTAGAAAAATCAGTGTTAGGCAACTTGACGTAAAAATTTGAATAAGTTATCTATATTATTTCAAAAATATGTAATAATAAAATCTATAGAAAATTTAATTTTGTTTCTAAACTACTAGGTTTATTTAAAAATAAATAAAATCTATTTGGTGAAAATTTGAAATTTGAATGCAGTAGTACTTAAATTTTAGGGACAAAATAAGAAGTAGGTGTCTACCTGACCACCCTAACCATAATAAAATATCATTTTATAATATTTTACATGTAAGTAGAGGACTCATGTTTAGATGTGATACATATTTTTTTGTAATTTTTTTCCAAGTAAATAATTAATTATGAATTTTTTATTACAACTTTTAAAAAATATAAAAAATCATATGTCTGACCACCTTCACTTGATCAAAACTTCATGAAATTTATTTTTTCTTTTTTTAATCCTATATTATGTGAAGTATAGAATGTGACACATGTTTTGGATTCAAAAAATATGATACCATTTGGAAGTTATAGATGTTTTTCAATCAGCCTATTGATCAAGACTTTAGTCGTAATTCTAATAGAAAATAAATAATAATAATTTATTAAATTCAAATTAAAGAATAATTTATATTGGTAGAAAGCTGAGAATCTTCTCTAAAAACCCTTTCCGTTTCATCAATTTTGGATTATAAAAAAAGTCATCAGCCACATACCCTACAAATACCCATAATATTGCCACTTTTTGGCCCATCATGATCCTGCACATACCCATAATGTAAAATGTTGGTAGTTGAACTGTTGCGACCATTCCTGTGTGGAAGATCAAAAAACCATGAACAAAATGAGATACTTTGTAACAGATGACAATGATGGGTTCGGGTAATGGATTTTTTTTTTATACTGAACATGGATTGATCTGACTGGGTTCATTATATGCAGCTGAGAGCATTGTGAAATTAATGTTTTGTACAAGATTGATTAGTGAATGTTGTTGTTGTAAATTGACATCAGAAAGTTAAGTCTGATCTTTGTATGTAATTTTCATTACTATAATACAAAGATGTTTTTCTTGGTGTGGTGGGTTTTTCTCTCGTAAGGGTTTTCTCAAATAAATTTGGTGTCCAATTGTGATGTGTTCATTTCTCTTCTTTTTTTATTCCTTTCATGTGCATCTTATTGAACTATAATTGAAAAAGTTAAAGTCATATTTGCATTCTTCCATGAGATTTTGGTGTTAGGAGAGTTTGTTCCACACCTAAGCTTTCCTTACAAGTGGTATCAGAGCCTAGCCAGTTGTGCTATCCATGTTGGTACATTGGGTTTTTTGTATCAATTATATTCAGTGGGAGTCTTGTAGAATTTTGGTAATTTGGATTACAGATTAAGATGGCATGCACATGAGGAAAGATTGAAATTGAGAAATTCAATGGTAACAATTTTGAGTTGTGGAAACTTAAAATGGAAGATCTATTAGTTGACTATGATCTTTGGCTTACTATGTTTGGAAAGAAAACTTCAGGCATGAAGCAATAGCATGGGGACCTCGTAGATCAAAAATGAAAGGGGCTGATAAGGCTCTGTTTAGCAAACTCTGTTCTTCTAAATGTTCATGAAGAAAAGATTACATCTTCTTTGTGGAAAATACTAGGAGCTATTTATCAGGGAAAGTCCTTGGTGAATAAGTTTTTCTTGAGGAAGAAGTTGTACTCTTTGAAAATGTAGGAAGGAGCATCTATTTCTGATCATTTGAGTGCTTTCAACATGTTGATTGCTTAGTTAGCATCTGTGGGTGTGAAGATTCATGAAGAAGATCATTGTATGCTATTGTTATGTTATTTTCCAGATTCTTGGGATCACTTGGTGTTGGCTATTGGGAGTACAACATCCACTTTTAAGATGGAAGATGTTGTTGCTTATTTGTTATCAGAAGAGATGAGAAGAAAATCTTCTGAGATGGCAAACGAGGCTCTTACTATTAGAGGTAGATCGAAAGAAATAGGAAAGAAGGACAAGAAGTCCAAATCAAAATCAGAAGGGAGATCAAAGTCTCCTGGTAAGAAGTCCAAGGTAAAGTGCTAGAATTATGGGCAACTTGGTCATGTCCAAAAGGATTGTATAGAGGAAAAAAAGAATTATTCTTCTGAAAATGATTCTTCTCAGAGTGATGTAGACACTTTCATTGCAACCTTAGTAACTCAGGCATCAAATGATGTCTAGCTGATTGATTCTGGAGCATCTTTCCACATGACATCTCATAGAGAATGGTTCACTAAGTATGAAAAATATGATGGTGGAAGGGTGTATTTGGAAAGCGATTCATCTCTAGAAATAGTTGGCTATGGAAGAGTCAGAATTCAATTCCCTAATGGAAGAGTGAAGGGAATCAATGATGTGATGCATATACTAGGTCTGGCTCAAAATTTACTTTTTGTGAGTAAGCTGAATAATGTTGGAGTGCAAGTGACGTTCTCTGGAAATGGCTACAAAATTACTAGAGGCTCAATGGTGCTAGCTAGGGTTACTCATATTGGTACCTTGTATAACTTGGATGCACATGCTATGTAATGAAATAGTGTCTCTACAAAGTCATAGAAGGCTATTCATGGAGAAAATGAGGAAAAAGTTCCTGATAGTACAAACATAGATATGGAAGTTAAACTTCCAATAGAAAATACTATGCTTTGGCATCATAGGCTAGGCCACATTGGAGAAAAAGGTTTAAAAAACTTGGAAAATAAAAACTTGGTTGAAGGGCTTGATGATTGTAACCTTGAATTCGAGTTTTGTGAATATTTTATATATGGTAAAAAAGACCATGTTTCTTTCTACTCCAGTCCTCACAAATCTTCTAGTTTACTTGATTATATACATTATGATGTTTTTGGTCCAGTAAATGTTCCTTATTTGTCTAAATCAAGATATTATGTATCATTCATTAATGATTATTCATGAAGAGCATTTGTTTATTTTTTGAAAAGTAAATCTGAAGTGTTCAATTGTTTTAAGTAATTTAAAAACCTTGTGAAAAATCAGACTTGAAGGAAAATTAAATGTTTAAGGACTAAAAGTGGCAATGAGTTTTGTTCTGATGAGTTTGAAAGGTACTATAAAGATCATGGGATTAAAAGACATAAAACTACACCCTACACTCTGCAACAAAATTGAGTTGCTAAAAGGTTCAATAGGATAGTAATGGAAAGAGCACGAAGTATGCTAAGTAGTGTTGGCTTGGAGGAGTATGTTATTTAATAAATTGTTCTTTGAATTCCACTCTTGTTGAGAAAAAACCTTTGGAAGCATGGTCTGGAAAGAAGCCCTCTTTGAGACACTTTTGTGTCTTTGGCTGTGAGGCATATGCATATGTGCTAAATGAAAAAAGGTATAAATTGGAAAAAAAGGCTATTAAATGTATTTTTATTGGTTATAGTGCTAGCATAAAAGGATACAAGCTTTGGAATCCTGATACAGAGAAAGTTCTATATAGTAGAAGTGTTATTTTTCATGAGTTGAAGTCTTCTACTTTGGATCTACTGCCAGAGACAAAATCAAAAAATAAAATGGATGTAGTTGAAATTCCTCCGACACCAGATAAAGAGGAATTAAAAATTCAAAATGTACCTAAAAATGAGGAGAGCTCAAGTAGTTCTGAGAGTTCTGAAGAAGAAGAACAACCTTAGCCTCAACTCGTGAGAAGGTCAACATGTGAAAGAAAGCAACCTGATAGGTATGATTTTCTTTGCTAGATTCTACTTGTGCCTATGCTTTAATTTCTAGCACTGATGAGCCTAGGAATGTGAAAGAGGAATTTAGAATGTCTGATTCAAACTCTTGGTTGGAAGCCATGAATGAATAAATAGCATCATTAGAAAAGACTGGTACTTGGAGTTTGGTACCCTTGCTTGAAGGAAAAAAGGTTGTTGGCTACAAATGGGTATTTAAAAAAAAGAAGGTTTGGATGGTAGTGTGGAAAATTTTAAGGTGAGGTTGGTTGTGAAGGGGTATTCCCAGGTAGAGGGAATGGATTATGGAGAAATTTTTTCTCCTATAGCTAAGCTAACATCTATCAGATTACTTGCAGTAGCGTATGACTTAGAGGTTGAACAGATGGATATGAAGACAACATTTCTTCATAGTGACCTTGAAGAAGAGATTTATATGTCCTAGCCTGAGCACTTTGTGGAAAAAGGTAAAGAAACTGTAGTTTGCAAGTTAAAAAAATATCTGTATGGATTAAAACAATCTCCTAGAATGTGGTACAAGAAGTTTGACATTTTTTTCTTTTCATTGGGATTTGTAAGATCAAAATTTGATCATTGTGAGTACTTCAAAGATGAAATTGATCGTGTTCTTATTATTGCTCTCTATGTTGATTATATGTTGTTCATAGGCAATAGTAAGTTAATGATTTCTAATATAAAATCTCAGTTGTTTGCAAAGTTTGAAATGAAAGATCTTGGTGAAACTAGGTATATTCTAGGAATGGAAATAATCAGGGACAGGAAGAGTTGAAAACTTTGGCTCAATCTGAGTAAGTATATTAATACTATTCTAGAGAGATTTTGTATGACTGGTTCCAAGCAACTAGTTGTTCCAGTTTTGTAGGGAACAAAGCTATCTATTGAAGACTATCCAAAATCTCCTACTAAGATGGAGGACATGACCAGAGTGCCTTATGCTAGTGCAGTTGGCAGATTAATGTATCCAATGGTCTGTACAAGGCTAGACATTTCCCAAGCAGTGGGAGTACTTAGTCATTTTATGGAAAATCTTGGAAGGAAACATTAGGATGTTGTGAAGAGAGTGTTTAGATATCTGAAGGGAACTTCAAAATATGCTCTGTATTACCATGGAAATTTGGTTGAATTACAGAGGACTCTCAACATTTGAGGATATGTGGATTCTGATTGGGAAAGGGACATTGACAACAAAAGATCCACCAGTGGATATATTTTCATGATGAATGGTGGTGTAGTTAGTTGGATGAGTAAGTGGCAGAATGTAGTCGCTTTGTCCACTACAAAGGTAGAATACATGGCAGCAACACATGCCTGCAAAGAATCAATTTGGTTCAAAAATTTGTGTTCTAACATTGGGTTTGATGGAGGGAAAATTACAATTTACTGTGATAGTCAGAGTGCTATTTGTTTTGCAAAAATTCTACTTTCCATGCTAGGATGAAACATATTGATATGCAGTATTATTTTGTTCCAAATATGGTGGAGGATGGAAAGGTCTCTTTAGAAAAAGTGGATACTCTGGAAAATGTTGCAGATGCATTGACAAAACCAGTGAGCATAGACAAGTATAGGTGGTGTGTCAGTTTGATGGGCCTTGGAGCCCATAACCTTCACTAACTTCAAGTTTGAAGGAAGTTAGTAAGTCTTCATCAAGTGGGAGATTGTTGGAAATTGTGCCTCAAATTGTTGGCTTGTATCTCTGTTCAAGTCTTCATTGTCAACCGATCATTGGAGTTCCTAAGTTCGTAACCTTGTCGCAGATTTTGGAAGTTTCATAATTTCCCGAATGATTGAATTCCTTCATTGTCACAACTTTTGGGAACTTTCTGACCTACTCTAGAAGTTGTAAGTTTGTGTTTTCTCTGACTAAGTGACAAGCTGATGAATGTGGGGACCACTTGGAATTCTGGGAGACTTGTTGAGAATATTGTAGATCTGGAAATACATAAGCAGTGAACATGTGTCATGGTGGAGACCACAAGGAATGACCAACAGTTCAGTGCAATGGTCAAATGCGGTGTACGAGTAAGTTGGTAATAAAAGGACTAACTCGTGGATACCTAAAGTCTTTGGGATTTATTTATAAACTAATGAATACTAATATTCTACGTCAATGTGGGATATTGTCAATGGTTGAGCTTCTTGGAAGTCTTAGCGACTTTGGTGGTCTTGCTGATAGTTCTACAATGGATATCGGTGAGAATTCTTCCCGATAGAGTTGGTCTGGCCAATGGTTTTACATTTGGTATGATCTCTTACCGATGGACAGTTGGTTTTCTTGTGATATCAAGGATACTTGTTTTGTTATCAGTCTAAATTCTTAGGGTGTTGTCGATACCTTTAGCCTTGCTAATATCTATGTGATCAGACATTTTGGCATCAGAGAGACATGGTCTAATGTCTCACTGATATGCAATATAGTTGAACACTTTGACCAAATGTCTGTCGTACATGATGTGTTGTGAGCCAGTGAGAGAAGTAGAGTGTAAATTGTTGGTAGTTCAACTGTTGCGAGCATTCTTGTGTGGAAGATGAATAGACCATGAAAAAAATGATATATACTCTATAACAGATGACAATGATGGGTTCGTGTAATGGATATTTCTATTTGATACTAAGCACAGATTGATCTGAGTGGGTTCATTGTATGCATCAGAGAGCATTGTGAGATCAATGTTCTGTACAAGATTGATTAGTGAATGTTTCTGCTATAAATTGACATCAAAAAGTTAAGTTTGATCTATGTATGTAATTTTCTTTGTACTATAATACAAAGAGGATTTTCTTGGTGTGGTGGTTTTTTCTCCTATAAGGGTTTTCCCACGTAAATCTGGTCTCCAATTGTGTAAGTGTTCATTTCTCTTTTTTTTGTATTCTTTTCATGTGCATCTTATTGAACTGTAATTCCAAAATTTAAAGTCATATTTGCATTCTCCCTTGAGGTTTTTGCATTAGGAGAGTTTGTTCCGCACCTAAGTTTTCCTTATATATTGAGCCTTCACATTAAGAAAAATGGATGGTACACCTCTGAAAGAACATATAAACATTGTGCATTTGTGTTGGTATTACACTTAGTGCTTCCTCTTTTGAATAGTATGTTAGAGCAATGTTGTTAGATTAAGTCGATAATTTCTATTTTATCTCACATTATGGTCTTCTTTGATACATGATAACAAGTGTGTATCTTCGATTCTAGGGTAATTATTCAAATGCTTTGATTAATTACTTTAGTTTCCATACTATTCAAAATCTTGTATCCTTCTAAGTGCATTAAATCATAGGTGTGTTTAAGTTAACATAGCATATTGAATAAAAAATGTAGCATCTAATATAAACTATAAGTGGTTTAATTAGATCACAAAAGACATTAAATCATGAAGACATTTATTAAGATATTCTTGTAGACACTAAAAATATGTCCTAAGAAATATCATACACTCGAAACATGTTTAATAACATCATTTCATCTTTAAACCCATCTTCTTTTCACTTAATTAATTGAATTATCCTAGCTAATTAATTAATTACATCATTTACATTCATTAACCCACTTCATCAAATTGGGTTAATTTTCTCCCCCTTCACGCTAACATTTCATCCTATTAAATTAAATAAATCAAAATATTTAATTTAATTCCCTAAGTCATCTTATTTAATTAAATAACCCTAAGTTATTTAATTAAAAATCATTTCATCTCTTCCCCCAATTATTAAATTATTCAATAAATGTCACTTTAATTCTTCAATTACCTAATTGCATGTTTAAACTTTGTTTAATTAGAAATTAAAATAATTTTCCTCTTAAAGATGAATATTCCTATGGAATATTCCTTATCCCCATTTTACACAATTAAGAATTTATTTTAATTAGAAAAATTCCTTTTATCCTCACTCATGGGAATATTCCAAAAGAATATTCTTGTTCCTCCATCATTTGAAAAAGGGATATTTTCACTTAGCTTCTTATTCATGTTTTAACCTTTAACCTTTTGAACAAGTCGCCTTTGACCTATGTGTGTGGGTCAAGAGTGTGTTTGTTTGAAGTAAATGTGAACCCTTGATTAAAAGCAATCATGCATTCTCATCTATTGATCATAATCCATGATTCATGTCTCCTTTTTTCCTCCATCCTTGATTTTTGATTAATCTTTTCAATCTCAACCCTCCATTTCTCATTTTCTCTCCTATAAATAGGTAATTATTTGGAGACAAATGGATCCCTCTTTCAATTACAAAGTCATGCTATTCAATTCACTTGCAATCACTCTCTCAATTTACTCACTTTTGGCTTGGTTTAGTTCAGTTTAGTTGCATTATAGCTTAAAACATCCATTAGTGGCTTCTTTGCATCCATCTTGGTTTGTTTATAAATTAGGGTTTCCATCTTTTAGCTTAGAATTAGCTTAGTTTAGTTTAAAAATTGCATAATTAGATCAATTTTAGCCTAAAATCATGTTAATTTGGCTTGCATCATGTTCAATTTAGCTTCAATCAGGTTTTCATCCACTTATCATAATTGTTTCATCAATTCTCTTCCATAGAATTGTCTGAAACAGGCTAACTAACCATGGGATTGGGAAAGTTTCATTGTTCCACATCAACACGACACCAGTTCCAAAATTGGATAAGTTTTAAATGGGTTAGAGTAGGAATTTAACTATTTTTATAGTCTCTAACTTTCAGTTTCAATAAATGCTTAGTTTAACTTTTAAATTTGAATGACCTTGTTTGTGATTGAGGTGGAGTGGCTAATTTATGCTTCAATTCATCATGGATCAAGTGTAATCAACCCACACAGGCTATCCTCATCTCACATTCTAGTGCTAGGAGGGAAAATCGTTAATTTAACCATTTTTTAGCTTAAATTTCATTTGTTTACTATTTTCCAGGATAAAATGACACCCAAACCACAACATTGACACACTTTGAAGAGAATCACCATATAGAAATGATACCACACTTTGAAAAACCAATGCTGATTACATGCACTGGTGCTGATTTAAATTTGGCAATGTCAATTTAATTTAGAGGTATCAAAAATTGTAAACACTGATGCCCCAATTTCAAATAGTGACGCCCCTTAATTTTCATATCATGATGGTACTATGTGTACCGATGCTGGACCAAATCCCAATTCTATCATGCTATCTATTTTTTCTATAGAGAAACGCCTATTTTCACCAAAGCATGACCTAGAGTTCAAATTGCAACACTATCATGTTTAGTGATGTCCAACCAGGGTAAGAAAATTTATGTTCATTTTTTTACATGTGCATTACTTTTCTTGAATCATTATATCATTGATACACTTATAACTATGTTCTAGTTGTTAGACTAACAAGGTTTTGTAGGTTGAAATACATGGAGCTAAAGTGCAAAAAGCTTCCCTTATATTGAAATTCTATGATTGTAACAAGTGTTTAACGCTTTGGGCCAATTATAACCCAACATTCATGCTTTCTTTGGTATGCATTAGGACAACTAAATTTACATTGGGTTTGAAGAGTTACAATCTTAGGACCAACTAGTTTTTTCAATTGGGCTTAAAATTCATTTTCAAAGTTGGTTAAAATTGAACCATTATCTCATCATTGTTTTTTGGGTTTAAAAAAAATGCTTTAATGGGACTAAAATTCAACCCTCATCTCATCATTATCATTAAGGTTTAAAATTAAAAAAGAAAAAATTCATATTTGTTTGGTGCATAAAGTGAAGTCATCTTAGCTTAGGGGTTAAATTTTACAACTATTTGTTATGTTTTGTGATTTACAATGTTGTTAGTGGATCCGTATGCAATTATCTCATTCCATTTGGTGATATTGAGAAATAGAAACATTCCTTAACACTTTGTAGAATCACCTACATCTTTCATTTTGGATTAAAACTAAACCCCTTTGCGAGTATGAGTTAAATGAATAAAATGTGTTCTCTCTTTTTTTATATGAATGGAGATGATCAAACTATGAATGTACTTCCCTTCTATTGTTTACCTTTAGAGGACCTGCCTCCCCACTTCGAAAGAAGGGAATGACCCAAGCAATAATGAGCTAAAGCCAAGCTCTTATGAACTATATAATTTTTTTTATTGCAAGGAAAGTTTCCAATCAATGGGAAGTGGTACATGATAGCTCTCCCCTAGTATCTTTATGATCCATAAATCCCTTGTTCTAAGGGTTGGGAGACTTCTTGATGAATTTTATCATAGTACTTACTGAACCAAAATCCCTTATTATGAACCATTGTTTAGAAGCCAAAAATCCTTAATAATTATTGGTTTAAAAATCGTCATTATGAAGCCAACACACATTGTTACCATTCAATTGTAGAAACAAAAAAATACTTTGATCTTTGGGTTTGAAGGATTTTGAGATTTGGTGGTCCCAAGGAATGTGTGTCATGGAGGGGAGCCAATGTCACAGAATCTCTAACTATTCACATTGATTAGTTTTTGGAGAAATCCAAGTTGGGATTCAATAAGTATATCCATTTTGGACTTGGGATTTTAATCTGATTGTGAGTCAGTTTGAAACCTTTCTTGGTTCCAAAATGACAAAAAAAACAAAAATTCACTATCTTACTCAAAATTACAAAGGCTTTTGTTTAAATATGGAAATCTCTTCAAATTAGCCTTATTATTACTACTTGTCCTAAGGATTTTATCCTTAGAGATTTCTAAATATCTTGAATTATATCTCAAATCCATATTTTCAAAGACAACATAGGAAATTGTGGCTTTAACATCATCATTCTCAGAAAATGGACATTGTGAATGTTATGATATTTTTGACATAAAAATTTAGTTTGAAAACATAGTCAAGACAAGTGATTTTGGTAAAATAAACTCATTAAGGAAGATAAACTTACAAATGAACCCCACGTGACTATTTGGAGATTGGTTTCTCTCATTGAACAACTTGATCTTCTAGGTGCTATCATTCAACCAAACTTTAAACTCATTAATGGAGAACAAACCAATCTCATTAGCAATTTGAGAAGCATCACTTTTGAAACAAAAGAAACATCTAACTAGTGGAGAAACGTATCAACCATTTTGGATGAAGAAGAAGAACAAGCTAATATTGAGGCTAGAAGGCCCACATTACCACCACCCATGTGTCCCAATAAATATCTTCCTTTTCTTCCATAAACTTTATCTATTTTTAAATGATCTCATGCAAAATTAGGATCCCTAAGATAATATCTATAGGTCGTCATTTCACACTTAGTAATCTTAGTCCAAAAGCTCTCAACAAACACCTTTGGAAACTTCATGAAACTAGGACTAGGTTGTTATAAATTTTTTACAAATTTGTATCAAGACACAATCCAAACTTGTCTTACTTCTATTACTATAAGAATATTGGTCTTTTCCAACATTTCCAATTTCTCACATGACCATGATCCAAAACTTCTCTAAATGATCCATTGCATAATCAAAATCTGTAGGGGAAGATGTACATAACGCTATTACAGAAATAGGTCTCATAGATCACAGTTTAGTAGGAATAAATCCAAGATCTTTTATTGCAATAATTGCCTCTTGTTAAGGAATTTTAATGCTCAAGATAGGAGGGACTGAATAGGTTTACCTACCCATATCTATCATATCATTTAGGCCAACAATGGGTATTTAGGATTTGAAAACTTTGGAGGTCATTACGAATACCATGGTCTTATCAAAGGTTCACTTTAGGTCAACGTTGGGTCAAACATCTCATACATTCCTCCAAAATTCCATCTTCCACTTCACCTATCTTTGCAAAACTTTCAACTATATGAACACATTATGACTTAAATATCTATCAAAACCAGTCCCTCGTTTAGCTATTTTGTATGTGAAATGTATCCATTTCCATGCATTTAGACAAGTTAGTTATCTTCCTTGGACTACTTCATCTTGAAGGTCATCAGCCTACCCTAAAGATTTACAAGTTCATTAACATCCTTTATCCCAACATCATAAATTCAAACTTAAGTCAAAAGTGTTGTCCCAAAATTTTTGCAATGATCACTCTCCATTACTCATCTTTTTTTCCCCCATTATCATCATTGCTCTCAAAAGACTTAGAGAATCCCTTTTACCTAGATTTGAGTCAACTAGAAAGTATAAACATCACATATCACAACACAACTCTCCCAAAGATGACACAAAATTTAAGGTAAAGATGATATCACAACACAAGAGAATCATGGAGAAAACAAAAGTTACATTTACCTCATCTAATCCAAATCCTTTAGAATTTGATCTGAGAATTCAAGTTACACCATTAGAACAACCAGAATACCCATTAGGACCATATGAGATAAAAGATGTCACAAACAATCCATTTGAACTCACTAGGGAGGAAATCATGGAACAAAAAGCCTTTGAAAATGTAGCTCCTATCTCCCCAACATTTGTGACATAGAATTTAACACAAGGTTTCACAACTCCATCACTAGGGATAAATCAAGCATACATTCCCAATATTGCAACAAGCCTTTCCAAAGACTTTCATCACACTTCACCATTTTATAGCAACACACTTGTAAGTACCCTTGACACTAATTCTCCACCTTCAAAAACTAGTTGGACACCTACCTTTGGTGATCCTCCCATTCCTGAAGATCCTAAACAACCATGCACACCTCTTGAACTTCATTATTCCACAACCACTTCAACATATCGGGGCCATCCTTCCTCATCTATACCAACGAGTACAACAAGTGTGCTCACAATCACAAGAAATAGGATATACCAAAGCAAAAAACAAGGGCATGTCAATAATATACCATAGAACCATCCCTTAATGTAGATGGGGAAATCTCTGTCCAATCCTCCAATGGGTTCATCTAGAACATCAGTTTCACAAACCATATCTACGTCATCCACTATCAATCCATTGAAAGGCAATCCCTTGCTTACAAGTTTTTTCAATCTAGGAAATACCTTGATCATGAATCCATTTTTTACATCTTCCGTACAAGGAAATCCTCAATACACGAGACAAGGAAATATTTTTAATCAATGGACTTAAGGTCCTAGTGTGCCATTTCCATCAGATAATCCTATGAAACCATCATCATATTTTCTTATAGTCCCCTTTACTATGCAAAATCAAATAGGATCTCAAGCATACATTCCTCCACCACCATCCACTATCTTACAATGAATTTTGAACCAAGGGAATCCCCAACATCTCATCACCAATCCATTACCCACTCAAAACATCAATATCTATAATCTGCCACCAATGTCCCAATAATAACTGATCCCAAATTACAAGCACAAATGTTAGCCTTACATCAAGAAAAATAAGCCTATCAACAAGTTGTTCAACAATAGAAACAATAGCAAGAAACAACACAACAAGAAGCCTTAGCACAACAACAAGTAGCAACACAAGAAGCAACTTTAGTAGCACAACAACAATAGTAGGCCCAACAACAAGCCCTAGTGGCACAAAAAAAATAGCAAGCTCAATGACAAGCCTTAGTATCTCAACAATATTCCCAATAAAAACAACAAAAACAAGGTTCTTATTATAATCCTCAATCGAGCATTGTCAATATAAACACATTAGGAACATATATATCAATACCCCAATCACCTTAAATGAATCTTAAACCACCAAACACACCATACAACTCATCTGTCATCCCACCATATGTTCCTCCACCCAACCCGCAAGATGATCTATCATTGCAATTGAAAGCATCATTCCATGAAATGTAGGATCTTCACATGGGTAAGGCAAAGAAGCCCCATAGATAGAACTTGTGTCCATATCCATTCTATTGAAACATCACAATAGTACCATTTCCCCCCAACTTTGAAATCCCAAAATTTAATAAATACAAAGGGAGAGGAAGTCTTGTGGACCATATCAAAGAATTTAATGTCATGTGCATGGAGGTAGCCTACAATGATTCATATTTAATTCATCTCTTCCACTAAAGTTTAACATGTCTTTCTATGGATTGGTTTTCTCATCTACCTCTTGGTATCAAAATTTTTCAAGAAATTACTCATAAATTCATCGATCATTTCTCCTTCAATCTTGACATGGACATCAGTCTAGAATAATTATATAATATTAGAAAAAACAAAGAGGAAACTTTAACTAATTTCTTACAATGATGGAGAAAAATAGCTAGCAAAATAAAGTGCACAACCTACTCAACCAACTACAAGTACCAACAAATACAATCTCTTGCAACAACTCTTGAATATCCCCACATAGATATCAATCCTAGAACTATTGAGGCTATCCCCTGAACATAGGGAAATCTTAGAGAAAGCCTTATTAGAGTCATTTTTTCCTGAGGATATTGATACCAATTAGTTTCAAGCTATGGTGGGCCATATTGCTAGTCATCTTCTCACCTTCTCTAAGCAAGGTATACCATTACAACCATCTCATAACCATGCTTTACACCTTGAAGTTATCATTCATAAGAAGAAGGTCAAAAGAGTCTTTGTAAATGGAGGTGCTTGATTGAAAATTTGTTCCATTTAGTTGATCAAAAACTTGGGCTATTCAAAGGATACTATTGAAAGGACAAAGAGTACCACCATTAGGTCATATGATGACCAAGAAAAAGTATCACAAGGTATCATTGTACTTCCTATCCAAGTGGGTGCTCTCATTGTAGAAACTAGATGTCAATTATTGGACCTTGATCTTCCCTACAACCTACTACTTGGTCGACCCTAGATCCATGATCTAAAAGTTGTAACCTTAGCTTATCATCAATTTGTGAAGTTTCCTTTTGAAGGCAGAGAGATTACTATCCATGGAGATCTTGAGCCATTTTACTATTGCAAAATTCTTGAAGCCAAGTTCTATTAAATCCCCCAAATACCTAAAAATGATGAAGGACCTACACCTTCCACCTCATTTATTGACCCATCACCCTTGCATATACTTTTGAAACATAAGCACTCATGGTGAAAAACATACCAAATATCAAATAATTGATTCAAGATGATGGTTGTGGAAACTACAAGCTAATGAAGAGCACCTCTGTCTTAGGAGAGCTACCTACTTATCCTAGATATCATGGGAAACCTATAGCTAACAAAAAATAACCTAAAATTATCAAGATGGTAGCTACTACCTTCCCCAAGTAGGGATATTTGAATCAAGAAGATTCCAATGAGGATGATATCTCTAAACTTTTCTATCAAGATGAATGAATTGTCCTAGCTCTCCCTATGGAAGATAATAAAAAAGACTTGTAGCTCATGAAAGGGTTGGGATATAAAATTAACAAGAAGCTATGATAGAATGATAATGGTTTACTAGAACCCATTCCTGAGAAATGACTAAAGAATCTCGGCCTAGGTTGTAATACTAGCAAGGACATGCTTATTAGAAAAGGTACTTTCGCTAAATGAGCTGAGGCAGCCTCTTGGTCACCTAGATCATGTGATAAAACCTTAGATGACTTCCCCCTTGATTTTCCTATCCTATTTGAAAAAACACCCTCTTCATGATATATGTTGCACCTTTTTCTCTCAACAAGAAAAAAATTGAAATAGGCCTAGTTTACCCACAACACATCAACATGGACCAACAAGGACCACCAATTCTTGATTTGTTCAAAAAAGATGAAGTGATCTTAGAATTCATGGGACTCTGTGACAACTTAGTATGGGCATATAATAAAGTAAGTTTTGACATAGAGCTAGATATAGAGGCTTACTATGGGGAGATGATTGAATCCTTCAGTCACAAAATAGATGAAATGCAATTAGCATGCAAATCTCTAAGTGAAAACAACACTATGGCAATTTTTGATCCTAAAAAAATAAAAATAAAAGATGAATCCAATGGTGAAAACCTCTATGATGTACCCATGGATGAGGGATTCAATCTCCCACTTACTGCAATAAATATATAGAAGTCATCAGTACTAGTAGAAAAGGACACACTAGTCAATGTGGGTGCTGAAGAAGCACCTCATATCACTTCCTATGTTGAATCCTTGTTGGAAAAAGAAAAAAATAACCTAGTAGCCTTCCTAAAAAAGCATGGAACTAAATTTGCAATTTCATACATAGATATTCCAGGCTTCGACCTAGAAGTGGTTGTACATCACTTAGTAGGCTATCCTAAAGCTATCTAGTTAAGACAAAATTAAGGAAGATGCACCCTCAAATAGCACTCTTAGTCAAACTAGATTTGCAGAAGCTTCTTGACATTGGATTCATTTGATCAATAGATTATGCTTAGTAGGTTTCAAACCTACTACTAGTCTCAAAACCCATTAGGGGAACCAGAATATGCACTGAATTGAGAGACTTAAATAAGGCGTGTTTGAAGGATGATTTCCCTTTTTGTAATATTGAACTTATTGTAGACTTAATCGTTGGGCATGAAATGATATCACTCATGGATTGTTTTTTAGGTTACAATCAAACCATAATCACTAAGGAGGATCAACATAAAACTATGTTCACTTGTCCATGGGGAACATATTGCTAGAATGCAATGCCATTTGGTTATAGAATGCAAGAGTAACTTATCAAAGGGCCATGACCCTCATCTTACAAGACATGATCTAAAAATAGTCAAAGATTATGTGGATGATATTTTGGGAAAATAAAAGAAAAGAAGTGAGCACATACAAGTCTTAGGACCCATCTTTGATAGGATGGAAGAATACAAAGTAATGTTAAATTCAAAAAAATGTGTCTTTGGAGTCACATTAGGGGAAATTATTGGATCAATTGTCTCACAAATAGGGATAGAAATTGATCCGACAAAGGTAAAATCCATCCTAGACATGGAACCACCAGAAACACTAAAATAGATGAGAGGGTTACAAGGAATATTGCAGTCCATCAGGAGGTTCATAGCACAACTATCAGACAAAATCCACCCCTTCTCGCATCTTCTCCATAAGGGAATAACTTAAAAATGGGATGAGAAGTGTGATAAATATTTCCACTAGATCAAAGATTATCTATTAACACCTCTAGTACTCATGCCATTAATACCAAACAAACCATAGATCTTGTACATTTTAGCAACACCAACACTATGAGCTCTTTTGGCACAACATGATGAAAAAATAAGGAAAGGGATATATATTACATTATCAAGACTTTGGTGGGATATGAAATGAACTATTCATCTATTGAGAAATCATTCCTAGCAGTAGTTTTTGCTTCACAAAAGTTCAAGCACTGCATGTTGTCACATCAAATAAAGCGCATTGCAAATATCAATCCATTAACATAGTAGTTATCCAAAGAAACTCTCAAAGGATGAATGGATAAATGGGTGATGATCTTAACAAAAATTGACATAGAGTATGTAGAGTGCAAGGCAATCAGAGGGAAAGTTATTTCAGTCCAACTAGCCAAAGTACCCATCTATGCTGAGAACCCTTAGATATACGAATTCCCTAATGAATCGGTATTCTTTATCAATCTCCTAGCTCATTGGAAGATGTAATTTGATGAATCATTCAATGAACATGGATTACAACTAGGAATTATTTCCATCACCCCTCAAGGTGATTACATCCCAAAGTCCTACAACCTATCATTCCCTTGCACTAACAACATTGCTAAGTACAAAGCCCTAAACACAAGTTTGAGGATAGCGATTCAATGTAAAATTCAAGATATGAAAGTCTATGGAGACTCATAGCTGGTTATCAACTAGGTCAATGATGACTGGGTATGTGCAGGATCATGATGGGACAAAGAGTGGCAATATGATGGGTATTTGTAGGGTATTTGGCTAATGACTTCTTTTTACACAAAATTAATGAAATGAAAATGGTTTT